>JACMZG010001911.1:13568575-13573575 GCA_018340805.1 Microvelia longipes
ATTTTTTACTTTTGTTTTATTTTTTTTTCTTTTAAATTATTTTATTGTTTTCTTGTTTTATTAATTTGTTTCTTTTTGACTATTTTTTATATTTTTCTTTATATTTTATCGTTTTTTTTATGAAAGTATTCGTATTTCCTGCATTAGATATATATGTTTTCTGTATATATTTCTTTTTAAATTATTGCTCTGAATAAATTAAATTAAATTTAGCATATATTTAGTTGTTATTTCGAGTTATTAATTTTACTTATCTTATTATGTTCTCGGCATTATTCAGTAAGTTAATTTCATTTTTTAACTGATATTAGTTAACGTTTTTAATTAAATAACAATTTTTGTAATAAACTTGGCGAAAGTATCTTATATTAGTTATAATATATCTAATAAAACTTGTTATTTTAATATTATATGTTATAATTTATAGTTCTATAAGTTTTATTTATAGTTAATCGACAATTTCTTACAACTTAAATATTCTATGTAATCAGTTATATGTGCGACTTGATACTCCTACTTATAAAATTATTTATGTCTTTTTATGCTTATTCATTATGTGTGAAATAAGTCAGCAGCTACTTAATTTTTTTATGACTTAAACTTATTGAGCTTATTGGTTTAAATGGAATACAGAATTAATTTCTGATCGATTTCCTTTTTGTTCTTATAAGGAGGCTATAAAAAGTATGATTCATTTGTATAAACTTCATTATAGAATATAGTAAATTATTGTTTTGAAAAAGATATGTTTCACTTAAAACGACCTCATAGAATCATTTTTCCATTAGAAATTCGTTAAAAAAAGTATTTTTAATTAATAAACAACTAATAACTAATAAAATAAAATAAAATAATGAACTATTATACGAATAAAATAAAAACAATGTTTTTCCTGTATACCAATAAAAGAGGTATACAGTAATCTACAAAATTGGCCTGTTTTACAGTATATGTAGGTTCTTTACAACATTTTACTTACAATAAAACAAGTTTTAAATGAGACTCAAATGGTGCATTTTTTTATAAAAATTCGCTGAGAGAGCAAACTAATCAGAGTTAAAATTAAATGTAATTAAAACGTAAATTACTAAAAGTTTTATTATAAAAAAAATCCAACTTATTAAAGCGTCTAAGCGAAACCTTTTCTAAATGTTTCTAGTGGTTCATGTCTTTCTGTTCTTTTCTTGTCTTATCTTTTCCAAATTTATTTTTTGACTCATCCTTGACTTATCTGTTAGTGCTAACAATTTACTTAGAAAAGTAAAAAAACTTTTTTAAGAGCTGGAAATAGATTTTTAATAAATTAAGGATTAAGGTTTAAAAGTTTAAATTAGAAATTTTCGTCTATTTTTGTAAAATTAGGGTCGGAATTATTTTTGACTTTTCGCAAATTTAAGTTTAACTTAAAAATATGACATTAGGTTATAATAAAATGTCCACGTTTTAACACGTTTCAATAAAATAAAAAATCGGTTACTGATACCTCGGAACTTTTTCTCACAAAGTCGGATTAACTACGCTCATCCTTATAATAATCTCCCAAATTTGTACTGTAACACATCTTTGGAGTCACTTTGCTTGTTCTCAGTAACAACATATAAATTACTTTTTTCCCAGAGGTCAAAAAAGTTAAGCTCAATGTGCTTAACTTTTATGATCATAATACTAAACCGAACATATACTTGTCTTATTTTAATAAAACTTCGCATACTTATTTATACGTGAAGATATACACCTGTACCGAATTTCAACTTCATTATTATTTTTATATTTCTTACAATTTTTTAAAGAACTTACGCAAGTCATTCAATTAAAATTGAACTAATGCTGCTAATGAGATACAACTAACCGTAAATGTTTGTTATATATTTGATTAAATTTGTGCTAAATTTCAAATAAATTAAATAATTTTTCCGTGTTTTATGTATTTGCGAAATTTTTACTGTCAGTATTGTCGGTTAGTGACGTAATCAAAAAATATTTTCTAGACAACTTATATATAGATTGATTTTTGTGTCAAGTTTCTTGCATAAATACATTAGGTGTTATGATTAACAGTCAATGATATACACAATACACACAGCGACATATATACATACACACAGACTGACAACTTAAAAAAACTACTAAGGTAAAAAGTAAGACCTACTGAGTAGTAAAGACTATTGAGGAGGTCTTAAAAACACCTGGAACGGATAATCTATGTAAAATCCCGGTTTCAGATTTATAGTGTAAACACAATACTTTTCCTATATATCTACGGTATAAATGAGGAAAGTAAAAAATTACTCATAATTAGTAATTACTCTGTTTTATGTGAAGTTTTCTTGTAATATGTTTTTATCGTTATCATTTTTAAAGACCTAGGTATGAACCAGTCCAAACATTTTTGTCTAAATTAAAACAGATTTTAAAAGAAAACTTATTATGTTACAAATAGGAAAATCTTAAATGTTTAATTCTAGCCATTTCGACAATTTATCTTTCTGAACACGATTTTCAGTCTTATTTCGTCCTAGCCAAATAAGGCGTCAACCACATCTGTGGCTTTTTTTGTAATTCCATTACCTACATAAATCATTCATTAATTAGACTATCACAATTATAATAAAGGATAGCCCACATAATAGGCGAAAAAATCCTAAACTATTTTAATGTAGATTAATGTAGATTTAATCATTTGAATGTAGAATCGAATATTTTATTGTACAATCAATTATTTATTAAAGATCGATGGATATTTAGCTTGGAATCTTAATTTCATGAGTCATAACTTGTTTTCACTTATATTACAATTAGAATTCTAACAAATTATTTCATGTCCTAATCCTAATCCATGTTAAATACATTTATTATTTATTTACGTCTTAAAAGTCCGACAAATATTTTCTTTTTTTAAAAAAACTAATAAAAATATGAGACATTAAAAAGAAAACGGATTCATGTTGACGGAGTATTTTTTTAAGATAAATAACATAAGAGATGAAAATGACAGAGATGAATGTTTTGTATAGCCAACATAAGGAGAGCCAACATAATGCTGCTTCAACATAAAGGCAACATGAGATATATAACTTCTGTATCGTAAAGTAATAAATTCAATAAGAACATCTATTTTATATATCTTATACTTGCATAACATAATATTATATTAAAGCAAAAGATATCCAGGGAGAAAAGATATCTTTATTCATGTTTTTACAAAATATAAGTATACCTTTCTATTAAAATATATGGCATATATTAATATATTTACGAACCATGATGTTTAATAAAAAACACTAGAATTAAAAACGATTAATATATTTTCAACCACAATAAGATTTAGATGAGACTTGGCAAAAAAAAACCACTTAACCCTGTAATGAGTTAAGTGGAGAAAAAGTGAGAGAAAACTAGTCATACCACATTTGTTTTCTCAAACCAGCAATCAAAGGCAAATATTTATTTACACGTTTTAATTCAATTCATTAGTTATATTAAATATATCATTAGTTGTTTTGACGGAGATTTTTTGGTATAAACTCGCCATGATGTTTAATAAAAAAAACAGTAGAATTAAAAATAATTAATATATTGTCAACCACAATAGTATTAAAAAAATTATAACTGACCGGTTTCGACTTTACGTCATCATCAGAGCTGTTTACAGACAGAGTATTTTTGGTAGCAAATAGGAGGAGGGAGCAGAAGAAGGAGTTAGTGTGGGTGTGGTTAGGGGTACTGGTCGGGGAAGGTTAGCTGCGTCTGAAGAATTGTATGGAACCAGGTATAGTAGTAAAAGGAACACACAAAAATACTTAAAATTATTTATAAACTAACTAACTATACAATAAAATCTAAAAAAGAATGTGACTCAAAAGTTATTATGCTTACATATCTAATTATAGCATAGCAGAGAAGTCGAATTTAAGTAACTAATTTACAAATAAACTTTACTTATTACTAAAAGATTGCCAACCACACCCACACCCACTACTTCCTCTGCTCCCTCCTCCTACTTGCTACCCAAAATACTCTGTCTGTAAACAGCTCTGATGATGACGTAAAGTCGAAACCGGTCAGTTATAATTTTTGTAATACTATTTTGGTTGACAACATATTAATTGTTTTTAATTCTAGTGTGTTTTTTTTATTAAACATCATGGTGAGTTTATACCAAAAAATCTCCGTCAAAACAACTAATGGTCTATTTAATATAACTAATTAATTGAAGTAAAACGTGTAAATAAATATTTGTCTTTGATTGCTGGTTTGAGAAAACAAATGTGATATGACTAGTTTTCTCTCACTTTTTCTCCACTTAACTCATGAAGGGTTAAGTGGGTTTTTTTGCCAAGTTCATCTAAATCTTAGTGACGTTACAGTTCCTTTTTGTGCCAAGTCTCATCCACATCGTTCTACTAAGAAAAGCACTAAAATTTGGTAATAATCAGCTCAAATGATATTTTAATGAGTGCAAAGAGAGCTTTATAGAATGATTAGGATAGCTTTGTACAGCGTTTTAAAAACATAAGCATTTCCATTGAAAATCCAGAAAAATTGACTCACAAGTAAATAAGTTTCTGATCAAAAAAGAAAAGGATTGTTTATAACCAAGTCATTGTTTTTTGTTACGAACAAACCGTCCAAGTCATTGTTACGAACAAACCGTCCAAGTCATTTTTTTACGAACAAACCGTCCAAGTCATTTTATAAACAAAACCGTTTATAAAACAAACCGTCCAAGTCATTGTTATAAACAAACATCCAAGTCATTGTTATAAACACCATCAAGTCATACGAACAAACCGTCCAAGTCATTGTTATAAACAAACCGTCAAGTCATTATTACGAACAAACCGTCCAAGTCATTGTTATAAACAAACCGTCGAAGTCATTGTTACGAACAAACCGTCCAAGTCATTGTTATAAACAAACCGTCCAAGTCAATGTTATGAACAAACCGTCCAAGTCATTGTTATAAACAAACCATCCAAGTCATTGTTATAAACAAACCG
>JACMZG010001911.1:13578575-13801177 GCA_018340805.1 Microvelia longipes
GTTAAATATCGTAAAGTCAACAGTTGCTTACAGTTCAATAGAATGTAAAGAAGACTGAATCAAAACATTTCCGTGTTCCAGGTAATACAATGCCTAAGGAACAGGATGGTTACAGCTGTCAGTATCATCTTGTTGACAGTATAGAATAAACTCTTATGAGTGTTGCTCTAGTGAATATTGTACTACACGGCGGTATTCTTACGTCTGACGTCACACAAGCAATCGAGGCCGTTTTCCCGCCAAAAGAACATGTTTAAATATATTTAAATATATGTTAAATATAGAGTTTTTTTTGCTGTATCATCAAAAGTATAAGCTTTTTCATTCTAATATTTTACAGGGTGTTCTTTTATATAACGTACTTAAAGATAATGCAATAAAAAAATTGTGCATACTCTATCCGCTTAATAGTAGATTTTCCCGCTAAAACGTTTGTAGTATGCATTGTCTCTCAGTGCCATCTTGGTCATACGTGTTCAATATTTTGTTTGCTAGAACGGAGGTATTATTTTTAACAAAGTTTACCTCCGTTTCTAGCGGAATGTTAAATCTCAGCTAATCGTACCAATCCAAAGGACCATAAAATGTATTTTTCTTAAAAATCATTAACTCGAAACTGTAATTATAACTGCTGTTTTATGGTTATCATTTTTAATAGTGTTCCCTTGTGGAGTCAAAACATTTTGTTTCGTAATGACCTTTTATAATAATTATAGGTGTCGAACATTTGGTGTGGGAACTACTTTATCCTTTCAGTTGACAAGAAGCACCGAGCCCTCCTAAACTTTATTTAGCATTAGCATTTGCTTTAAAAATGAATTATACTTATCTAAACTTTACTATTAACGTTAAAGGTAAACTTAAAAAAAAGAGCTTTAAAAAACTTTTGACTTACTTAACTGAAGTTACACCTATTGTAAGTACATTAGTACTTATGAATTTTTCTAATGGTTTGTGTAAAAGTCAGTGATAGTCGCACGTATCTGTCGTCGTGTATAAAATAGAAAATCAACTTTAAAGTTAAAAAGGGATTCAAGCCACTTAAATTTCCCCCTAGTTAAAACCTCTGTTTTTAACAGTTCTTCAAAAGGGCAAATTACTTCTGGAACATACCTCCTAATTTTTATTTCAAAAACTTTTTCTCCCCTCTGATTATTTTTTTTATATTTGAAAGTGTCATTTTTCGTAAAGGAGCGTTTAATGAAAAATTCACTGTAATACTTAAAGCAAAGTTTTAAAAGGAGGCAATTTTCTTTCCTAATGAATACGTAAATGGGGAGGAAAATTAAGAATATTTCATATAAAAGTTTATAATGGATATTTAAGGAAATAATTTAAATTATAAAATGTATTTTGTTTTTAGAACAAACTCAAAAGCACGTTTTCCCTTGGGAAATTCGCTCGATTGTCTTGTTATTAGAGGAAAAACATATTGATCCCCTTAAATACTTATAATTTCTGTTATGACCAAAGATTTCTTTTAGAAGTTCTTAGTAAAGAAATATTTTTTTTTCCAAACTTGCATCGACCAAAATTAACGACCTTTAACCAAATTCTTATGTTTACCCAGTAAAATTTAAGGTACTTTGTAGTAGTACAAATAGGGCGATGAATCAAAGACAGGGAAATTGGCCACGTAGTTGGGCCCTTCTTGCCAGGAAAAACCACGCAAGAAATGTAACAAGCAAAACAGTTCATTTCATTTGGGTACTAAAAATGAAATGTTCAATTATTCGACATTATTGATAACTTGAGTTAATGTCATGTCTCACTCTGTTCCGTTACGACTATGTAAAACGCTAAGAGCATTTTCCTTTTACATTCCTAGGTGTCTCTCAAACAAATATATTGTGTCAACTAAATATGTTTTGCAAAATTCGGTTTCCTCTGCTATACTTGTTTTCTACATTTTGCTTGTTTTCTCAGCTATACATGTTTCCTCTGCTATAGTTGTTTCCTACATTTTGCTTGTTTCCTCTGCTATACTTGTTTTCTACATTTTGCTTGTTTCCTCAGCTATACTTGTTTCCTACATTTTGCTTGTTTTCTCAGCTATGGATGTTTCCTCTGGTATACATATTTCCTACATTTTGCTTGTATCCTCAGCTATACTTGTTTCCTACATTTTGCTTGTTTCCTCTGCTATACTTGTTTTCTACATTTTGCTTGTTTCCTCAGCTATACTTGTTTCCTACATTTTTGCTTGTTTCCTCAGCTTACTGTTTCCTCTGCTATACATGTTTCCTACATTTTGCTTGTATCCTCAGCTATACTTGTTTCCTACATTTTGCTTGTTTCCTTAGGTATACTTGTTTCCTCTGCTATACATGTTTCCTACATTTTGCTTGTATGTGTTCCTACATTTTGCTTGTTTCCTTAACTTGTTTCCTGCTATACATGTTTCCTAAATTTTGCTTGTATCCTCAGCTATACTTTTTTCCTGCATTATGCTTGTTTTCTCAGCTATACATGTTTCCTCTGCTGTACATGTTTCCTACATTTTGCTTGTTTCCTCAGCTATAATTCCTATGCTTTTTTGTTTGAATCTTTCAAACAAATATATTGTTTCAAATATTAATATTTCGCAAAACTCGGTAGTATCAAATAATAAATACTATTTACCCTCAAAATATAAAACTAAAAAAATTTCACTCAAATATTATTTTCCGACCTTTTCCCCCTCCTTATCATCCGTATGTGTGTAGGCAATGTATAGCGGTCTCTTCTCTTTTCTACAATACATTCTAGTTTATATTTTTTCTAGTATTTATAGGTAAAGAGTTGGTTTGGGATCGAGGCCATGATATTTAAAGGCTTTTAAAGGTAAATAAACATTTCTCCCCTTCTGACTAGTTTCATTTCTTTAGTACGAATACCAGCTGCACAAACAACTCACAGAGGGAAAAACAACTAACTAACGTTCTGTTCAACAGACCAAGTACTAACAACACAAATATTATTTAATAAATCAATATATAACATCAACTAAGAAAACCGATAAACATAATTGATGCAAAGTATTTAATAATAAAAATATTCACCACAGATCTATTTCATAACGTACATAATCAATTAATTTTTCAAATCTGACTCGGTACGTTGTATTTGTCTAATAGCTTCCTTTTCCATTTTGATTTACTTTGGTTCTTTTTTTTCTTCTTTTTCTGTTCGGTTTATTCCTTATTTAGTCAGTTTATGGTGGAATCTTGTTCTTTGTGGTTTAAACAAGGGAATGTGAGAAAATGAACTTATTGGTTCGATCGGTATTCAATAATACTACTTGGTATAGATTTAGCGAATTTCCATAAAACAATTACGCTTATGAGGTTTTACCGTTGGGGAAAATGGAAGAGAAACCGATTCCAATGAGTATACAGATATGTTTGTACACACACACACACATATAGCTTATTATGTAGAACACACATATGGCTACTGGCGTGTCAACTTTCAATCAGATCGCATAATTTTTACACAATTATGATTTTTCGAAATTTTCGCTGTCATTATTGTAGGTTAATGACGTCATAAAAAATCCTTTCCGAATTGCACAACTGGAGGAATAGACTGATTTTTGTACAAAGTTTCAACTCTAGCATAAATACACTAGGATCTACGATGATAAGACACACACTCATACAGACTGACCACTTTGAGAAAACCACTAAGGATGTCATGAATTACCTTAAAGGTATAATAATTCTGGTTTCATCCCGGTTTCGGGTTTTTTTGCAAACACAATACTTTTCCTACTCATCTAAGATGTATATGAGAAAAAGTTAAAATTGCTTTAGATGAAAAATACTTGAACTTAAGTGTGATCATGAGTGATGATCATAAGTGTGATGATCATGATTATGCCAAACTGACTACAATTAGTTTTGTATTTATAATTATTTGACCGTCTTTTCCCATGAAAAATCAAAACATAAAGTTCTAGAGTTCTCTATGCGACGCAATTCTTAGTACCATAATTTTAAAATAAAAGGATGCATTTTTACCTTTAAAACTAGTTTGACAGATAAAGTTCTTGCTGAGTCAAAACTTTATGATTGATGGTTTAGAAGGTCAGGAGATGATTGGTGTTTAAGTGGGGTTTAGTAGTGTGAATGATGTCCGTCTATCTCGGCGTGTTAAATTTTTCAAACTCCCTGAGGGCTCGTATTGACTCGGAGTTAGCTTAGGCCCTGGTTTTTATCTCAGCCAAGCAACGGTATTATAAACGTCTTAAGAGGCACTCGGCAACATTTTTATACTTTTTTATGCCTTTGTTCTCAATTTTTTTTATATAGCTAGCAAACTAGATTCGTAAAATTCTTTTAAACGATTTTAAGCTAATCTAACGAGAAAAACTATTATTATTAAATTACTATTACTATTAAGACAGTAATAGTTAGCTTCGGCCTCTTGGCTGCTCCGCGGCATTTTGATCCGAAAAAACGTTCGAGAGTTATCGTGTCCCATAGAAATGTCTAGGAACGAAAATCTTGTGCCATATATATATATATATATATATATATATATATATATATTATATATATATATATATAATATATATAATATATATATAATGGGTAGGTACGGATTCAATTGTTAGTAGACAATTGAAGACTTTATTAATCTAACCCTATAACATCATATTTTTTATAATGTTAGCAACAGACTAGAAAATGTAAAGGCTAGGTGAAGCGGCCACGAGCCGGAGATGTTTTATTCTTATGACAACAATTGTTAAAAATGTGACTCTTTTTTCAACAAAAATTTTCCTTTTAGAACCTTTATATTGATGAGACTTAGTATTTATTATTTTTTTAAAGTAAATGATTTTCTTTTTAATAACATAATAGGTTTGAGTTTATCTCTAAGTTAAGATGGTAATGTCTACGCTTATGTGTAGATTCCTTACAAGACAATTATCAAAAGATAAATTTTATTATTATGTTTATTAAAACCTTAGAATAATACTATGTATAGAAGGAGCATAACTGATAACAATAAAGCTGTTTCACTGGTGGACTTAAGTAATGCTGCCACCCTTATAATATACATTTTTCATATTACAAAGTTGGCAATACTTCCGGTTGCTGAATTATTGTGTTTTATTATGAATTAATAATTGGTTATTCATAAAATTTTATAATAATATCGGTGCATAACAATTTTTTAAGTATTTTAAATTGTATTTTAACATTTTTAATTAAAATTATGTTAAAAGTAGTCCTCGTCAACTAAATGTAGATTCGCGTATTCGGCTACCCTTTTGCTGTCTAGGACCGATTTGATTAAATACTCAGCAAGGGTTTTAAGTTATTATATTTGTTCCTTACTATATTTCTTCATTAGTCGATATTTATGACACATTTATAAAATAGTGTTTTGTTGTTAGGGTGGTACCTCTACTTAAGACCACCAGTAAACAGGCTTTTGTGTTATCAGTGGAATTATATTGTGTTTACGGCCCTATACTCCTTTTATATTAGTATTATTCTAAGATTAAACCATTATATTAGGGTTAGTCAAGTTAAGGTTAACTATTTTTGATTAAATTGAACGTGGTTTGAAGTAATGACACAGATAGTTGTATATGTGGTTGCTTTACTATTACTCTGGGAAAATTGACAATGATACGCTTCATGAACCACACTTCCTATCAACTCTAACTCTGAGACGCACCAAGAAAAAAAAAATACAAACAAAATATATTTGAAACAAAACGACAATATTGTTCAAAGAGGGGTTACAAGATATTAAAACTTTGTTTTGCCAAAGTCAAACCCTCTTGACAAGATATAAAATTAATTTTGCTTTGTTCTTATGTTCGTAGTAATAAGTTAAGTTATCGTTCTTACGGCTAGATCTGACAAGTTTTTGATTTTTTAAGAACTTGCTGTGTCATTCTTGCGTGTTAATGATGTCATACGTATTTTATCGATTTCTGTACTATTATATCATTAATTTATGTACCAAGTTTTAATTTGAAACCGAAAAAGGGTTAGAAAGTGATCGCGAGACAACCAAACGTGTATGAGCTGGTACATACACAAATATATAAACACCTCCTCCAACCATGATCTCTTATAATCTCTAATGAGCTTATAGAGATCTTGTTTTAACTTTTCTTGTCATTTTCATTGGATAGTATTTTTGAAGGAGATAATAACTCTGGTTCTTTATAATATGATAAAACTTTTTTAAGATGCCTTTCTCTATGTATAGTCATATTTATGTAACGAGTTGTATTCCTCCACGAGTTATATTCATGTAACGAGTAATATTCCTCCACGAGTTATATTCATGTAACGAATAATATTCCTCCACGAGTTATATTCATGTAACGAGTCATATTCCTCCACGAGTCATATTAATGTAACGAGTTATATTCCTCCACGAGTCATATTAATGTAACGAGTTATATTCCTCCACGAGTCATATTAATGTAATGAGTTATATTCCTCCACGAGTCATATTCATGTAACGAGTCATATTCCTCCACGAGTCATATTCCTCTACGAGTCATATTCATGTAATAACATGAATATGACTCGTGGAGGAGTTGAAATATAGTAATGTAAGGGGAATTAATTTTTATATTTCCCTGAAGTGTCAAAAAAATATTATTTTAAATATTTAGTTTTAACAGGTTTCCGGATAATATTTTTAAAAAATGGGGTTAGGGTGCCTCGAAAGTTTTTGGACTTTCTCACCGCTACTACGACCGGTTATTCTCACCGCTTTGCGGATTTGCTTATCTCGGTCCTCAAGTATGAAAATCTACTTTTTCATATTGTATTGCAACGTCGGACTAGCTTCCTTCGTCCTGACACCTTTAATTAAGCCGTTATACTTCCAAGAGTCGCCCATCCACGTAATGACCACGCTCTATGCCTGGGCGATATACTTTTTTTTCGACACTCTCAATAAGTCCTAACTAAATACCTCTCCCCTCTCCGGTATCAAACCTGAACCATTTGTGTGAAAGAAAAGCATAAAATATGGAATGTTTGTTGCTGTATTGAGTTTTTGCTGAATTGTTGGTTGTTGCTGTTATAGAGAGTCTGCTGATGGTGTGCGGCGAAGGAATGCCGTGCTGTTCGCCGACGATGCAGAAGCAGCTGGGAGAGCACAGTAAACGACAATTCGGTTTAGCTCTAAACCAAACATTTAGCTCTGCTTCATCTATACTTAACAATAGAGCTACTAAATTTGATGGTAAGTTTTTTCTTATATTTCTAATTATTCTTTAAATTTGCTCTTTTTATTTTCATTCTTTATTTATTAGTCCCTATTGCGATACTAGGAATACTTCGAATACTACCATCTTTATATCTATACTAAATTAGCAAATTTAAAGACTTTGACTTCATATCCATTAAATTATTATAGTAATTACTACTCCGATCTGAACTCAAGCTGTAGCAGAGTCTAGAAGAGATCCTATCCAGGTAAAAACACGTGATATCTCCAATTTTAATATAATTTGGCTGACAGGTAGGCACCACAGAAAAAAGAAAAAATCCAGATTTCATTTTTTTCCAGTCACTGTTTTTGCAATTTTTATGATTATACGATAAATCATAACTTTTTTACAGTTTGACATACATTGACTCACGTTATACGCTACTTTTTCGAATCCCATGGCGGTCCCAAAATGAAACTTTGTGGACATTTTACTAACAGTTTAGGCTCTTTTTAGGATTTTTTTCAAAATTTGCTTTTTGAGATATTAGCATTTTTATTTTATATTTGCTCATAATAAAAACTTTATTATCCAAAAGTATGTAGCAACTATTTGAAAGAGGCAAGCTTTCAAACGCCACCAAAAACATTACACTCTATGCAGAATTGTGGTGCCTTCCTGTCAGCCAAATTATATTAAAATCGGTGAGATCGAGTCCAAAAATGTACTTTTTTTTTGTTGATTTCATATGGAATGACCCATAATCATTTTTCAAAATTGTCTTTTTCACTTGACACGCTAAATTAAATTTTATGTGTCACTAATATTTTAATTTCTTCTAAAATTACTTAAAATAATTATTCAACAAGCTATTGACATTAATAAGATTAAAAATTCCGAATGAAGTAAAAAAAGATTTTAAATTCCTTCAATTAACTTTATAATTTAATTATCTTTTTATTAAAAACAATTTTAACATAACCGTTAAAATTAATTTTAATGTATTCAGAATAAAAATGATTAATACATAGTTTTAATTATTGTGATTGTTTAAATAGAACTAATGCTGATAATGCAATGAAATATGACATTTATCTAATTATCTTTATATTTTTACGAACATTAAAAAATGCTTCACTAATTTTTAATAATAAATATGTGTAAACTTAAATGGTTTATAAATTTAATCTTCCGGATACAATAACTCAACTCAAAGGTTGGATTTCGATCCAAGTTTCATCTCTCTAGCGTCTAGCGAAAGTACACTGGCAGATGCGATGATAACAAGCACACACACATAACCTAATTATTGGAAATAAAAAGCAACCAAACGTCTTGTTGACCTTTACAAACTACGAGTATTATGATCTTCGGATTAGTTATTTTGTGAAATAACTAGTTACTTTATGAAATATCGGATTTCATGATTTGATAGTCACTTGTTTTTGCTTACATTTTCTTTTTTTCCTTACATTTTCTTTTTTTCCTTACATTTTCTTTTTTTCTTGCATTTTCTTTTTTTCTTACATTTTCTTTTTTTCTTACATTTTCTTTTTTCTTACATTTTCTTTTTTTCATACATTTTCTTTTTTCTTACATTTTCTTTTTTTCCTACATTTTCTTTTTTTCTTACGTTTTATTTCTTTCTATGCAAAATATTTGTTTTGTTTTGTCTTTTAAGTTGTTTTTAAAGCTATAGATTCCCTTTACTACTTTCTTCAGTTAGGTTTTACTTTAGCTTTTTGTTTCTCTTCTTTTTTGAATCTTTCAGTTTTTTCCTCGCAAATGCTTTTACTGCAAAAAAATATTTCTTCTTTTATTATTTCATGAATTTCTTCGCTCCGGATGGCAAAACCCATTTTTATTTAACATAGTTCTTTATTTTGCTTTTTTGGTTATCTTAAAACGAAGCGTCTTAGGAAATGCATTCCTTTTATAAAATTTTCAAAGGAAATAACTCCTACACTTTTGTTTTACACAAGATAGAAAGTGAAAAGGAAAATTTTAATTTTACTTAATATATTTCCTTTTTTGTGTTCCACTTTACTTTGATTTAAGACCCCTAAAGACGTTTATAAAGAGTTCATATATAAGATTGCAATGTTATAAAAGTCAAGCACAAGAGGCTGCATTTTCTCTAACCTACAAAACTTTTAGAAATCTTAAAAAAGAGGAAAGTAAAATTACTAAAAGTTTAACATTATAATAATAGGATAGGCCTGAAAATTCATAAATATAAGTTTCTTACTTTGCTGCATACAAAATAAGTACATTGTTAAAGCGGTTGTATAACAATGCATTTGACTTAACTTCACGTTTTTAAAACCACAAAGTAATATAAAGGGTAACTTCAAAACACTTTAAACAAAAAGTTAAAAATATTTTTCGTCAATTTTCTTAACACATGCTTCAATGAGGTACAACTGGTACATTATTTAGTGTACAAATTGTAAGCTTACCTATACATACGTGTTAAAAATCTTCGTTTAGAATCTGGTAACATTAGAACATCATAGTATTCGCAAATTGCTAACGATGAGTGTTAATATTTTATAAAATTTCCTTTTTTGCATAAGTATACTGAATGTTGTATCATTAGTTGTGTATCATAAGTATACAAAATGTGTATCATAAGTTGATGATTATCAGCGATTTGGATTAGAAAACAAGATGCTAAGCATGGGTCTAAGCTTCCTCATCTTATACTAACATCAGTAAAAACTAGGAACTTATTATAAATATATATATTATATATATATATATATATATATTATATATATATATATATATATATATATATATATATATATATATATATATATATATTATGTGTGTGTGTGTACGTACGATTCGGAACGAAAAGTTAGACTGACTGACGTAATTTTCTACCAGAGCTCGTACAACTCAAGCTGCTTGGCGATCCGTTTATTTTTACTTAATTAACTCGAGAACTTAGCTATAGCCACCAATTCAGCTTAGACCAATTCAAAATAGACACTAGATATCATTTGTACCCCAAAAACATTTTCACATATGTGTGAAATGTTTTGAAAATTTAAAATTTCAAAAGATATTGAGTCATCACTAGCTCAATATCTTAGTCTCTCTTGTTATAGGACTTGATTTTCGCTCTGTCTAAGCTAAATCCAGGAGTAAACTCCGTATAATTTGTTTTGTAGTTTGACCTTTGTACAATATTCATAATATAGACATATCCGTAACGGTATTACCTCTCCATCCATATAGACACAAACTTTTTTCGTATTTCGACCTGCAGGCAAACGTGTAAAGAAGAAGTTGTTACATTTTTCCTTATTACAATACTTCCTCCTCCGTACTGATATGAAATACAGTCGCGAGTCGTGACGCGACACTCCAGTGTGCTACACGCTTTTCCTCTTTCTAATTTTCTCGTAAGTTCCCTTTGTTAATAAGTTTTATTTTTTGTACAATCCTTACTTCTTTCACATCGTATTATCATTTCTAATATCATGCTTCTTCCTTCCTGCAGCAACCTTTTATTTCTTTCATTCTTTTTCTTTTTTTCATTTTTTAAGGCAACATTGATTATTTCCTGATGGATATAATAGAAGATGATTCAATACGCAGGTGTTTTCTTACTAATATCGAATAAAGATAAAATTACAAAAAGATTTCATAAAATATTTATTATAATAGCGTAACAATAGAAGGAGTTCAGTAAAATATAAGTTTTTATAATTAAATTTATTATATAAAATACAAAAAAAATATAATTAAAAATTAAATTATTTTAATAAAATTATGATGGCATTTAAATTATTCGCATTTTAATTATAAGTAAGAGATCTGTCAAAATTTAAAATAAATTTCGTAGATATAGACTATTTCGACAAACGCCTATGTAAATTTTATTGTATTAATTATTAGTGTATAGTAACAATTCCCATCTTGTAGTGTAAATATAGTCTATATTGACTGTATATAGTATAATAAAATATACAAAAGATTCTCATCTTGTAGTCTAAATATAGTCTATATTGACTGTATATTAGGTGTATATAGTAAATAAAAAAACAAAGATTCTCATATTGTAGTCTAAATATAGTCTATATTGACTGTATATAGTATAATAAAATAAACAAAAGATTCTCATCTTGTAGTCTAAATATAGTCTATATTGACTGTATATTAGTGTATATAGTATAATAAAATAAACAAAAGATTCTCATATTGTAGTCTAAATATAGTCTATATTGACTGTATATAGTATAATAAAATAAACAAAAGATTCTCATCTTGTTGTCTAAATAAAGTCTATATTGACTGTATATAGTATAATAAAATAAACAATAGATTATCATCTTGTTGTCTGCATATATGCTATATTGACTGTATAGTATACAGAAAATATAGACTGTGTGTAGTATATAGCCTTTATTGACTGTATAGACTACAGTCATTATAGACTGTGTGTAGTGTATAGTCTTTAATTACTGTATAGACTACAATCAATATAGACTACATTGAAACAACAAAATGAGAATCTTGTGTTCATATATAATTTTAATTATATATATAATCTTGTGTTCATTATAATTATTTTATTTTTAATATTATAATTTACAATTATTATTATAATTTGAATGTTACAATTACAATTTATTTATAAAATTAAATTATAAATAATTTAATTTTTTTTATAATTTCAAGTTGGCAGTTGCTATAACGAAACTGATATATTCTCGCATATATTTGGCTAATTAGGAGCGACATTTAGTTTGAAATTTCTTCATATAAACTACCATAGTTTAGCTTAGAAGAAAATCTTAAATCTTAGCTGAATGAATTTTATAAAATTACAGTTTAAATAGAATATAAAAGTAAATCTTACAAAATTACTATTTAAATATTTACAGCATGAAAGTAAATTTTACAAAATTAGAAGTGAAATCTACAAAAGCTTCGATACGACAGCTCTAACCGGCGGTAAAATCTTTTAATCCGTCAACTTGAGAAGAAAATTTAACTTAAAGGGAGATTTAACTGAATGTCACACTTTAACTGAAAACCTAAATCCTTTAAATATTTCAACTATAAATCTTTTTTCAGGATTATCAAAAATCTTAAATCTTTTAAGAAATTTTAAGACTTATCTGAATCAAACACTTATACATTTTAATGAAATTAAAATTCTGTTCTTCAAAAAGTATATTTGACTTCTTCAGGAAATAACTCCACCTAACACTAACTCCAACAGTAACACCTGTGTTACTGTTGAAATACTCCTACAGGATACGTAGGTCGATTAATTTCATGAAGTTAGTTGCCATTAATAGTCCAAGGATACCTCGAATTAAAGTCTTCAAACTTACTGTCATAGATATGAAACAAGTCTCCAAGTACTTTGACTCCTGTCTTGAAGCTATTTCTTTTTACAGTTTAATATATTGAATTATACGGTTGGGATTGATTTTACGCTTGTATCTTGACATTCAATTCCCCCGAGATATTTTTCACTGGCTTTTTCTTTCTTATTAAATAGTTTATTTCCATTTTGAACTTCCTTCATTGTTTCCTTTACAAAATTGAGATGCTTCTTCATTCGAAAATAAGTTTAAACGACTTATAAAAACGTTTAAACTTACTCATCCAAGAACTTTTTAAATTTGATTTCAATTAAAAAGGAAGTTGAAAAAATAAGACTTTCCCTTTTTTTGAAAAAGAAAATCTTTCAGCGTCATAACGACGGAATGAAGGGCAAGGACAGGGAGGCGCCTGGAAGGCCGCTGAAATGCTTTAAAATCTGGCAACTGAAACTGTTTTGTGAAATCGATTCGCCCAGTGAGTAACGACTGATAATACTATCTTAAATTAAAAGTCTTTTAAATTAAAACAGAGCATTTATAAAGGAGTAAATAATTCGTTAAATGATATACAATTTTTAGAGGTTTGTGTTTTGTAACTCTATTTACCGATCAGCTTAAAGGGACTCCTTTCTTTAGAACCAACTCAACTACAAAGTGCTATTCACAAACGGTACCAAATGCGATAAAACTTGAACTTAAATTTCTTGATTGGTCTCTATAGTCCAGCTTGTGGTCCAGGATAGGCTAGCTCATCTTCTGGTCCAGCCAAGGTTTGTCCAGCAGATACAATTTCAGCTTCTGGTTCAGAAGAGGCTAGTTCGTCTTCTACTCTAGCAAAAGCTAGTTCATTTTATGATCCACCTAAGGCCAGTTCATTTCCTGGTCCAGCAAATGTTTGTCCAACAGATACAAATTCAGCTTCTGGTTCAGAAGAGGCAAGTTCGTCTTCTACTCTAGCAAAGGCTAATTTATTTTTTGGTCCAGCAGAGGCTAGTTCATCTTATGGTCTAGAAAAAGATTCTAAGATGGTCTAGAGAAAACTCTATTTGACGAATAGAAAATATTCAAATTGTTATGCTAAGAGAATGACTCTAGAGATTCCTGGACTCTTCTACTTATAGTATGAAATAAGCTAGACAGAGATAGCTCACACCATGACGTTATTTCCGTTCAGGATATGTACGGTAAGTCTGAAGCATATGAAACTGACCATGGATAGTAATGTTAAATAGCCCTTTTAAAGAAACCTTCAAGTCTCCTTCTAATTTACTTTAGTAGACTAAGTATAATGCAGTTAAAAATTTAACTAAAGTTTTACAATAATCCATTTAAATAAAAGGAGAGAAATATTTTAAAACTTTCCTATAACTTAATATTTAATTCAAAGTGACGAAAACCACAAAACCGCATTCTGCAAAATGCCTTCATAGCCTAACCACAACTAGAGCTGGTTACAAAAATAAATAAATCAACTTCTTGAGTCTATTCCCCCTCAAAACTAGGTGAAATGTAGTAAATTGACATGCCTTCAGTTTAGACTGTATTTCCCTATTAATATTTTAATACTAAACAATATACTGATAGGTGGGCAAGTATTTTAATAAGAAAAATCAGGTACGGGGTTCCTCGGAAACTTTCTTCACCTTATCGGATTCGATTCTCACTTTCGTACTCGCTTCGCTCGTCCTCAAAATATGACCTAATCACCTAATTTATATTGCAGTACGTCTTTGAATTTAATTAGAAACATCTGGTACTGAAAAACGAAGGAACTGATCTCGTTCGATGCTTATTATTAGAGATCCAACAAAAACCCTAAATATAATAGCCGTATTAAAACCCCTAAATATACTAGTATATTTAGTATAAGTATATACTAATATATTAAAAAAATGAATATATTAGCCAGATTAAAACCCCTAAATATACTAGCCGTATTAAAAATCTAAATATACTAGCCGTATTAAAAATCTAAATATACTAGCCGTATTAAAAAACCTAAATATACTAGCCGTATTAAAATGAAACTTAATATTTTTTTTTACACAATGAAATATTTTTTAATATATATGTTTTTTTTATTTATTCAAAAAATACAAATAACAAAAAATTGATCATGTAACCCTTTACCATAAAGGTTTTATAGGGTGGAGTACCAAGTTATGTTTGATATAAATATTTTTAATAAAGGACACTTATGACAAATTTATAAAAAAAATGTTTTTTTAAAAAATTTATAAAAAGATATTTTTATGTTTTGATGTCATGGTGGTATCCCTACTTGAAAACCTCCAGAATACGCTTTCGTATTATTAGTGGAATTCTATTGTGTTTACGGTTCTATGCTACTTCTATACTATGCACGCTAGTATGTGTGGCACCCTGAATAAAATACATAACTAGGTTACAAATACAAAGCAACCAATGAATGCGGACTTAACTCTTTCTGGCTAAAGAAAAGTCAGGCAATTTATTCAGTAAATAAATATTTCCCTAGTATAAAAGGAAAGTGTCCATTAGTTATTCTGAAAGGGATTTTGTTGGCATCCTTCAAGATAGCGGGGCCAAGATCAATATTTCTGCTGTTACAATACCAGATAAAATATTATTTCAGCCCCACTGGAATACAGCCTTAAATCCCGTCAAACAATGGAATCCCTGTAGAAATTAAAAACCAAAATGACCTTTCAACCTTTTTAGAGGTTAATGTCTAACTAATTTAAAGTATGAAATCCAAAATTTAACAAACTTCTTATTTAATGTCCCTAAGGGATCGTCCACTGTAGACTTGAGTCTCAAACCTTCCTGAACGGTTATATAAAATATGTTATAAATGCATGCGTATCAGATCTATATACTTATTAGTTATTTGTGTACGCAGAAAAATGGAATATTACTGACTAGTTTAACTAGCTACATAAATTACTTGCAGAGGCGAAGTCGAAGCAGGTAATTTACGATTGTACTGCCGAGGCGCAGCCGTGGTTAGGGGTGTTAATTCCCGTGTATGTGCGAATAATGTTTCGTTTCTTCTATTGCTGCATAATATATTTTATCTCATCTTGCTTGGGGGCCCAAACTCCCGAAACTTTGATATTTTTTTCATATTGTCTCAAAATTTTTTGGTCCCAAAAAATAATTAAGACAAAAACTGTATTGCTCCAAATGACTTATTTTGTCATGAGACGGGTTTTGAGCGAATAAAACGCTTCAAAACTTCTTCAAAATTTAGGGGACTCCCTTGAAACTGATGTAAATTTAGTGGATGTAATTTGTCAGGCGTTGTAGGCTACCCTTAGTATTACGCCCTAATTAGCTGTTATAGTTCTATATTTTATTATACTACGCCCTAATTAACTGTTTTAGTTCAATACTTTATGGTATTACGCCCTAATTAAGTGTTATAGTTCCAAACTTTATAGTATTACGCACTAATTAATTGTTATAGTTCAATATTTATGGTATTACGCCCTAAAATAACTGTTATAGTTCTATATACTCTATTTTATTGGACAATCCTAAGTATTACGCCTTATCATAACTGATGTAGTTCTATATTCTATGGTATTACGTCAAGAGTCAGCTTAAGTTTTAAAAATAAAAATTAACAAAAAATTATGACGTGTTTTGTGGTTGCAATTTGTCATTGTTTCTTTCTGTGACGTCAATTTTTCAGTTGTTGTTTTAAAATAGTGAATTAAAATAGTTCTACTTATTAATAGATTAACTAGTTTGTTTATAAAGCGGGGGCGGCGACTCTCACTCTTTGCGAAAACTAAATTTCCTTTGAAAAAATACTTCAAAGAAAACTCCTAAGAATCGTGTGGTGCGACAGTGAAATAATAAATCAAGCGGGTTCAAACCCAAGAAATATTTTCATTTAAGACAGAAATTTAATTTTTCTATAGAGAAAATAGATAGAGATGAAAAGAAAAATTTGTAGGAAAGTGAAAATTTAGCCTTAAAATGTATTTGTACTAAATGACTTAATCATACTTGGAACTCAAATAATTATTTAAAAAATAAATAAATAAAATAAAATATGTTTATTCTACTTTACAAAACCAAAAATAAAATATTACAAAATACTTCTATTTTATAAGCACATCTTCGAATGAAGCACATGTTCATTTGAATAAACAGTATATCTTGCTAGAACTTTGTAGTACTAACATTCTATACTTAGACGTCTAAAGCTGTAAAGTGTTATTTTTGTGTGTTCTAAATAAAACAAATCGGGTACAGGGTACCACGGAACTTCTTATTACATCAGATTTGCTACGCTCATCATCCCTACTTCAGACTCGCTTCTCTCGACCTCAGATAGTAAATAGATCTGTTTCAAACAGGGACTGACCACCCTCGAAGCTTCTTAACTTTTATGATCTGATAAAAATCTTAGATATACTTATCGTATTGAAATGAAACTTAGTGTATTAATCTCTACATAAAGGTGTACACTTGTACCGAATTTCAACTCAATTAAATTATTATTTTTTACAATTTTTTAAAATACTTACACAAGTCATTTGGTAAAAAAAAACGTATGCTGATAATGTCATGAAACTTAGCACTTATGGTAGTCTTAACGTTGCTACATACGTGCCAAATTTCAAATTGAACGCAACATTTTTCCGGGTTTTATGATTTTTCAAAATTTTTGCTGAGTCATTATTGCGGGTTAATATTTTCTAAGTAACGCAACTTCACCTGATTTTTTTAAAAGTGGTGAATTTTAACTGACTGATTTTTGTAAAATGTATCATCTCTCTAGCTTAAATACTCTGGGAATTATCTTGAAATTAAAAATTTTGGTGAACTCCTTGTTTCGTATTTTTAGTGGGTCACAATACTTTTCCTATATACCTACGGTTTACATGAAGAAAAATGTAAATGAAAAAAAAAGAAAAACAATTCATAGCTGTTTGCGAATTTTAGGATCCATAAGTTCTGATATGTTGACCTTAAATAACTAGTGTGTGTTACAGTCACCATGCTTCCCCCATCCATATAGAGTATAACAAAGAAAATGTTGAGTTGTAAAATAAATATCGTTATTATTTTCGCTTGAAAAATTGCCATGTTTGAAATCCTATGTATAAAAGCCACCTGGAGCCAAAATTTATTCGTACATCTAGACGAAAGGCAAAACACCGACGACATAAAAACTTAATACAAACACATAAAAATAGTATTATTTTTCGAAACTCAAAACTATATTTAAAACACTGCTTTAAAATAAGTGCTATTTCCTCTACGCATTCGTTACAACGTTTTCAAGTCGGATAGAACCTGTTTTTTCTCTCGTTTTGTGGTTTATACTAGAAAGTAGAGAAAACAGTTTACAATTTTCTTACCACAATTTAATTTAAAATAAGCTTTGATTAGTGGTTAAGTTTAATATTGTTAAATAAAAATAAATTAGATTTTATTTTTAACTTATTTTAAACTTAAACTTATTTTTGGTTATTAAAAAACTATTTTATCTGTACTGTTTATTTACAAATGATTCTTATTTATTACATTTAAGCTAATGCTCTAAAATTAATCTTATAAGCAGTGGCGGACTGAGCCAAAAAGGCCCAAGAAGGGTTTAGCCTAAAAGGGCCCAAATCTACATCTCAAGGAGCCCAAGGGGGGGGGGTCCTATTGTTTCTTTAGTAGAGAGGTCTACGTTTAACTAGAGACAGTATTAATCATTTTAGCAAGCTTCATTTAATTTATTTTAATTTAATAAATTAAAGGCCCTTTTCTATGCTTAGGGCCTGATCAAGTATGTTAAGGGCCCTTAAGTGTCTAGGTATAATAAATAGGGCTATAAAGATCTAAAATTTAGAATATATTTTTAATTACATAAATATCTAGAGCCCTTTTTTGCTGCTTTAGTACAGTATTTTAGGGCCCTTTTTGGCCCTTGTCCGTATGGGGCCCTTAAATTAAATGTTTGTCATTCTTTATGGCTAAGAGTAGGCTTGACCGGCCTTATCATCAAGCAGGGTTGCCAATTTCAGAAATTAGTTAAGTTGTCTATTCGCCACGGACTATGAGGAATATAAGCCTACTCTGAACTATAGTTGGCCTTCAACGGGTCCTAAAAGTCAAAAATATTAGTTAAGTTATTTTTTAATCAAGTTCTTTATTGGCATTAGTCTGAATTATAAAGGGGTGAAGAAAATTCTTTAAAAGCTGTTAAAAAATGTAATAATTTCTTTATTGCCTTAGATTTTACTACTTGCTGTAAAGATAAACTTGACTGTAAAACACAGATAATATTTCATCAATTTAACTACT
This sequence comes from Microvelia longipes, assembly GCA_018340805.1. Classification (NCBI taxonomy): domain Eukaryota; kingdom Metazoa; phylum Arthropoda; class Insecta; order Hemiptera; family Veliidae; genus Microvelia; species Microvelia longipes. The sequence goes on from JACMZG010001911.1 coordinate 13,597,392, forward strand.
TTCTTTCTTCTCTATTGTTTTATCTTTTGTGTCCAAAATAAAAGCGTTAGTATTTTAATTTATCTAAAAGTTTTGTTAACTAAAATTATCACAGTTTTAACATATCTTGATAGGTTCACTGATAAGCAACAGTTAGTTGCTAACTTGCGAAATGTAAGTGACCTTAGCGCCCTAGTACGGCGCCTAAACTAGCGTGCTAATTAGCAGAACTCAGCTTGCTAGTAAGCTAAGTTCTTTTCATTCTTATCAGTAGTATTTATTATTATTAGTCATTAACCTACAGTGATGACTCAGCAAAAAATTAAAAAAAAATCACAAAAACTTGTTTGATTGGACTAAACTTTTTTATATATGTGTGACCGTGTATGGTCAACAAATACACATACGTATGTCACTTACACAACCTATTATGACAACTCCTATTATCCCAGAGGCTATGTATCATACATAGCCTCATGCATAGACTTCCGCTGAAAACTTATTGTCAGAAGGGGCAAAAGGTTTTGTAGGGTGCGAAGCCCCCTGATTAACTTATGGCTAAATTAGTTTTATAGATGGTACCTCCACCAACAATTTCTACTAGTGGGACTAGGAACTAACATGATACTGTTTGCTCCTTAAGGTTTGTTGGAAGATAGTGAGCAGATGTTACCAGATTTTTTTTTATAATTTTACTATTAATTTCAAATTTTGGAACTCGTGAAAGTATTGTAGCTCATAAATTAGTCAACTCAACAACTCCTTTTTTCTCTGTTTTAATATCAATTCATCTTCATTTACTCAACAAAAACATATGATTTTAATTTTCTCTTTTTATAATTCAATAAAATTATCTATCTAGAACACAAGATCATAGGTTAAATAAACATTTAAACTACGCCATCTTCTTCCCCCCCCCCTCTAAAATCTCAATTTAATTTTACTCTAAAAGAACATGGCGCCAAAGATTTTATCAATCTTGTAGTTCTGGGAGAATTTACAAGTTTAATTGTGTTTTCAAAACAAACCAAATTCCAGCGGTCAAACCATAAATCAAGAATGGAAAAACAAAAATACACCGTTTAAAGCAGTTTTTATCAGATGTTTATATGAAAGAAGTGTTTGGGTTTGCTTTTTATTCGGTGCTGTATTCTTTTGTTTATTGATTAAAAGCTGTTATGGTTTGTTTCATCACTTGATTAGTTTTGAAATAAAGTTAATTATTTTTAGTTGATAAACTTTGTTAGTATTTGTTGTTGAATTTTCCTTTTGTTTCTTATTTTATTATAAACATTTCTTTTCTTAAAAGAAATAAGAAAGTAAATTAACTTCTTTTTTTAAAAAAAAAAGGTTTTCTTGAAACTAAAATAAAATTTTTATAGCGTTAAGAACAACACTGTTTTCTCTTGGTTTTCAACATTAAGTTAAAAACTATTTCAAGATCTATTTAGTCATGTTAATACAAAAATAAATGTAAACTTGCGGTTAAAAACGTTGGATGTTAAAAAGGGGGTAATCAATGTAAAATGGATATTGTTTACACGTTTTTCTTGAAAAGTAACTTAATGTTGTTCACGCTAGATCTATTTGCAAATCCAAAAGAATTTACAGTACATTTAGCTCGTATATAAATAAGTATTTCTGTTCGAGTTTAATGGTTTTAGAGTTTGAAATGGTCAGTTTCTTTTACGTTTAAAGACATTTCATTTGACACTATCAGTACAGGACTATGACGATTCTTGACCGAAACGGCTTACAATTTGACTTCGGATCCTAACAAGACTAGTATAATAATAATATTTTTTTTAAACATTTAATATTATGAGGAATATATTCAGGATTACAATATTAAGTTAAATTTATATAAATATACAAATCTAATTTATCTCATGTATCTAGAAAATATTTGTATATCCTATCAGGAAGAAACGGTGAAACGATTTGTCGACGAACTGACTTTTTAACGAACTGACTTGTCGACGGAGCAAGGATGTTGAATAAAGGGGATGACGCACTAAGTCGAATTGCCATTCAACAAAGTGACCCCATCAAAAATCAAAACATAGAGAAGAATGCAACACGAAACACACGTAAAAAACCAACTGCACATGCTTGGTACGAACTGCGCATGCTTATGATCCTTATAACAGCGCAGGTCTTAAAATTTAGAGGCAAACTTAACTCTCAATGGGTTTCTTATTGTTTTGCTTGCGAAGGTTATAAACAAAAAAGTTGAAAAAAGTTCATACTTTTTAACTGTTTTTTGTTAATATTGCTTAAAATTAACAACATCAAAGAAAATTAAGAACATTACAACCAACATTGAATCTTGAAAACTAGCAAAACATTTCACTAGGCTAAAAAAAGACAAAATATTAACACATTGAACTTACTCTCTACGAAAAGTAAACGGTAAAGCTTCAATTACTCTCACTAAAGTGACTACCTAGAGTCCAAAATGTAAAATATAAGCGCAAATGACTTGACAAGCACCAAATGTAACAATAACGAAAGCACTGACGAAAGTTGAGAAGCAAACTCGACAACCAAGAATTGTATAACAAGTTAGCTACATAACCTGCGTTTGGCGTATTTTTTAATCATAACCTAAAGGAAGGTAAGTTTGCTCCTATTTCTCTATCTCATACAACTTCCATGGGGTCAGAAATGTTCCTCAATGCGTCGTCCCCTTTATTCAACATCCTTGCGACGTAGCAACACTGACCTGTTAAAATAGTAAGCTGTTGTGGACTAGCCCTTAGTCTCAAACTTTTAAATGATGAACGCAGTTATAGAACTTCGAAAGAATTGTTAAGTCAATAGTTTGACTACGATGGGCTATATTCATGTATAACCTATTACAAAGGTTTGCTAGTGTTGAAGTATGCTGATTTTGGACATTAAAATTGTTCTGTGTTTTACTGAGATAATAGATATGTACATATATTTAGAATAAATATCTACTTGAAGACCTACATCTAGACCTATATGGCTAATGTATGCTCTTTAGATCGTCTTTGCAGTACCTTATTATGTTTTCTATTTTTATCTTGGGGTATAATATATCTCAGAACATCCGTAAAGCATATTTTGTTCTTGTTTTGTTCGTTTGAATAAAATGTTCTCTTTGCTTAATGATAATTTTCCAATTCTTGACTCTCTTTATACAAAATTTAACATTCAATCGACTTCCAAGGAAAACCTAAACTAAAAAAAACGCCAATGAAATATAGAATTACATGATTACAAGCGTTGCGCAGAAAAAGCTGACCTGAACTTTTTCTCACAAACGACTGGTAAAGGAAATTATTAAATTGAATTGATTTATTTTGGAGTTTTCATCTTATAGCGAATTTTCATCGGAAAATTACGCTTATGAGGTTGTTTAGATGACGGAAGTAAAGATAGGAGTGACAAGGAGATCGATTCCGTTTGGCCTCCTGATACCAAGAATTAGAAATAAATATTAAGAATTTTTTTGTAATATTTATTTAATAAAGTAAACATATCTGAACACGGACCCGCTCATGAGGCTCGCTACGGCCCCGTCGGGATATAAAGTTTTTATGTAGCATTTAGTAAAAAAAAAATAGATCAACTAATTTGTTGACCTGAACATTGCATACTCTCTTTCATCTAGTACTCGGGATCAACATTAAGCTTTAACATATCAATAGGGTTTTAAGTGTTAAAGAATCAAGGCAGGTAAAATTTTCATGATCCAATTCGTGAAAGTGGATCATGTGGATCATGTCTTTTACGATAATTAAGACTTTTTCAACAGAGCATAGATGATAAAGTAATAAAAAATGATGGATAGGAGAAGCGAACATCAAATCCTGAACTCCAAGCAAAGTTTGTTTGCTGAACGATTTATTCATTTTCTTCGTATTTTATCAAGATCACGATAAGTTTGCCCCCTAAAGACGATGCTTATAGTGAAAACAAAAGTTACCATACCTACTTGTTGTTTTTTTACTTAACACGGTTTCAAATTCATTAAGAGTTATTAAACATTATATCTTAATTCTTAGATAAGTTGCTAATAAATAATTCTAAATTATTTCTCCAATGGCAAAGATGTTAGGGGGAGGCAATTATTACTTTTCCTCATTTATACCGTAGGATATTGGAAAAGTATTGTGTTTGCAAAAAAGCGAAACCGGGATAAAACCGGAATTATCCGTTTCAGGCGTTTTTAAGGCCTCCTGAGTGGTTTTCGCAAAGTTGTCTGTTTGTGTGTGTCTATTATCATCGTAGCGCCCAGTGTATTTATGCTAGAGAGTTGAATTTTTTACAAAAATCAGTCTACCGCTGTAGTTGTGCTATTCGGAAAACATTTTTCATGGCATCATTATTCTATTTTTAAGTATACTATTTATTTTATTCCATTATTTAGTATTTCTGGTATAATTTTTGATTAGATACTATTACAAGCGCATATAAATGATTGTTTTATCAAACCTAATTTACTCAATTGGCAGTCAACTACAAACTAGAAGAGTCACAGGTGTGTAGCAAATTGAAGAGGTTCACAAATATAAAATTATTATTATTACCTCTCCTTCCTCAGAAATGTATAATTTAGAGAAATGCCGCTAATTATACTTTGCCGCTGAAGTCGCAGCTTTCTTCTTTTCTTAATTTTGTGTCAAATTAATTCTCTACCGAATTAATGAAGCAAACAAAAACGTTTAGAATTGAGTTAAGCCAAAATCTTGGGTAGGGTCACGTTTTGCCAAATCCCTGTGGGCCCAGGATTACCACCTGGGTTTATATTACACTCGCCCTCATGCCAAATCCTCCCTTTATTTCAAAACGATTCTAAACCCTTCTCCAGCTTTGTTGCCATAATAAATTCACGATGTAATCACTAGAAACTCAGTATTATTTGTTTTGTGAGTTTGAGCTGCCAGGTTTGATTAAAAGTATTAAATCTACTTGTGAAATCGTGCTGATAAATTACGGATCAACGTAAAATCTTGAATACCTACGCACCTAAAAATGCTTCAAACAGTAGAAACGTATCTTTTCACTTCCTTATCTCTCTCTAATTTGGATAAATTATAATTTTTTTCTTTTTAACATCAAAGGTCGATAAGCGCAACATGAGCGATAATGTCGTCATGTCTGTCATGCTTTGTATACTGTTGCAACAATTAATGTATTTCTCCAGACTATATAATACGTACGAATATATAGATTACTTCTATTTAACTTTAGCTAGTGCAAAGTAATATAAACAGGACGTAGTAATTTAAATAAGTCATAGTAATATTAAGAAGGCGTAGTAATAAAAACGAAACGTAATGATGTAAACAATAATATAAACAAGACGTAGTAATAAAAACGAAACGTAATGATGTAAACAATAATATAAACAAGACGTATAGTAATAAAAACAAACGTATAATATAAACAAGACCTAGTATATAGACCTAGTAATATAAACAAGACCTAGTAATATAAACAAGACGTAGTAATATAAACAAGACCTAGTAGTAATATAAACAAGACCTATAGTAATATAAACAAGACCTAGTAATATAAATAAGATGTAGTTATATAAACAAGACTAGTATATAACCAAGACTAGTAATATAACAAGGTATAGTAATAAAAACAAGACGTAGTAAATAAACAAGCCTAGTAATAAACAGCTATAGTAATATAAACAAGACTAAGATGTAGTTATATAAACAAGACCTAGTAATATAACCAAGACTTAGTAATATAAACAAGACTAGTAATATAAACTAAACAGTAATAATTAAACAAGACGTATAGTATAAAAACAAAATATATAAAACAAGACTAGTATATAAACAAGACTTAGTAATATAAACAAGACATAGAATAAAAACAAGACGTAGTAATATAAACAAGACCTAGTAATATAAACAAGACCTAGTAATATAAACAAGACCTATTGTAATATAAACAAGGCATAGTAATATAAGATGTAGTTATATAAACAAGACCTAGTAATATAAACAAGACTTAGTAATATAAACAAGACCTAGTTTTATCATCAAGACGTAGTAATAGAAACAAGAGTTAGTATTACTACGTCTATTTAAATCTAATTTACATATCATATTCTATGGTAAATTTGATTTTCGATTCTCAAGTTTAAGTTAACTTTGGTTTAAAGCTAAACTTAAGCTAAACGTTTGGGATTGACTTGATATAAATATCAACAAATACACCAGTATATTAATGACTTCTTAAGGAAGCTATATTGCTCAAGCGTGAAGTAGGTTTGAAAGAGATCATGTAAACAGTGTTTTAACTCAACTTTGACTCGAATTCTAATAAATTTAAGTCACCGTGTAAACGTTGTGTGACAGACTTCTTCAAATAGCAGCACCCTTCCCCATTTCCTTTTAATTTACGGTACTAATCATTCTTTTGTTTCTTTGTTAACAGAATTTTTCCGAGAGATGTTAGCACAATCGAAGCTTGGTTTTCACGAAATGTTCAAGAAAACCTACGGCATCATATACGAACAAAACTCGTACGTCTTCACCGACATGTTTGAAGAATTAGAAAACTATTATAAGAAAGGACAAATCCATTTGACGGATGCAATGAATGATTTCTTCAATACTCTTTACCAGAAGATGTTCACTGTCATGAACGCACAGTATAATTTTGATGATAAGTAAGTCTTTTTCATTTGTCCCTCTTTCTTGAATATATATCTCTAAAAGAGATTTATGTTCTGATGTTTTTATGTATTCTATGAACTTATTGCATGTGTAACATTAGTAAATGCAACAGGTGGTTTTAACCTCCGAAAGACATCACATTAATCCTTAAGTTTAATAGTATTTGAATATTTAGCTGACGATGGTATTTGCTTGTTGAGTCGGCAGTAAGTAATGCTTTAGTGGCTTCTTAAAATTTTGCAAGCCAGGGAACTTATAAAAAAGGAAAGGAGCGTATTATAACTTACCAATTTAAAAAACTGTCGCCAACCCCCACCACTACTCCCTCGGGCACTTATAACTCTACTACTTTCTTCTTATCATCAGGATATAAACAAGTGGAGCCAAATTTTAGTTCTTTATTATTTTGTTGTGGTTAATTGTATTTATTTAATGTTTCTCATCCGAAATGAATTAACAATTACTAAAATTAAAGTATGTGCGCAATAGACGTTAAGAGTAAAAAACATAAACTTTATAGCCTTCTCCAATACTTTTAAACTCATTGAAGGACATGGTTGTCCTACCCCCTCTATTTTATTTGTAAAACGTTGGCGACACTATTTGGTTGTATGCCCATAAAATAAATACGTTTTGCTCCGCGATTTTGTAGCATTTCTATAGTTAGTACAAGTATAGACTTTTCTATATATTCGAACTTTACACATTCTTCTCTTCATTTCTCTATATATTCGAACTTTACACATTCTTCTCTACATTTCTCTATATATTCGAACTTTACACATTCTCTACATTTCTCTATATATTCGAACTTAACACATTCTTCTCTTCATTTCTCTATATATTCGAACTTTACACATTCTCTACATTTCTCTAATATTCGAACTTACACATTCTCTCTACATTTCTCTATATATTCGAACTTAACACTTCTTCTCTCATTTCTCTATATATTCGAACTTACACATTCTTCTCTACATTTCTCTATATATTCGAACTTACACATTCTCTACTCTCTTATATTCGTCTCTATATATATTCGAACTTTACACATTCTTCTCTACATTTCTCTATATATTCGAACTTTACACATTCTCTACATTTCTCTATATATTCGAACTTTACACGTTCTTCACTACATTTCTCTTTGTATTCGAACTTTAACATTCTTTACATCTCGAACTTTGTACATTCTCTTTATATTTAAACTCTTCGATGAGTAGAGAACCTTGTCACTCACTTTATAAAAGATCTAAGGATCTTTAAATATAACCTATTACATATTTTCCTTAATAACTGGTATTAATTAGTCTCGCTTAGTACTTTACTATAATGTTTGTCGATGCTTTTAAAAAAATTGCAACAAACTTTATTTTACCAACATTATAAGTTTTTATGTAACATATAAAGAGTAGAAATTGGTGCAGCAAGAATTCTCCATTATCTCACCTTCACAATTTCCTTGTATGAAACGAAGTATCCCTTATGACTTAAACATAAGTTTATACGTTTCTCTTAAAATCCCTAAATACAAAAGTTAAAATTCAGATTTTCCTGTTACCATATGTTACCATTCTATGTTTTTCCTACTTCAATTACTCGAACCCTTTTTAGGAATAACATAAATAATAAATTTATCTGCAAAGGGTATTAAAAAATCTTAATTTCCTGCTTTTGCTGTACTATCTCTGTTCCGCTAGCTCATTTGTAAAGCGGAAAGCATTTTATAGAAAACAAAATTGAGACACCTTTTAAAACAGCTCGACGTTGAAGGAAAGGGCTGATTTTTTTTTTCAAAATAAATGTGAAAGCCTGAAAAAATAGCTTTTAAAGCTTTAAAATTTCTGTATCTCGTTGAAACGAGGGTAACCTAGGTTAAATGGTTAGTTCCTGAAAGTGAATTTTATTAATTTTGCTTTGCTTGATGATTTCTTTATGACTATTTTTGTCCATTTTGCTTTGCTTGATGATTTCTTTATGACTATTTTTGTCCATTTTGCTTTGCTTGATGATTTCTTTATGACTATTTTTGTCCATTTTGCTTTGCTTGAAGATTTCTTTATGATTATTTTTGTCTTTGCTTTGCTTGATGATTTCTTTATGATGTTTTTTTGTCCATTTTACTTTGCTTGAAGGTTTCTTTATGACGTATTTTTGTCCATTTTACTTTGCTTGAAGGTTTCTTTATGACGTATTTTTGTCCATTTTACTTTGCTTGAAGGTTTCTTTATGACGTATTTTTGTCCATTTTACTTTGCTTGAAGATTTCTTTATGACGTATTTTTGTCCATTTTGCTTTGCTTGAAGATTTGTTTATGACGTATTTTTGTCCATTTTGCTCTGCTTGAAGATTTCTTTATGACGTATTTTTGTCCATTTTGCGTCTGGTTTGCTTGTTGTGCTTGTATACAAACTGTAATCCTAACACTAAACGAATAGACAATATAAAGATTATTTAGAAATAACAAATGTATAAACATTTGAACATTTAACTTGATCTATAATTCTAACAAAGGAATTTTTAGCTTGGATTTTATTTTGCTTGACGATTTTCTATAGCTGTGCCGTTTTTTTCATTGCACTCCTATGAACTGAAATCTAAACATTGTCCGATTTTATATTTATTTTGTATTATTTAAGAGATTATTTACGATCCAAATAGATCCTAATCCAAAGATTTAAGTGCTGCGGTAAGGAGGATGTCCATTGAACTTGATCTAATATTAGCTTTTGATTTAAATGAGCAAGATTTTATCGGACTGCTCTACATCCTAAAGTTTACTCAAGTGTGAAAGCTGACTGAAAATATCTCGTGAATGATATTTCATTGCTGTTTGTATTTAATTTGTTCACTTTAAAGTTCTCCCTAACGGTCTCGAATCAGATTGTGTTTAGTAGAGAAGTGGTAGGGATCTTGTAAGGCTCTTAGGATTTCCGGGATTCTTATGGATAAGTTTTCCTTTGATGATGCCTTTCTGGCGTCCTTTACATTTGTTGATCCCTTCCTCCTTGAGATCTTTATTGGTCCAATGAACAGGTTTTTTATGTGCAGATCTTTATATACCGCTCACTGATTGTTCCTTTGAAAATTAATTTGTACCAAAGAGTGAACACTTTTTCCATTTTTACCGCTCCTTTGAATTTTTTATTGTTTCTGATTCCTTAAATAAAAGGATTAAGGATAACAAAGGAATGTTTTGGGTCAGTTGGTAGGAAAAAATATAAATATTACCAACTTTAAACTACTTTATGTGGTCTATCTAAAGCATCTGTTTTTGAGATGGTTTTTAAGTTCGTGAGAATTAATTTCATGATAATACCTTTTATATATTTTACAAGCAAATAAGGGGCAATATGGTCACTTGATGCACATTGTGAAGTTCTTGCTTTTTTAATTCATTTTTAATTAGTTTTTAAGTTAATTTTGAAATAATTTTTAAAGTGATCTTCGGAGAGTTCTAAAATAACCAAAATGACGTCACAACCGAATATTCGCTTATAGACCCGCTATAAAAGATGAGACACCCACTTTTTTTGCCACGTGTTCGCGTTTCAGCTTCCTCGGGAAAGTGTCTGTGTATGTTATATGGTTGTGAGTTCTCGTTCCCATATGGACACGTTATTGGTCAAAGGTGAACCAATCCGAACGGAACTTAAATTCTGATCAATTAAATCCATTATGTAGAAGGATTTATTCAATTTTTCTTTGGGGGGGGGGGGACTTAAAGCCATCTCAAAAGCCATCCTTTTTAGATTGTATAAGGAATAACACGGTAGCTGTCCTTTTTTAATGATATTTTTAAAGTATGACATGAGGAACTCTATGTTTAAGCGTGGCTAACTGCTTTTCTTTCTTTATTATAATTATTTTCATTGAATGGAAAACTCTACTCCTTGAAACTAAGCTTTAGCTTCATTACACTTTTCCCTGGTTCTTATCAGTTAAGCGCTTCTACATTCTATACCTTATTAACTTATCCCTAAGATGTTTCTACCATATAGATCAAGTTTGCTAAGTTTTATTGGGAATGATTAATTACTTGTGCCCCTCTTTACTTCAAGAAACATTAAACAGCATTTATGATGTGGAATCTGCATGGAGTATTAATATGTATTCGAGTTAACGCACTCCAGTGGATGTTAAAACTTGTATATATAAAAAATATTATATAATATAATTAGGAAATTAGAGGATATAATAATATTTTAAACATTTGGTACAACATTTGTCACATAAGACATTGACTTGGTATTATCATAATCCAATAATATGCATACTGAAAAAGTTTCTGTTAATGAAGCTTTCAAGTCTCCCCAGCTTCTGCCCCTGGCTTCCATGAAGAACTGGAACCGACCCATGACATTCAATTGTATCTACAGATCCAATTCGTTCTGTAAATTTACAGATTTCGCTAGTACTATTTAGCTGTACCGCTCTGCTACTATTTTTAATCCTTTTATACTTCTTTTGAGAAGTATAAAAACGACGGTTCAACTACAGTCTGGGAGGACCTTTTATATACCTTTTATTTCTTGTACCGTTCTTTCGGGAGGTCTTAAACTCAAGGATGGCCAACCCTGTCTAGGTTTATGTGGTTACTTTTGTCTGTTAAACAAATGCGGAGTTAGATTTCATGCGAGAAATGTTTGGGTCCACATTTCCGTTGTCTCCAGCTCATGTGAGGACAAAGTTCTGCGGGACGGTGAAAGATCGGAAAGATAATAATCCTTCAGAACTTGACAGTGAAAGTGGAAACACGGACATGTCAATGTATAATATGAATTACTAAGAATGGCTTTGTTCACCATAACTTCTGGGTTGCTAGTGGTGTCTCTACCCTTCGAGCTGTACCGAACTGGACAGGCCAGTGTGTCTGATAAGATTAGAAAAGCTAGAAGCAGACGGCATACATGTAAGGTTAAAAAGATCGAAGTAGCTAGTAGGGCTAGAGAAAGTACATTCCACGAATTATTAGCTAGTCAAGTGCAATCCCGCAAAGGAAAGGATAGAAGTACCGAGAAAGCTTCCCTGGATGCAATGTGTGCATAAACTCTGGGAGTTATCAGTGAAACTGGTGATCTTTTTATCTTTCCTTTTACTTTACTTCTAGCAATGGTCTTTTTTATCTTTCATTTTAGCTTCACTTTTAACAGTGATCTTCTTTATCTTCACTTCTCTCACTAACCTTCTTTAGCTTTTTCCTCATCTGTGATTTTTAAATAATTCGGGAGATTGGAAACGCTAAAATGTTTCAACGTAAACAACTATTTTATACTTTCTACATCTTTTAATAGCTCTTCTTCAGCTTTAGCTTTACTTCAAGCAGTAATATTCTTTATCTTTCTTTTTAGCTTAACTTCTACTTGTGATCTTCTTATCTTTCTTTTTAGCTTCACTTTTAACAGTGATCTTTTATATCTCTTTTAGCTTCACTTCTCATAGTAATCTTCTTAAGCTTTTTCCTCATCTCTGATTTTTTAATAAGTTAACGTAAATCCAGAAGCATCAAAACGACGTTAAAGACATATGGTTACCGGTGTTTCTTTCCACTTCTATCACCTTTTTCCTTATTTAATCAGGTTTTCGTTTCAAACACTTAAAAACGTGTGTTGTTTACCTTGTAGCCCCATATGTTGACTGAGGTGCGGCTGTAGGTCGCGTCTTGTGCGGCTCTCACGTCTTTAGCCTTACCGCCGCTGTTTCTTTACCACCCTGCTTTTCTCGTGTCATACATATCTTGTACATTAAAGAGTTTTTTTTTTTTTAATTTAAGATGCGTTTATGTGAATGAAAAAGTGATCTTTTTAAAGCAAAGACGTAAATTGTTTAAGTAAATACGAACAAAATCGCAGAAAAGTTTTATCTTAGACATGCTCCCTACCTCTCTAGTGACTTTTTCAAAATATTTTTTTCTGAAATAAATCATTTTTAGGGGCTTGCTTTTAACATATTTAATAAATGACTTAATCAAATTGCGAATTTGGAATGATCCTACGTTTTACTTTTATATAGGTGGTGTCATCTTCAGATCTGTTATTATAACTATTTTAAGTCATGTGCTTATAAGTTCAGTCTCAGCAAACGGCACTTGTATGTTAATTAGACTGTCACACCTCTTTTCATTTTCGAACCATAGCCGTAACTCACACGTAATATAAACTTAACACAGTACTTGAACATAGTTATATTAACTGACATAGTATTTGGTTTTCAAAAGAACCGTCATGAATAAATGTCAACATTTGTGTTCTGCATAACTACTAGTAGGACCATGTTAGTGCAACTAAAATGTTCCATCCGGTACATATGTACCGGCGATAATATATATATATATATATATATATATATATATATATATATATATATATATATTATATATATATATATATATATATATATATATATATATATATATATATATATGCAACACATACATAAACAAATACAAATATATGTCACAAATGAATGAGAAGAAACAAAATACGCAACATATATATATCATCGGACAATGGGCCACTGGCGACGTGATTGTTGTAGCGCCACTCAACAGCAGGATCTTTTATAACTTTGATATATATATATATATATATATATATATATATATATATATATATTGACACATTGTTCGTCCCGCCGTTTACTTTTTTCCATTTTTATTACGAAATTTTTCACATGCAAGGAAATAAATAAATATATTTATCAAATCGATGTATAATTGAACTCCTACTTTTTTCTTTTTGAACTTTCAGTAATTTGCTTTGAAACCTTAGGACTTCTATGAATTTATTTTTTTATTCTTAAGCATTCTCGGAGTAACCTTCTTCCTAACAAATATAAATTTGCCAGAAGGTTTTATTACTTTTTTAAATCAGAATAATGAGATTGTCTGACTTGTTATTTGACTTAGATACTATCAGGTATAGAATGATCTCAGATGTCAAGTATTAATATGCCACCAGATGCAAGGCCAGCCGTCTCACTGTTGACGTTACTCCACCACCCTGATTTTAACATCAGATTACCTTCTAATCAAGTCTACTAGCAAATAAATGCTTTGCTCGAGACCGATGATAACCTATTAAGTACAATATAAGAGACGTTAGCTCAAGTGAATTCAATATTATAAAGATTCAAAGGTCTGTCATGTAATGATAGCAAAACCGCCTATGAACCAAATAAAAGACATCCTCAGTACCTACAAACAAGATGTTATGCTTTATTGTGTTAGAAAATAATTTTAACATTCGTTTTTAAAATACCATTTATGTCAGCTCATATATGGTTTTAGATTACTAGGTACGTTACAACCAATGTTACGTCTTAAGACCAACTTCTCTTTTAAATATTAAATATGTGCTGAAACGAGGAAATTTGATAAAAAAACCGCAAGTCATTATGTGATGAAAATTCGCTTAAAAATAGCATTTATCTCCTGTCATTGAAGATAAGTCTGCAAAAGTAAAAAAAACATATAAGATAAGAGATTTACAAAACAGGTTACATTAGTCTGTGAACTGATTCGTAAACATGTGTTAGTTTATTGTTAATGATATAAAATAAAGGTTATATTAAGGTTATAGTTGTACATGGTACTTACTCGACACTGTGATTAGTCATGCTGTCATTGTCTTTAATCTGATATTAAACTTTCATTTTTATTTATTTATATTGGTTGTTTTATGCTTTATCTTATTGGGCTTAGATTTGTTGTTGTTACTTGCATCATAAGTTCGCCTATATTTGTCCTTGTATTCTATGATTAGTTATTCTAGTTCCTATCAGTCACTCATAGCGAATTCCTAATAGGAAATAACGCTTATGAGATTGAGAGTGGAAAGTGATCAATTCCACTTGTCTTCTGATTCCAAAAATTATATATATATATATATATATATATATATATATAATATATATATATATATATACATATACATATATATATATATATATAAATATATAATATATATATATATATATATATATATATATAATATATATATATATATATATACGCGTCTCCACCAATCTCGGATAAGGTTATGAATAAAAAACACAGCTTTACATGAAAACTATATATTATTTCTCGCCAACGTTTCGAATTTAACTACAAATTCTTCATCAGGGCCCTTCGCAACACAAGAAAACATCAATCTATTTAGATAGTGTAAAATGAAAATAGATAAAATATATATATATATATATATATATATATATATATATATATATATATAATATATATATTTATCAAAGTTATAAAAGATCCTGCTTGAGTGGCGCTACAACAATCACGTCGCCAGTGGCCCATTGTCCGATGATATATATATGTTTGCGTATTTTGTATCTTCTCATTCATTTGTGACATATATTTGTATTTGTTTATGTATGTGTTGCATGTTTGAAACACATGTAAACATAAATGTCATATTACAAACTGTCATATTAAAAAACTGTCATATTATAAATTATGCATTCTTGGAAAATCTCTCAAAACCTAAATTTTCTATACTTTGTTTTTCTATTTAATCATCATATCGCCTGACGTTTCGCCAACATTTTTCACTTAAAACTTATCCATTTTTAAACGAAAATTTCTTTTGCATGAAAAATGTTTCGTAAAACTTGCAATTAAGCATTAAAAAGTTTTACCCCAGCTGTAAATTTTAGTTACATATTTTATCAAGAAAGTTTTCTGAATAAGTTTTTAGTGGTTGAAAGCGGGTAGTTGGGAGTTGGTTTTAGTAGTGAAAATTGGTATCTCCGGTTGGCTTTTAGTGTCTTTGCGAAGTAAAATTTATTAATTGGGTCAAAGTTAACTCTCTGCTCTTTCTATGACTGGAACGTCTGGAAATGTTGAAAATAATCAGTAAATTGAAACAAGTTTTAAATCAAATAAGTTTTATCAAATAAATTTAATGAAATAAGTTTAATGCCTTCAAGTACTTCTCTTTATTTAAACTTTTTTGTTATGTGTGTTAATAGCTCCTCCGTGGTAGAGGTCGTTAAAGTGTCTGTATTTATACTGACCTTTGACACCATGGAGGTCTAGGGTTCGTATCCTAGGTTACTCTCTCAGTTAATCTAAGAGTTAATCTACAAATAAATTAAGGCAATACGCATCAACGCGATGAGTGGGAATAGAACTTTGCTAAATTGCCTGTGTGGGTTTGCGACTGAGGCTTGGCTTGTTATGCTATTGTAAGTATGGCTCGAGCAATCGAGTTCTAGCTCAACATCAAGTATGGCTTGGCCAATGTGGGTATTTCTAGTACAAATTGGCCAGTGTGGCTTTTGCAAGTATGGCTTAGCCATTGTAGCTGTTGTGCTAGTATAACTTGGCCATTGTGCCAGTTGCAAGTGTGGGTTGGCCAGTGTGGCTATTCCAATTATGGCTTTGCCAGTGTGTTTAAGCGAGTTAGGGTTACCACATAAGCTTATAATTTTGTTCGGATGACGGATACAGAGAGGGGGCGCTGACTTTACTAAGCGACGTGTAATATTTTACTAAAAAAACTAAAGTTTCACCTCAACTGCTGCTGGTCTTCAGTTACTGGTTCTGTAAACTCTAATTTTCGATCCATTTTTTAAACAGACTTTTAATTTTAACATAACTGGGAAATATCCCATAAAATTCTATAACTTTATCGTATTCTACAAGAATACGTAAAGTACTCTGTGTACAGAGCGTTATACAAGACGTGACACATTAATAAGGTGATTCAATTCGAAGAAATCAAACCAAACTCTTTCGGGTGCTATTGCCTGACTTTTAGCGAATGACTTGACGTCAGGGCAGGAATCGGTATACGAGTTCAGCATTGAAAATCTACTATTTATTCCTGCAATAACGTCAATTCCGGACTATATTTTTTTTAACCTAACATATAAAAAAATGATATCATTCATGAAATATTATCAGCTTGAGCATTATATACCACTTGTGATAGTGATAATAATTAGGAGAAAGGTGATAGATCAGCTACCAAGTAAGCCACGTTGTTGTGTCCTCTTTGCTAACTCCCTTGGATCTTGGGTTAAAGATTGTTCTATCTTATGGGTCCAAGCGAAGGTTTTTGTGCCTAACCTACAGAAGAGCCATGACTTAGAAATAACACTTGCTCCACTCCAAGTCTGAGCTTTCCTGCTTTTGAAACCATAAGGCAGGGTTTTTTTTATTTGTTATATATTAGCAACTATTGAGGACTCTAAATTTTACCTAAATCCGAATTTATACACATATTTACACATTCAAATTTAGGGTTTGGAATATTTTACGATTATATGACATATTTTTAGCACAGGCTCAAAACCCTTTGTAAGGACATCACATGTAAGGATTCCTCGCTTAAAAACTCTTGGGGCCTCCGACCGAGATTATTACACCACTATATATCACAATTCCACTGTACTCTAATTTAATTTGACTTTTGTTTCAGTTACTTACTTTGTGTGAGTGAACACATGCATGAACTAAAACCTTTCGGAGATGTTCCTGATAAATTTTCTGCTCAGCTGAGGAGATCATTTGTTGCTACGAGAACATTTGCTAGGGGTCTCTATTTTGCTGCCAACGTTATAAATTCAATGCAAGCTGTAAGTTCATTATTTGTTTTGTTAAATTTACAATAGTTACTTATTTTTATTAGTATAGTTAATTATTTGGTGGTGATACTTTTTTTATTTTGATGAGCTGATTTTGATAATATGGCGATGATATGACGCAATTAACATTTTTGGTGGTAATAAAATGACCAAATTTGGTTAATTATCATTAAAAATAATAGTCTATTTGAACTTGCATGAGTTGACAAAGTTGGTTGGAGTATAGTATGGAAGAATAAAGTATAGTATTAAAAGTATAGGACCATTTTTCAAAAGAATAGGACCCTTTTTAAAAGTATAGAACCATTTTTTATAAGAATAGGACCCTTTTCAAAAGTATAATACCATTTTAGAAAATAGATGCAACTTTGTACTAGAATAATACAATTTTTTTAAAAGTATACGGCCATTTCTTCTGTCACTTTTGAGGATTTAATCTCTGCACACTTAAAACGTTCCTCTTTGTATCTAACCTTTATTATTTAAAATTTAATTTGATTATGATATTTGGCAGATCTCTGTGAGCTCCAGCTGTAACCGAGCCGTAGCCAAGATGACCCACTGCCCGGCTTGTAGTGGACTCAATGACCTGAAACCCTGCTCAAACTACTGCACTAATGTTATGAAAGGCTGTCTAGCTCATCATTCTATTATGGATTCTTACTGGAATGCATTTATTGGTGAGTCATGCATTTATTTTATTTTCTTAGCTATGGGTTTTTGTTCCTTCAACTACCATTCACATTTATATTCCATCCAATAGTTCTAAGCTCCTTATATATATCTTTATATACATGATAACGGTTTAGAATGAATATTAGGAAATGAAAGAAATAGTGGTATTTTAGAGGATAAAGCTAATAAATTATTTTAAAAAGCCTTGGAACTTTTCCGCATCACACTGTAGTGTGAAAAAATTGTTACACACTTATTCAGATGACATCGCAGTTTCTGATTTTTTTAAAATATACCTTCGGTATAAATGAGGTACTAATGCTTATATTTAGATGAAAATTGGCATGTTCTTTGGCCTTATTTCAATAATTAAAATTTAAATTTCAACTAAATTCTCCTATAATTATTGATATGTGGGATATTCTAATAAAATTAAACAGCATTTGTCTTTCCACAATGATATAGTTTAATATACACAGCCAGTTTTCAACCTTAATGATCATCATCAGTGCCAGTGAGATAAATCTCATTCTTCTTGGCTGGTTTTAACACAGGAACTACTCCATCCTCCCACAGTCTCTTAGATCAGTGGTTCCCACCAACTAACCCTGTTGGAGAGACTTAATTTATTATTTATTAATAATAAATTAAGACTTATTTATTAATTTTTATCTTATATGTATTACTCCTTAACATGGCTGTAAAGGAAAAATAATTATTTATCATTTTGGTTTTACCTTCTTACAGATGCACTGGACAAAGTAGCTGAAAGACTTTTGGGACCCTTCAATATTGAAATGGTGGTGGAACCAATTAATATTAAAATTTCAGAAGCCATTATGAATTTTCAGGAAAATGCTCATCAAGTTTCTCAGAGGGTAATTAATTAAATTATTATTTCACAATATCTGTCCCTGTGACAGTGATCCTATAAGTAATCGATTTTCAAGTTCTTGTAAGTTCGCAGTCTGGGCTATACTTACTCTAAGTTTATATGAATAGTGTTTGTAATATAAAGATTTTACCATCTTTGATTAATCCTTAGAGTTTTAACAGATGAGCTCTGCATGAGGTGGTTCCAGCAGAGTGAATATCTTAATAGACTTAAAGGCCCTAAAATGGGCATTTATTTTTGTATTATTTCACAATACATTTATTAACAGCATATATATAAAATTAAATGAAATATTCCTTGCAGAGCTTATAGTTTAATGATAAATATTTATTTCTTTTTAATTTTTTTTGTATACTACTCATTAAATTAATTTCTGATCGTGCATTTTAAATGAGAATACCTAAAGAAGCATTTAAAACTCTATTTTCTCTATTTAATGGATTTCCCTGGTTCTAAACTACCAATATTATTTGAAACAACCATGTTAAAACCTCTCTGATAATGATAATGGGTTCTACACTTTAATCAAGGAAGATTCAAATACAAACTCATCTCTCAATTTGACAAAACAAGGATGCACTGTGTAGGAAAATAAATTTTTCAAATGAATAATGGGTCATTAATATCTATTAATTTAGGTTTGATTCAAAACACTAATGTTTCTTATAGAAGAGGGTTATTGGTTTTATTGTGGTTATGGTTTTGCAATTTATCTTGATTTATGATTGATGTGTCAGTATTTTTACAGTCATATATTGTAAAAAAAAATTGTTTCTACCAAAATATTTATTAGGATTTTTTTCTAATACACGTGTTATATTTTGATGTAAATTATTTATTTAATTACGTATTTGATTGTAATTTTTTATTTCTTTAGTTTGTAGAATAGTGGAATTAGAATAACATGTGTTAGATATAAAATGTGCCACTTTCTGCCAAATATTTGAGAAGTTTTAGCCATGGTGATAGTTAATTAGGCTAAGGTGATAGATCACTTATGCTTGCTAAATGATCTATCACCTAAGTCAGTAAAATAACAATGTCGGGCTCTTTTTGCTATCTCCGTTACGCATCCAAGTGAAGTCATTTTGCCCAGAAGAGGATTTTCTTTACTATGGGATTTCATAGATTTTAGATACAACAATTTGTATCGTTTTTATAAATATTTGATAAGTTTTAGTCATATTGGTCTTAAATACTTATTTATGCATCAAGGGAGTTAACTGAGCTATTTTATCTCTAGTTTCTTCCTTAATTCCTGACAAAGCTAAAGAATTAGGGTTTATATATTGCAAGGTGCAGCCAAGATAGCGTATTTAGGAAGGCAGCAGTCTGTAGTGAACGGCTATAGGTACATAAATAGCATTATAATATCTTTTAAGGGCGTGGCTTGTAGATCAAAAATGAAAAAAAATCATCCAAATCGGCCTAGCAGAAGTTAACAACAAAAAATTGATTTGAAAATCCTTTTATCAATAAAAATTAAGTATTTTAAGTATAAATTAATTACTTTTTGTCATTAATATGTTTTATCTTGTCAATGGAGTAGACAATAGATTTGAGTTTCGATAGGCGGTTTACTCTCAATTTTACAGTGCCTTCTTGAGCTTTGTCTTTCCTTTTGGTTTGAGTTGTCTCTGTGGTTCCAGTTACTTAAGTTGCTAATTTTCTTTTTGCAGGTGTTCAGTGGTTGTGGTAAGCCAGTTTTAGGTAGAAAGAAGAGGTCACCCGAAGGTCCCAGGCCGGGTGAGCTCTCATTTGAGAGTCTTCAATTTGGTGGTAGGAACGGAAAGAAAAAACATCAACATCAGGTTAGTTAACAATGCTTTTATTTCTTCTATGTATAGAATATTGCAAAATGTATGGCCTTGAAAGTCAGGCACCAATGTTAGTTACAGGACACATTTATGCATTTACTTAAGAATTAATTTGACATATGTGTGTGTTAACTATATTACTTATGTAAGTTTGGGCTATGATTATTTTAATATTACTTGCATTTTTTTGAAATGTTTTTGCCTTGTTTGGTATGTATATTTATTTCTGTTCTTTTGTAATTGGTTTATGGTTTGTTTACTTGTTATTAGATTCACTGAGGATGCCAAGCATCGCTTGTGCGAAAGCTCTGATGTTATAAATTAAACTAACAAAAACTAGGACTGCTGTCTTCATTATTATTCCTCATTAAACTCACAGTCCATTAAATCTTAATTCTTAATATTGAAGATATTGTTTTTTAGACTTCTTACCTTATGAGTCTTAGTGAAGGCATTTTTTTCTAATCCACACATTTTATTCAGTAACAGCAAAATTCATGAATAGAAGGATGTTAATAATAAACAAAACTTACATGAAATACATACATTATGTTGTTATTTAGGTTGATGTTGCTGAAGGAAAACTAGAGAAAGTAGTTAAAGAAACAAGAAGTAGGTTAAAGGACACCAGACATTTCTTCAGGAATTTACCAGATCAGATGTGTGGTTCTACCACTGTGGCTCCCCCTCACCAACAGGATTCCTGCTGGAATGGGCATAAACAGGATAAGTAAGTTGCAAATGCCCTATGTTTTAGTATACTATTGTTTTCAAAGATTTGAATGTTTAAAAGTCACATCAATTTAAATATACTGTTATGGTATATTTACATGGTATAAGCTAATAGATGAAATATAGTAATGCTTTGTTAGAAGTGAGGTGAGCATTAATAGAATCCATCTTATTATTATCCTATCTTAAAACAGCTAGCACTGATGATGGCCTCTTGTTAGGTTTAAAGCACTTTGCTAATATCGATAAATATTCTTAAAATATTTGTTTCTGTTATTAATACTTAATAAGTTGCTTAGTGAAAAAGTAATGTCAAAAACTGTTTTTGTTGTACGCACAAACACCTAATGTAAAGCTATTTAGAAGAGTTTTGGTCCAGACCTGTCTCAATTGAATTGGACAGAATGAGCAAGTTTTGCAAAGCTGGACCACAGACTATTTGTAGTTGTATTGTATTGCCGTTATACAAAAATGAACAAAATTTACTGATTTTTATATATCCTCCATAACCACTGCATAAAATCCTGTACTTGTTTCTATGTTTTGTTTAGGCTATTATAATATGACACACTGTTAAAATTAGTTGACAGTGTGGGAAAATAATGCCAGGAAGCCAATGAGGTTAGTCTTGGATGATTATCCCCACCCACAATTTTATATCATACCAACCTCCTTGGTTCCTCAACACTATTTTCCCACACTGTCATCTGATTTTAACCGGTTGTCATACTATAACATTGATGAAATTAAAATACCAAATTGATACTATAATGTTGCTTCATGGATTGTGTTTACTTATGTTATACTATTGTTTTTGTCTAGGTACACAGCTCCAGTTGTTGGGGACGGTATAAACAATCAACAGAACAACCCTGAGGTTGTTGTGGATCCTTTCAAACAAAACGCACTCATTAATCAACAAATTTTCTTCTTAAAGACTTATACAAACAGACTAAAGAGTGCTTACAATGGACATGATGTTGATGTTATTCCTGAGTACGGAGGTGAGTTATGTTGTATAATCATGTTGTATAAAAATGTTGTAGCTTAAGATAAACACTGTTGTCATTCAAGAAAAAGTTTTGAAAAAACTTAATGGATTAGAATCGTAGAAATGTTAGTTGCAATATGGCCTAAGGGTCTAAAGTCTAAGAGAGTAGGAGGTGGGGAAATTTAAGCCTCAAAATATCGTGAGGATAATTTTTATGAAAAATTACAAAACCATACAATTTGTTGTAGAAAGTATGTCTTTTATTTTAATGTTGTTACTATAACCAGCACTTGTTATTTGATTACAGACAAGTGAATTCAAAGTCAGCGTGACATCTTTGAATTCACTTGTATATGACGGTGGAAAAATTGTATCAGTTAGGTTTCAAATGTGGTGATTGACTTATATTAGTATTGTAAATGCATTTTTGGCTAATTATTTATTCATAATATATATTATTTTCTTTTTTTTTCACTTATATCATAGGCATATAGGAAAAGAATTGTGTTTAACTAAAAAGTCCCGAGACACCCCGTACCCGTTTTTTATTCAGGTTCAGGGTACAGATAAATTATCAGTAGAATTACAAAATAAATGTTACTATGAGAGTAGTAATCAATGTAATTTTTACGCCAATATATACGGATACCATTTCAATATTAGATCTGGAGAATTTTTATGAATAAAAATGTTTTGGGGAAATTTGAGGTTAACAAACATATTCTGTTCAATCGAAGAATCAGCTATCGTCGATACTTGCTGTTGGATATAAATATCCCTGGACCGGTTTCAGCATAATACCATCGTCAGTAGGCGGGGTAACACTCGAGCTCTCAACTAGAGCTCGAGTTGAGAGCTCTAGTGTTGTCCCGCCTGCTGATGATGGCGTTGTGCCAAACCAGTCCAGATATTCATATCCAAACAGCAAGTTCGATGGTAGCTGATTCTTCGATGCTTCTTCAACTTGCGGTAAATACAACCTTTTAATATTCTTCTCTAGTCTAAGGAGGAGACTACGACTGTACTTATATTATTCTACGACTGTAAGGGAGTTAGCAACTTATGACCCTAATAAGGGGGCTACTTACTTAGCGGTGGCAATTTAACCCAGCTAGAGCTAAGTAAAGCTCTACGAAAATAAGTGATGAGTGCTAATTCTATAAGATATCTAAATGGGCACATAAATGTAAACAAAATTTAGTGTTCTCTTAAGTTTAAATTTAGATTTTAAACAATAGATTTTGAACATTATTAAGATAAAAATAATATTAAAATACTTATAATGAAATAAAAAAATAAATGAAAAAGGAATAGATTGGCCAAATAATTCAAACTGTACTAGAAAAAGAGCAAAAATATCTCTAAAAAAGCATTTTTCATACAAAAGTCAATAATAAAAAAGAAACTAAAGGATAAATTATGGAAAAAAAATTTAAAAAAGTTTATATGATTATATAAGTTAAAAGATGAATAGTTAAAAATAGTAAATATTAGGTTATAGGAAAACACATCAGAGAAAAAACCTGAGCATGATCTCACTGGTGAGACCAAGGATAGCATTCTTTTAGTACTTTATTGCTTTTGAATTTAGTCTCTGATTTTAAGTAGTAATTTGTAATTTTTGGTCTGATACTGAAAATTTCACCCAACCAAGTTTAACTAAAACAGATTAATTTTGAAACACCACTGGTATGAAATAGAAGAGAATTCAATGGCATTTTCATACCATTGATAAATTTATTGAAGAGCCAAATTTCATTTAACTTGCTTTTTCTTGTCTTTTTATTTTATATAAAATGTATAAATATATTTTAATATCTTTGGAAATCAGTTTTTAAGCTGTGTTTCCTCAAAATAAGTTGTTTATTATAATTTAGTAATTACGAGATATTTTAATCATACAATACTTTCAGATGAAGCTTATGGATCAGGTAGCGGTTCTGGTCATGGAGTCCCGGAGGACACTGACGATGAAGATCTTGTTGGTGGAAGAGGATCTGGTTCTGGATCCATCGAAGACCGAGACGACCTCGAACCTGTTGAGCCTCGAATCAAAACAACAAACAATGAAGATAATTCTCTCGGTCCTTTTGATCCGAGTGTCGTTCAAACTATCAAATACAACACGACAAACAATCATTTGCATCCGGCGACTCAAACTGCTTCGGCCGCTTCTCAACTTCACCGTTCGTTATTTTATTACTTAGTACCGATTGTAGTTATTTGGTTTGGAAATACAGTCACCGAATGGATTCCGATCCCACTCTAAATAATTTTAATAATTCCCTAATTAGTTGTGGGAAAACTGTAAAAGACTCTTCAAACATACTTCCTTCTACATTCTACTTCTAAATATAACCATACTACTTTCTAAACATGCTTACTTCTTTAAATAAAATATTTAAAAAAATCCGGCCAAGAAATACATTTAAAATAACTGGGCTGTGAATGTACCCTGCACACCTGTGTATAGAATTTATTTATTTTTCTATTTTATTTATCATATAGATTATTTGATTTAAAAAATTTTATTTTTATGTCAAAAATGGACCTCAAATAAAAATGAAAATGTTGCACACGCTAATGCTTAAACTTTGCTCTAGTTGAGTTTCTTAATTACAATCAAAATGTTTTTATTACATCAACTTTATCAACACAACCTGAGACTTTGTTAATTGTGATCTAATATTAATGAAGGAGAGGTCATAGATTACCACTCAATATAGCCATATTACAAACTATCATGAATTTTGATTTTAATTTATTATTTTTTTATTAAAAAACTATTTAATATTATATATTATATTATATATTGTATAATATAATGGTTTAGGGTATGGTATGTATTGTATATACTATGTAATATTATATAGTTTATAAATTATAAATAAACTATGTAATATATTGATGGTCTAGTGGAATCTTATTGGTTATGTTTTTAGTTGATCTTACTACTTATGTGATTAATGTTGGTAGTGAGGTCAAATGAAAACACTACCTTTGAGTTTTGACTATTAGACTATATTATATAGTATAGTCATATTTTTATGCATATACTATATAATATATTAATAGTCTAATAATGAAATCTTGTAGTCAATGTTTTTAGTTGAACAATGTTAAACACATAAGCAGTGAGGTTAACTTAAAATTTCACATTTTTAGTTTAATTTTTAGTTGTACTATTAGGTCGTCAATATTTTAATATTAGAATAGTCAATGTATTTTAATTATTTATTAAATTAGTCCTGAAATTTAATAAAAGATTTGGTGTGTGGTTATTTTATCGAACTGATTAAATTTAATATTTTATTTATAGCCAGTTTTTTTTATAGTTATAAAATTTAAAAATTAATAATAGTGATGTGTCATCTACCAATAATCTAAGACTGAGTGAAATAAAACTGGTTCACTAAAAGTAAATAAAAACAAATTGATGGTCTAATAGTGACATTCTAAGTTGACATTGCTACCATCATTAAATATATCAGTATTGAAGTCAACTAAGACTTCACTTGGCCTAATTGTGAAGCCTTGTAAATGAGTTTTAGTTGACCTCACTATTATTGTTGAAGACATTGGTAGTGAGTTTAACTAAAACTTCACTTGGCCTAATTGTGAAGCCTTTGAAGTGAGTTTTAGGTAACCTTGCTACCAATGTTAAAGACATTGTTTGCAAAGCCTACTAAAACTTTTCTTGGCCTAATTGTGAAATCTTTTAAGTGAGTTTTAATTAACCTTGCGACCAATTTTAAAGATTTTGTTTGAAAAGTCAACTAAAAACTAAAAACTAAAAAACTAAATTTCACTTGGCCTAATTGTGAAGCCTTGCAAGTGAGTTTTCAACTTAAAAAAATCACTCTAGAGGTTTCACTTTAAGGTCATCAGAATTTATTTCTTAGTGTCATAAAATAGAAAGTAAGCAAATGGTTTTTATTATTTGTTTATTATATTTTGAAGAGTCTTAAAATGAATGTGATATTTATTCCTGTGCGTTATCCTTGACTTTGAATTTGAAATTTAAGAGATCTTTAAAGGGACTAGTCTTGTAGATATTCATTGTTATTATCTTTCCTCCCTCTAGAATTCTTTAGAAAACTCGGTAAACATTTTTGTTTGCTATTGATTTATTCATTTGTTTAAAAACCTTTCAGTTATTATAAAAAAATGTCCTCTGAAACAATTTGATTAAATTATTAGTTAACTAAAATTAATTATAAAAAGCTAAATTAAAGGTTATTGTGAGTTTAGAACTTACATCATGGGTTGTTCAATAAGTCTGTTATACCATTAAAGTTAAATATTTTTAAATGTTTAATTTTTTTTTGCTTTTGAAAAAAAAATTAACAAAAAATTAAATTTGGAAATAAAATTAAGTGAAATGATAAGGTATTTATTAGATGTACTGCAAAAGCTGCCTTTTACATAATGTAAATGGTAAGACGAGGGAGTAAATAATGTATTATTTTATTTTTAAAGCCTGATTATTGTTATTTATTCATAATTTTTGTTTTTGTGTGACATTTTAGTTTTTGACTTGCATAGCTAATTTTTCACCTATTTCAATGACATAAACATTATTTACTTCTGCATTGGGGTTTTCATCCAAAAATACAACTTCATTTGTTTAACTGATTTTATCTTTAAATTGTAAAAAAGGAGAATTTCCGGTGGACCACTATGACTATGCACTTTGTTGTCAGAAACACTATTTCCATTTCAATTAGTATTTGATTACTTGTTTTAGCATATTTTTTTACATTATTGCCCTTTAAAATAAAAACATTTTTATTAGCTTACTTTCCTTTGGAATGTTGCTATAATGTATAATAAAATGTATAATGGTCTCTGGTCTGTTTCTAAATGGTATGGGAAGTTCCCATTATATCACGGAAGTTAACTTAAAATAGTTTCTTTTTTCACTTAATAAAGCAATGGTATCGGTCACGTTTGGTTCATTATAAACCAATAACAGAATCTGATTACTTGCTGTTTATTTTATTATGTGCCAATATTTATTTTGTGATGTTACACTTCCACTACATATAGCTTTTAGAAACAGTCCTCTGAAACTTTAAGAACAATTTTCTACGAGTCATAAGCTATAAACTTTTGAAAATTGTTTGAAACCATTCACTTATTTGATGTTAATGTGTTGGAACACCAATTAAAATATCAAGTTTTACCAGATCTATGATTCCAACCTAGCTTTTACCTTTTTAAGATCCCATCGATTCCCAGAATCATGCCCCTGATTAATTTTTGCTTAACAGACTGATCAAATATGAAATGTTATAATTTCTGATTTTATTCAGAAATTTTAATACATCGAACATGCCTTTATTAAATTACAAGAGTAAGCTTTTTATGAAATATTTTAAGTTCTTTATTTTTATTAATTTATTAGACTTAACTATTTTTTTACTAATTTATTTACAATTAAAATTAAGGTAATAATAAATAGGCTCAATAAATACCATGAATGGGAAATGTCACTAAATTAATGAAATTACATTTGCTTGGAAAATGTCACATTTCTGATTTCTTCGGGGGTGTTTTGTGTTCAAAATAATGAATGACAATGATAAGTTTAATTTTCCAATAAAACCGTTGGCACTCATCCCAGGCACATTATTGTGTTAATCCATTCTCTATTAATGATTAAATATTAAATATTTAAGGATTAAAAAAATCTTAGCCAATTTGCTGAGCTTGACACATAATTGTGTGAGTGACACTTGACACATAATTGTGTGAGAGACGCTTGACACATAATTGTGTGAGAGACGCTTGACACAATTGTTTGAGAGACACTATTCTATTGCGTACACTATTGTATGTGTCAACTATTCATATTTTGCAAACCTGAGTAGTATCAAATGATACTTCCTTGCTTGTTTACAAAATGAAAATTTTGTTTCCTTTGTCTTAACACTTAATATACCCTCTAGTTCATATTTTTTGATGTATTTCTATAATAACCATACTTAATGTTTGATTTATGGCTTTTTCGGACCTTATTTTAAAGTGATAATACTGGAAATGATTTTTTCACATGAAACAATCACAACTTTATATCCAAAACAGAAAAAACAATCCTTGTGTTATCAGACTTATCCGAATCAATGAAACAAAAAAAATTGATGAAGTGTGGATGAATTAATTATTAATGATGGTGAATTATTAATTATTTGTTGTTTATCAATACTTTAAATTTCAATAAAATTCCAGCTCCACATCCGTAAATTCCAAATCATCGATAAATTCTCAGCTTGTCTTAGTGATTTATTTTTAATTTTTTGTAAACCCAAAGTTTGGAATAGTAGTATGAATCTCTTAACCTAAATAGAGAAATATTGACTAGAGATGGCATATGGGCAGATTCTTGAAGTATTACCCACATCTCTTAAATAATGTTTTAGTAAACAGGTTTTTGTGACAAAAGACATTTTTAAAATTGGTTCAACCCTCT
The DNA here is from genome assembly GCA_018340805.1 of Microvelia longipes. NCBI lineage: Eukaryota > Metazoa > Arthropoda > Insecta > Hemiptera > Veliidae > Microvelia > Microvelia longipes. Next base: position 13,626,224 of record JACMZG010001911.1, read on the forward strand.
GAACACAATGATATTGGCTATAATAGCTCTGATAAGAACAAAGATTCTTAATAAACTTTAAAATATTTTATGGTAGATTTGTTAAAAACTCAATTTTGTTTAAAAATGCATTGAAATTGATCTTATTATTACCTTAAATACTATAAAATCAAATTTCTGTTAGTAATTCTTGTTTTCTTATTGTATATAATAACTAAACGATAATTCAAATAAAATAATAAAACAAATTATTTTAAATACTGTGATACTATTATGAAAATTAAAAAAAAAAGAATAGGAAAATATTAAAAATATAACAAATAATTTTAGATTTATTATATAGGAGTGTAAATAGTTTTATAATTTATTGAATAAAAATAATTAATAATAAAATGTTGTAAACTAAATTTAAAAGTTTTTAATTTGATTAAATGTGTGATTTTTATTTAATAATATTCACAACCCTCTCTGTTAACTTTTAACTTTATGAGGTGCTTTTATTATTGCTTGTTTATTTGTAGGAGAGTAACATAATTTTTTTATTTTAAATGTTGTAATTTTTTATTTTTATTTATTGAAAGTAAAATAAATTCTACTTTAAATAAGAGTTCATAGCAACCAATTTCGGATTTTCCAATTGGTGATGGAGAAGATGGCGATGGGTCTGAAGAAACTAATTGGTTAATTTATTTACGCAACCTGCATAAATATTGGTTTAACCAATCGGAAAAAAGTATTTAGTCAAGACCTGACAATACCATAATGAATTTACTACTTCAGATTTAATCACCATCATTGCATTAATTTTGGATAGCATTAGTTAAAAATATTAAAATAATCAACTTATGGCAAATTTAACACTTTTACTATCTTTTTTTACAAGATACATTATCTGATTTACACAACCTTCTCTGCTTTAATAGTCTTCAACTTATTTGTTAAAATTTTGACTTATTGAAAATTATTTTGTCACATTTGTAAATATATTATTTTATAAATTTTAAGAACAATAAATTTATTTTTATGTCATCGCATTATTATGTTGTATGAAAATATATGCTAGAAATAAATTTATTTGTTCCTGTTGTATTGCCATTTATAATTCATCAATTTTTTCGTTTAAATTTATTCTTTTAATCAGAGCTGTGTTAAAATTAGGTTTCAATTAATTATTTTTTGGATTTCTTTTTTGTATTATAAGTTAGTTATTGTATTTATTATTTATTTTATGTCTAATTGTATAAGTTTAGCTAGTCGTATTAATCAATTTTTTTTACTTAACATTTATTTGCTTTATTAATTTTATGATTATAATTTTATTTATATTTATTGGTATGAGTTAGAAAATATTTGTTTTATAGTATTTTTTTTTTAAAATAGAACAAATGCTTTTTTTCTTAGAACCCATATTCATTTTATGAATTTTTAAACTTTAATGGCTAAATTTCAGGGTTCTTGTCTAAATAGTATCTGTTTCTGAATTATAGCACTTAAAAACATCTTCAGGTCTGTTAAATATGTTTTCTTAAGTCCTGCCTGCAACTAAGGACTTTAATTTTACCATCAGATTGACTCTTTTTTAATGATGAATTAGTTTATTTCTGTTAAAAAATCAAAATTCCTAATAGAAAACATTATTGCAACTTTTTGTGTCCATTAAGGCAAGGACATGTTAGTGACACAGTTAAAACTTTACCAATAATCATATTTTTTATTTTTCTTTTTATCGATAAATTGTAAATATATAGTTTATTTTTCAGGTTAGGAATTGTTTATATACTAAACAAAAAATAATAATAAATGAAAACTAAATAAGAATTAATGTTATAATTGTCTACTGCTTGCAAACATCCTTAAAGATCATCCATGTATTTGGTAGAGAAAATTATTATTGATCATAAGTATTAATTAACCCTGATGGGTTAAGGGAGCTAAGAACATTACTTGACATCCAATATCCAGTCCCGAAAAACATGACTTATTTTGTGCTGTTATAATTTAATAAAATTGTTTTTGAAAATAAACATTTAATTACAAAGAAAAAACATAACCTGCCTATCTTGAGTGGGAAACTTCATATAACTGCCCTTCGTACGCTCAAATTCTGGAAAACCATACAAATTTTATTTTTCTTCAAATAAGTGGTTCCCTGTTGGTGGTATGCTACACTTGAAGAGGAAATTTTTTAGATGATCATGTTTCAAATAATTTATTTATCAATATTGATTATTGCAACCAAAGTTAAGATGTTTTTTAAAAGAATTAATGAATCCCTGATCTTGCTAAAATTAAGATTTTTTTCAGTGTTTTTGTAAACATCATAACATAGGTTGTAGTTATTTGATTTTGATGAATAAACACTCATTTTTTAGAAATTTAATTAGCTACAAGAATGTCCTGAACAAGTTTTGCTTAAGATCGATAGGAAACCTACCACCTATTTAAAGAAAAAAAAAATTATTTTCCAAATGGCTTTGGCAAATATATGAAGTTCCTCACTCTGGATTGGCAGAATATGTTTTACTTTCATTGTTGTTTGAGAGATATTTTCAGAAAAATATAAAACAGAACATAATGACACATGTTTTTTGAGCCTGGTTTTTGGACTTTGAGATTAAGTGAACTTTTCTGTAATATTGACAGAAATATCGAGTAATGTTATTGATTATTGCCAAGTGATTATTTCAGATCACATTATGTGGCCATGAAGTGAGTCGACAGGTTTGATTGTTTGAGTCTTAGTTTTGATCTGTTGACACCTTATATTGAAGTTTGAAGTTTTATTAGTGTGTACTTATCCTTTCAAAGGATTAGTACTAGGATGAACCAATAAAATTGCTTGATCTTATTTATTTTTGATTACTTATTAATTTGGTCCAAACTGGGATAGTGAAATCGACGTTGCTGTTGATGATGTTTTTTCCAAAATAATGCCTTTGAGGATTCCAAATAAAAATTACAGGGTTTGATATAAAAGATGTCCCGATATGAGAAGGCCTTATAGAGTTATTGTTAGACTAACCATCTAAGATGTAATGAAAACTTCTAACATCATTAACTAGTGGATTAAGAATCAAGTAATTTTAATTAGTTTACTTAATATTCATTAGAGTGCTCAAGTGCTTTCCCAGGAATTCATTACATACGAAGATTACTTATCACTTCATTGCCTTGCTGTTAGTAATTAAACGGTAGTGACAGATTATTACATGCAATATTATATGGAGAGAAATAAACAAAAATGTAGGAAATGTATAAAGGAAATATGGTGTTATGGGTATAATAAAGGAAAATTTAACGACTTATGTTATTAATTATTACCATGATTAAAATTGCCCCATTGACACCAAATTATGTCATCAGACTCTGCTATTCAGTCTTCTCGTCTTTCAATATAGGCTAACTTCATGGCTACTTACATTTCACTTCTAGGTCACAAAGAAATACTGTTGGCAGTATGTTAATTTTGTTATATTTTTATACAATTTTTAATTAAATAAAAAAAAAAACAATTATTAAATAATAACACATTATCATTTGTAATTATTGTAATATAATAACTAATTATCTATCGTGTTATCAGCATCGCTCATAAAATTTAATGTCATGTTAACAGTTTTTTGAAAAAAAAAATTAATTTCTTAATATTACATTTAAAAACTTTTTATATATATTATAAATATTAATATTATAATTTTGTAAATAAAAATTAATAAAATTGTTGTGTAAATTAAATGATATAAATTTTAAAAAATGAATAAATTTTTTTGTAAGAAACCCAAATATGTTTATTTTCATTTCTCCTTTTCCATAACTTACATACTTTATTATTAATGCACAATTCAGTCATAGAAAAGACAAATTTTCCTAGTTTTGTCTCATTAAGAAATCCTGCTTTTTTATCTCTAAAAATCAGGATATCAGTGCTATATTTCTTCCACTAGTACATGTGCATAAAATTATCAAAATTTAATCTAGCTTAAAGTTTACATCTATATAAGATATAAACTGTAGCTTGTAGGTAGCGGTTAAGATAATCTTAACCGCTCCCTACGAGCTCAGTTGCCATGAGCATTTATTTAACCGGTGGCAGTAATCTAGAGAATGATGGTAAAAGCAGCTAATACTAGTTTCTGGTGTGTTCCCGTTGCTCTAAAAATACATAAGAGCATGCAAGTTAATATTTAACCATACTGACTCAGTTAAAAAATGGATGAAATAAAAAAGCAGATATAATATTATAGCTCAAAATTAGGTAATCTGGGTTTAAGGGGTTGTTAAAGCCGATGTAATATTATGGCTCAAATTACAGGAAATTAAGGTTTAAGGGGCTAATAATGGCAGGGTAATTTTATGGCTCAATATGCCAAAAATTAGGGAATCAGGGTTTTAATGGTTGTTTAAGCTGATTTTATATTATATTATAATGAAATTACAGAAAATTAAAAATCAATGTTTGAGGGGCTTTTGATGCTAGGGTAATACAATGCCTCAGATTGCCAAAAATTAGGGAATGAGGGTTTAAGAGGGTTTTGAAGCTTATGTTAATTAATCAGACACTTATGTTAATTTATCATACACTTATGTTAATTAATCAGACACTTATGATGTATTTTACAATACTTTTGTAGTTTCTTTAGTATAGAGTTAATTTTCATTACAGGAATTCAACCCTTTTTGAGTATTTATTTATTTCTTACTTTTATTCATTTACTACTTCCTGTACATAGAAAAATTATTGTAGGGTAGAAAATTGAATCCCAGATTTCATTAAAGTCATCACTTTATGTTTTTTTTTAAGATAAACAAAGAGGTTTCACTGCCCTCTCCTTCTATTTATCCATGTCTCATATAAAGTATTTTTAGTGTATAAAAACACTATGACTATAATACATTTTATTTAATTTTGTAAAATGACTTTATAGTCTGTAAATTTATCATTTATCTGCTCACGGCAGGAAAATGAAGTATTACTGAACTAATTTTAGGCGAGAAAGTAGTATTTCCCAGCCGCTCCTGCCTATGCTGGTAAAGAAAGTTATTAGATAATTTTTGTAAACATGATTAGTTAATAATAAAAAGCCTATTGAATTTATTTAATAATTTATATAATCAATAATTACATTATTTAACTAATTAAAATAAAACAATTTGTAAATCTTTAATTAGAAATAAATTTTATTGATTATATTAAAGGCAACACTTTTTGTTTTGGGTTTATTGTCTCATCTTTTTTTGTCAAAAGAGATTTTTTGAAAAGAGATTTCAAAAAGAGATTTCATTCAAAAGAGATTTTTTGAATACTGGTTAGGAAATTCGCAAGGAGAATGTAATAAATAGCCGCGATGTTGTTTATACGCCGCGATCAAAAGGGCAACTACGCTGATCATCTATGTGAAGGAAGACAACAGAGTTGCCGCCCGCTAGTGTGCGTTAGAGTTTCTCGCTATACGGAACGCTGTATACCTCTAGCCATAGAGATATATACTAGAGGGGGCATGGCCTATCTTAATTTATTGAGAGGCCTGAAACATTTTTAGTGGGGCTCCCAGGGGCTCTGTGTAACCTCATTGAAACCTCCTCCAACAGGGAGTTAAAGATATAATTAATCAAATGTTTTCGGCTTCCCGCAGATTGTTTGTGTTGTGATTTGTATTTTAAACATTCTACTATATAATTTACTGTTTTTTTGTTCTGTTTATTTGATGAAATGATAATCGAATGTAGTCAGGTTACTTTTTCGATGTTTCAAAATTCAACCAATAGGGCCCCTCTCTAGTAATATATCTCTATGCCTCTAGCCGCCGCTCTCACATGCAACCGCCAAATATCTACACCCGCCATATTAAACTAAACAGGTACCGCAAGTTTCTACACATTCTCTCATCCAATAACCGCTATACCGCCTTCCCTTTATACTATACATATTTACTGTTCTCTAACATTTATGTGCCCATTTAAATACCCAATAGAATCAGCATTTTACACTTATTTTGGTAGAGCTTTACTTGGCCCTATTGCTGGGTTAAATAGCCACCAAATACTTTTGGTCATTCTGAATACGGCCTAGTTTCGTTTTGTTTACGGTAAGTATATATACCTATGGGTTTTGTTGGATCATAAAAGTTAAGCATCATTGAGCGAGAGACGTTTTTCAGAGCATTTTTTAGTGACGCCATTTAAATCACTTTATAAAACACTAATAATTAAAGAATACATGGCATAGATAATCATTAAAACATGTTTTAAATTTATTTTACTCGATTCAAAAAATAATATAATATTTACGTAAATTTTAATTATTACGACAAATCAAAAAATGACGTCTCTTATGTACGTTATTTCACCAAGCAACCCAGGGAATGATAAGAGCTATTGTATCCTCCCTCTAAGTATTCGTCTCTTTGGTTATAATTTGTACCAAACCTGAAGAGTCAAGATATAGTGTATCTAGAAGTAGTTCATAGTGTCAAGAAACATTAATGAAACTAAAGTTAACTAAAAAGACTTTTTAATTCATTTTGAACTGAAACGTATTTTTTTTATCTTCCTCGGCGTCATCTAAGCAGTCAAATTGTAAATTACCCACCTCGGCTTCACCTCTAGCTTTCCATCGCCTTCGGCTTGGGGGCTGAATTTATAACTAGTCGGTAAAATTCCATTTCTTGCCTGGTTAAATAAACAATTATTTTTAAAATAGGACCGCCTTTTAAGCAATTTTATTGACCCTTGTTTTATACTAATACAGTCCTTTAACATTACTTATTTTAAATAAATATATTTAATTTCTAATTTCTTTGTACCACTTAATGAAATGAAAAGGTTTCAGTCTATTTAACTTTTAAATAGCCTCATAATTACTGGTTTTAATAACTTCTGTCTTTTTAGTTCTGTACGCTTAAAAATCGTCCTCCATGTTTAGTTTAGAGTTTAGAAATGGTATCCCATGACGTCACACTGCTATTGATTTTTACATTCAAACACTGAACTGTGAATGAAAAAACACGTTACACATTAATTATTTGTTTGTTTTAGTTTGATTGCACTCTTGCAATCACTGTAACTCGCTAACGGTTCCATTTGCTCTTCTTGTTCTCTATTTCTGCTACATGAAAAATCGCTAAAATTGTTTTATCTAATTATGTTGCTCGAAAACGATAGGAAATAAAGTTTAATAAAAGTAATAATAGACACTATTCGTAAAATGACACGATTAGAATTGTCAATATTGTATTTGATTCTGCTTTCATTTAATTTAGTTTGCTCCAAAATAGCCACGTTTACCTTTCCGGAATACCCTTACAAAGAAACCAATAAGAACGTGAGTATTTGTTTTACTTTTCCTCCTTTATTCTGTAGGACAAATATTCATTTTCAACTAAAATCTGAAACCAAGATTTCACATGAATTATCCGTTTTATAGGTTTTTAAGATCTTTAAGACTTTTTACAAAGTTGTTTCTCTGTATATATGACAGTAAGTGGCTTGTGTTTATGTATATATATATATATATATATATATATATATATATATATATATATATATATATAATATATATATATATATATATATATATATACTTTTTTCTCTTTGTGTAATGAAAACTAATTTCTATTTATAAGATATTATTACTTAATTAATTAAGTAATTATTCTATTTTATTATTATTATTATTTATTGATTTTTTTCTGTCTGCAATATTTTATTTTATTTTTTATATGTATGTGTAGGCATGTATAAAAATGTGTGTATGTATATATATTATATATTATATATATATATATATATATAATATATAATATATATATATATATATATATATATATAATATATAATATTTATTATCCTGGTTTGCTGAGTCAACAAATATTTTAAAAAATCTGCAAATGAAGTGTTAAAATTTTTTTCTCAAAAAAAGGTCTTTAATTTTGTTTTCTGGGTGGTAAGTTATACAATACAAGTCGTAATATTACAGCTGAGGTTATAATACAAGTAGTAATACTACAGTTGAGGTAAAGTAATAAATAAACCAAGCAGGGAAACTCCTATACTGACACATGTAAAAAAATTCAGACCAGCCCGATCAGCTGATAGCTGGCTCGAAAATTAAAAATAGCTAGCTTCGGATTTAGGTTTTTTTATTTAATTTTATTGGCAACCCTGATAACATTAGGTGAGTTTTACTTTTTACCGTGTTTTCGTACTTTAATTTATACGTGATAATTTAATGATTTTGTATTAAATTCTGTTAAGTAATTATTATAATAATTTAGTTAAAGAAAAAGAGAAACTATAGTAAAGGTAAATCACATGTTTTTATGAAGATTTTGAAGAAAATGCAGACGACAGTGTATTCACTTAAAATTACGATTGCTTTTATTATATTCACAAAAATTAGGTTAAATTTGTTATATTACTAATTACAATTAATATTTGAAGGGGAAAAAACAAATATCATTCGCAAAAATGTACTAAGTTAAGTAGTGCACACGAAAAAAAAGTTTAATTAGCCGCTTGTTTTAAGTAATTTAAACAAACCTAGTATTTAAAGATTCGGACTTAAACCACTATTGGATGTGGCAAAATGTATTTCTTACACAAATGATTAAAATTTTAAACTAAACTGTTCAAATAAATGCAATAAAAGCAAACATTTTGAGCACCGTAAATAGTTTGTTTACATTTACTAGGGTAAAACACAATGGCCGCGCCTATAGGAAAATTTGAGCCAACTTCCTGGTAGACAAAATGTGAACTACATGCCAGGTCTAACAGAAATCACGTTTGTTTCCCTACTTGGTTTATATATTACTTTAAGTTAAGGTTTTTTTTTGCCCGGATTACCCGCTTCGACATCTAGGTCCTTACCGGTAATCACTCCATCCACCCGCGGTCTCTTACATCGGGTAATCCCCCCAACTAACCCTGTTGGAGGTATCTCCTGTGTTTTCAAACTTTAAAATAACTACGTGTAGGTGTTATTTTTTATTATAGTTTTTCGGAAAATCTCAATTTAAACCTACAAGTTACCCGTAGTATTACCTAGTGAATTATAAGACCGCGCCGCAAAGCTGTATTATCTCAATTTTTATATTTTAATCAATTTATAAGATAGAAATTAATTTTTAAGCAAACTATGACAAAATACCGTGTTAAATACCCGGAAAACATAAAACACTGTTTATAACACATATTTCGAGCAAGGTGTCGTTTACGATTCGCTTAATCGAATAAAACCAGGTTTAAAGTTAATACGAGCACTAAAAGTGTACTAAACAATAACTTTGGCGCGTATAGTTCTGGATTTATCTAGAACTGTACGTTCTGGATATAAATATTTATTATTTATATAAGGATATGCGCTATAATAAATCAAAGGTTTATTAATCCGTTTTGAGTACAAAATGCTGCCAACTATTCAATAACACTAAAAATATTATTATGCGCATTTCCTTTAAAAATATTAGTACGACGTAAGCCGAAAAAAGTAGGCAAGACATGGATCTTTAAGCAAGGAAGCAAGCATTTTAAAGGAAATTTTCTTGTCATATGGACCTCCGCGCCAGAATTTTTACTATCTTGATAATAGATAGCTGGGCAAGGGTAACCTGTAGGCTATCTTATGGGGAGGTTTTCAAGTTCTCACCACAATTTATTTCCTAAATATCCTATCCCATCCTTTACTATGGGATTTTCATGGACTTTTATCAATGGAAGGTGATATTTAAAGTTTTTTTAAAAAAATGAATATAAGAACATATAATTTAACTAAAACGCATAAACGTTTGCCTTATACATATAGAACAAATTTAAATGAATCAACTTTCTGTCAAATCTCCCTTATAGTTACGGCATTGTTTGGAAAATAAAGGCCTTATCATAGCCCTTATCACCAGACAGTGCTACCAACTTCAAGAATTCAGTCCACCTGTCTATTTGTACTTTTCGATAAGTCGTATTTATCTATAGAGATATATAACTAGAGGAGGCATAGCCCATAGAGATATATAATAGAGGGGGCATAGCCTATCTTAATAAATTTAGTCGCCTGTAACATCTTATTTGGGGCTCTGTGTAACCTCATTTAAAACCTTCTTCAAGAGTGAGTGAGTTAAGGTTATAATAAATCAATTGTTTTCGCCTTCATGCACATTGTTTTTGTTTTGATTTGTATTTTAAACGTTCAACTATATAAGTTACTGTGTTTTATTATATCCATAATCGCGAATGGGGTCAGGTTACTTTTCCAATGTTTCAAAATTCAACCAATAGGACCCCTCTAGTAATATATCTCTATGGCATAGCCTATCTCTATACAATGAGAAGCTTAAAGCTTTGTTTTAGGGCTCTCAGGGGTTCTGTGTAACCTCATTAAAACCTTCTCCAAGAGTAAGTTAACTTTATAATAAATCAATTGTTTTTGGCTTCCTGCATACTGTTCGTGTTTTGATATGTATTTTAAACTTTCTTTAATAAAGAAAATAGCTTAAGAAGGTTGTCAGGTTACTTTTTTTGATGTTTTGAAATTCAACCAATAGGGCTCTTGTAGTAGAAATATCTCTATATATTAATAGGGTATTAAGAACAATGCATCGCAATTTGTCTCGAGTAAAGTTCTAAAGATCTATAAATAATGTATGATTGAACATTAAGCTTATTTTCACATTTTATATTTGATTGTGAATTCATATTTTTCAGGAGGTTGCATTTCGTGAATTCGAAGCAGCATGTGATCAAAATTTATCTTGCGCTCAACTAAAATCTCTCGCCAAATTAAAATGTATCAGGGAATGTATTTCTCCTTCATGTTATCAAGAAATATATTTTGGCGATCAGGTAATAACCTAAAACGTTGCTTTTGAGGAATCTGTCTTCTTTGAGATCTTGGCACCGAAATGTTCATCGTTGCAAATTGATGACTGTTGGAAATATGTTTTCGCGTATAAACTTTTACGATGCTAAAGGATTACTATTTTTGAAAACAGCTGGCCTCTGTTAATCTTATATCGTGTATATTTTTTATACACATATGATATAAATATTATATATTATAATATGATATATATAATAATATAAATAAGATAAATTTATGAGGTAATAGTCAGATAAATATAAAAAAAAAAAAAAAATTAAGATTTCGGCCGTAAATTAGGCTTTATACAATCCTACATTTTACAAATACACATAGTACACATATGTACTAAAGATTCATTTTGTAATTAGGGTTTTAATAATTAGTTTTATTTAATTAATTAATAAATTTGTTGTAGTTGGAAGACGGCGAAATAGATGTCAGGCTGAATTCTTTTAAAGGCTGTTTCGCTTTAAGAACTGTCAGACAGAGATGAACGTAAGAAAGCTAGTTCAAAAGGAAAGCTACATGTTATAGTGTACCTACTCAGTATTATTAACAAATTCGAACATGTAAATACTATTTTCGTATCAAACTCTTTGAGGATTCGACTGAAGTCGTAGAAAACAGGGACACTGCAGGATTTTTTACCCAATACATATTTAACTCAAATATATAATAATAATAATAATAATAATGATAATGCGTAATCACAACCACCCTCAAGTCGTTGTGATTACGCTTAAATTGTAATTTAAAGTTGGCATGTATTTATGTATGTATGTAAGTATGCATGTATGACTATGTATTTGAAGGATTATTGAATTATTAATAAAAGTTTATTCTTATTTTTGTATTTTAAATAAAGTGACTATATCAGCATCATAAGTTGTAGATAATAAGTGTCGATGATAAATTGCGTAATTCTATTTAATTACTCCGTAATCGATTGGTTTCTGAGGAATAGTTGTGTGAAATCTTTTGAATCTTTAGAGATATATAATTACTGATACATTGAGAAGCATGAAGCATCTTTTTGGGGCTCTCAGGAGGCTTGTATAATCTTATTGAAACCTCCTATCTGAGTAAGTTAAGGTTATATTAAATCAATTGTGTGCTTTTCACGCTTTGTTTGTGTTTTCTTTTGTATTTTAAACGTTCTTTTATAAAAGGTACTGTAATTTTGAACATTTAGTTATAGTTATATTCAATAATGTTTAAGTTAATTTTTTGATGTTTAAGTACTCGCAATAAAAAGACATTAGTCATATTTAAGTCATTTAATTTTATTAAAGCCATTCTATTTCGATGTTTTAAAATCCAACCATAGAGATATATTTCTGGAAAAAGGAATCTCAACAAAAAAACATGTGTGTATAAAAGAGCCAAGTCTAACGTAAAATGTTGTGAGATCATTAAATAAGCCAAGTCAAAGGTTCCCAATAATGCTTGTAAATGTATGAGGTTTTGGCGGTTTTACTTTGTGACTTGGCCATTGCGCAGCACACACAGAAATTCATAATAAGCTTATTAAATAGGCTAAATATTATTATGCACTCTATACAAGAGGTTACACCACACTACCTTAAGCTGTGTATAATGGTCGAGTCACAAAGTGATACTGCCAAGACCTCATATAAATATATGAGGTGTATATAAATATACAAGCATTATTCGGAACTCACGACTTGGCTCATTCAATGATCTCACAACTTTTACGCTAGACTTGGCTCTTTTTTTACACGCATGTGTTTTTGTTGGGATTTCATTCTATTTGTAAGCTTGAACATTATTCCTTAAAAAAATACGCCAAGAAATATTATTAAATTATTAGTTACAGCATATTACACCACTTATTTATTACTAAACAGTTCCATTTTCTTTAATTAAACAGTAGATAAATTGATTTTGAAATTGAAAATATTTTGTTACGTTCTGTCAAAATAAAACTCTCGATAATCTTGGTACTAGATTATCTAGGTAGCGCTAGTTGTCAAAACTTTTCTTTATACCTAAAATGAGAGGTTAGGATTACCTCTCAACTTAGGTAGAATATATTAGATAGAAGGAACTGAAAGTGTTAGCTCTTGACAATTTTTCATTGATTTTCACATCAACATTTATCTATGAACCCAATTTTACAGTGTATCGTTAAGTTTAAAAATCCCCAAGGTCATAAGCATTTTGGGGATCGACCAATCAGAGAAGCCGCTGCCAACCCCTCTCTTGAAAGAGAAAAAAAAACTCCCTACTCCCATAACTCCTGTAGGGAAATAACCTCCTTCCCGGCATTCGTTCACTTCGTTTGTGGTTCTTCTTGTGTTTATTATTTCCCTTCACAATTCATTTTTTTCCACATTTACATACTTCCTAAATAATAAAACTACACAAAAGAAATGTAGAAACATCGCCAAGAAAACACGGGTAACATAACCTGATTTGTTTACAAAGTTTTTTCCCCGCTGCCTTTTTGTAGGGATTTTTTTTTAGAATCGGTGGTGCCTAAACTGAGCTGTCAAGATTTTTAAAGTAGTCGATACACTGTAAGTGACAACGACTCCTGGAAGTGCCTTAGAATTTTGATGAGTGATTGAGTGTCAAAACTGCCTAACTTTGAGCCGTTATATCTCAACTCAACACCTATGAATGGTAAAGGTATGAAATTAGATAGAATGGGTCAGCTCAACAAGATGTTTTAGTTAATATTAAAATTATATTTTTAATGTTCTTAATAAAAAGATACAAGGGGTTGAAAATAGCATCGAGATGCTTCCTGTAAAGGAAGGTACACCAGTGACTGCTAGACTTGGCGGAGGCACTGACTCTCCTCCAGATACCCCCATTTTATTAGGTTTCTCAGGGCTCTGTAACCTCCTCCAATAGAGTGTTAAGGTTATAATAATAAATTAATCAATGTTGGTTTTGTTTTGTATTATAAAAGTTCTCTTATATACGTTAATGATTCTGTTACCATACTGTTTACAGTAACTGTTTCTTTGATATTATTACAAAAGAGGCCCTATAGGTTAAATTTTGAAACATTGAAAAAACAACCTGACTACCTTCGCTTATAAATATAATGAAATAATTAGTACAAAATTACAGTATTTTATATAGTAGAACGTTAAAAAATACAAATCAAAACGCAAACAATGTGCGGGAAGTCGAAAACAATTAATTTATTATAACCTTAAATCACTCCAGGAGGAGGTTTCAATGAGGTTACACAGAGCCCCAAAAATGTTTCAAGCCTCTCAGTGGATTGAGATAGACTATGCCCCCTCTAGTATATATCTCTATGTTACTAATCAAAAATTGTCAAGTCATCTTTTCGATGTTTTTAAATTAAATACATAAGGTCTCTTTAGTAATAATATCTCAATGAACGCATTTGATGCGGTTGGTCTTAAAAGATCAATCCCTGTTTTACAGTTAAGATTTTTCAAGAACAGAAGAAAAGTTCCACGCGTTGCATTGACTGTACACATTGTTGTATTCATGAAATCAAAAATTAAAATTTGAATAGGAAAAAATCTGTTATAAGAACTGGTACAATTTTTTTTATAAAAATTAAATGTATGTTATATATTTTAAAGTCTTTGTTCAATAACTATTGTACAGCTTTGTTTTTTTTGTTACAAGAGATTTTGAGGAAGAAGAAGAATAGTGTCTTATTGAAGCTTTTTACATCTTTCATGATGAATATTTCAGAGAGAAGTTTAACTACTCTCACCCCTAGGTTCATAACTTACTTAAAATGACCTCATAAGCGTTTAATTTGATAGAAGAATATGAGCAAACTTACCTTTCCTAGCAAGGTTATAGTAAAGCCGCGAAACGCAGGTTATGTAACAAGGATGACACTTTAGGGCAAATAAAACATTTAAATGACTCAACCTTTATAGGTCATTTAAATGTCCATTTTTACAAAATGACCTAATAGGTCATTTTGGACCAACCTTTATTTTGGACACAAGGTAAGTAAGCGGAAAACTTTCGTTTCTTACAAATAGTGAAAAGTACATTACTGTGTACTATTTGTTTATAGCATACAATAGGAAACCCTTTGTTGGAAGGTAAGTTTTGTCTCAAACTTTAAGACCTGCGCATGCGCAGTTAATATAATTACTGAAAGCGTGTGTTGTTCGTACCAGGTATGTGTAGTTTGTTTTTGAAATTTGTTTTGTGATGAATACTTCTCTACTTTTTATACTCGACGAAAAATTTTATAAAATCGCACATATTTCAGTTTTCTTGAAATAAGCGGTTCCCTGTGGGTCTGGTACAAAACATAAAGAGAACATTTATTAAAGCTGACAAAATGTTTTATAAATCGAGTGCTTAATCATAAAAATCAGATGACTACAAGCAAAGTTATGGCTCTTCCAAAAACACCTAAAAAATGGTTAATTTATGCAAAGTCAGCGAATTTCTTAGAAAAAATATTGGCTTTTTGTGCATTTTTTGGCCATTTAACAAATGTCATAACTTTATTTGTCTTAACATTATATGTCACAACGAAATTCCTTTACAAATAACATTAAGGGATTAGTGTAAAAAATAAGTTTTTAGATGTTAAAAGATCGGAACCTAATTGATGAATCTTATAACTAAACTTTAAACTTAAACTACTCATTGGGCAGATTGAACATATTTTATAACTTATCCATATCTGTTCTAAAATAACAAGAAGGAGTTAGTGTAAGGAAAATAAATTTGAGTCTTTTATATCTCAGAATTTCATCGATAGGGCTTGACTAAACTTTAAACATAGAATCAGAATGAACATACTTTATGCGTCATTGAGATATTTTATAAAATAAATATAGGGGTAAGTGTAAAAATGTTCAAAGCTAACTGATTGAATCTAAACTATAGATCTTCTAAATTTTAATTATACCACTGACTGATCACAATGAACACAAGTCGAGTCTAAAATAATATAAAAAATAATATTTATTTATCTCCAATGCTCTTTTTCTGTGTTCTAAAATAATAGGCGTATATTTAATTGTTTAATTCATGGTCTATTTTTGTTGAGAATATCATTGTATTCTGTATTAATATAATGTATTCTGTATTGTATCAATGTATTCTCATTAAAAGTTAAAACACACATTTAAGAATTTCATTTCTGATCGTCAAATTATCGAAACAAGGAACTTACTAAGTAATCATAAAGCACGGCTTGAGAATCGCCAGATAGACAAGAAAATCTTAAGACAGAGTTTTCTTCCTGTGACACAACTTCAATTTTTTGTATTCCTCAAAGGAATAATTAATATATCATTTTGATACTACCGAGTTTTGCAAAACATGAATAGTTGACACAATATAATTGTGCGAGAGACACCAAGGAAATGTAACAAGCAAAATGCAATGCTACATCTGGGAACTGTTCCATCATTCGACATTCGTCATACTTGATGGCTCGACATAATGTCATGTCCCACTCTGTTTCGTTACGTTCTAACTCATCAGGGCGCTGACAGAGCCTGAACTCACTCTGACCTTCAATTAATTCCGAAGAATATAATGTGAAGTACTTACCAGAGACGAGCGTGCTCTCTTACCGCCATCATGCATGGCAAGCAAAACATATATCATTTTGATACTACCGAGTTTTGCAAAACATGAATAGTTGACACAATATAATTGTGCGAGACACCAAGGAAATGTAACAAGCAAAATGCAATGCTACATCTGGGAACTGTTCCATCATTCGACATTCGTCATACTTGATGGCTCGACATAATTGAAGGTGAGTAGAGGCTCTGTCGGCACCCTGATGAGTTAGACGTAACGAAACAGAGTGGGACATGACATTATGTCAAGCCATCAAGTATGACGAATGTCGAATGATGGAACAGTTCCCAGCTGTAGCAATGCATTTTGCTTGTTACGTTTCCTTGGTGTCTCTCGCACAATTATATTGAATAATTAATACTTAGTTGTTTTATAAATAAAATATTTGCCGAGCGAAGCTCGGGTATCAGTGCCAGTTATTATATAAAATAATGAATGCCCGTTTAGAACTTTGCAACGCATAGGGTTATATTTAGAGCTTTGGTCATTTAGAACTCAAAACAACAATATCAATCATTAAAAGGTAATAGCTAATGTCACTTTGGTTTAGTAAATTAATGTTACTCAAAGTTATATCATTTTGCATCAGTGGATTATAGCTACAGTCGCTTGGGACCAGTTCAGCTTAGATAACACAAGCTTTTGTTATTTGGCATCAGTAGTTCATAGCTACAGTCACTTGGGTTCAGTTCAGCTTAGATAACTCAAGCTTTTGTTATTTGGCATCAATAGTTCATAGCTACCGTCACTTGGGATCAGTTCAGCTTAGATAACACAACCTTTTGTTTTTTGGCATCAATAGTTCATAGCTACCGTCACTTGGGACCAGTTCAGCTTAGATAACACAAGCTTTTGTTATTTGACATCAGTTTACTGGCTACAGGCGATGGGTTTATTTCAGCTAAGGTTAAACTTTTTTCATCTGGCTGTAGTTTAATGGCCACAGACGTTTGTGAACTTAGTAAAAAAAATAAAATCAAAAGACTAATAATTTAAATTGCATGTTTATCTGTAAGATAATAAAGGCTAGTGTTCTCTATAATAGAAGACAGTGGGAGTGAGATGGGGTCACTGAGGCTTTGACGTCCTTGGCTACAAGTATAACCACTCTAAACCAACATCAAATACAACCGAATTGTATACTTTAGTTTTAATACGTTTGTCAGCCTGCTATAACGCGTAATTTCAAACAGTCAAGTGGTTGAATGTTGATTTTATATATGTAACTTTGAATGTTGATAGTTTTAACATTATGTAAACTAAGGTGACATAATTCATACAAAGGTTTTAATTTATTCCTAATAAGAATAAAATCTGGTTAAAGTTTACAATTTAAATCCTTGAATGTTTGTGATGAAAACGTTTATGGTTATTTATTTATCTAGTAAATTTCCTTTTTTTTTAGTTATGGACTAAAAAAAAGGAAGTTATAGTTATAATTTTAAAGAATGCTTTGCTTGAAAAGATAGATTTGCAACTTTATGACAACGAACCCAACCAAAACGTCTCAACTTTAATAGATTTGTCAGTAAAAATTAAGATGATTATTAGTCTCGTTATTTTGGGTGCACTGGCAGCTAGTTATTACTTTTACATAACTGTTCGAGAAAAACAAAGATATTTTGAAAAGCTCGGTCTGCCATATGAGAAACCTGTTTTCCTTATAGGGAATTGCTGGAAGACATTAATTGGCAAAGAAAATATGACAGTGTTCTTGAAAAATGTATACGACAGACATCCTGGGAAAAGAGTAATTGGACTTTTTCAAGGAGTAGCGCCGTCTTTAATGTTAAGAGATCCTGAATTAATAGCTGCTGCTACTGTTAAAGACTTTTCCAGCTTTCACGATCGAGGTATGCCTATAAATGAAGATGTTAATCCTTTGGAAGGACACCTTTTTAATATAGAAGGACTACGATGGAGAATTTTAAGGAATAAGTTATCGCCAACGTTTACTTCCGGTAAATTGAGAGGAATGCTTCCGTTGATGGAAAAATGTGCTGATTCATTCATAGAGGATGTGGAGAATACATCAGGAAAAGAAATTAATGTCAAGAACGAGTTTATGACATTGGCCGCTCATGTCATTGGTATATATGTTTATTACGTTACATATTATAAAATCAGTAAATAATTCAATTACCAATCAGTGCAGCAGTAGGACATTTAAATTTTGAGTACATTTAAAATTTTACAAAAAATGCAAATAGTTTTTAATGATGGTCACTCCCTTTGTTCATAGAGATGGTAGGTAACCTGCTATCAAGCAGAGAGAGATCGTAAAGCTGTAATGGCTTTAGAGTGTTCAGGAATGGTCCGTAGCCAGGTAGGGGCCAGAGGGGAACCCCCACAAAAAAAATTCGCCCCTCTGACGATGTAGTTTTTGGCAGAAGTTTCTGAAAGGTGTATGAAAGACCACCTTCTTTGGGATTGGGTTTGCCCCTCCCCCTCCCTAAAGGCCTGGTTCAGGATGATCCTAAAAGGCTCAAAGCCACTTAATGAAGGGTCCCAATCACTAGGGTTGCACGTTTTCACGCAATAATCTTTACACGTATGAAGAAATTAAAAGAAAAAGATCTGTCAATAGAATTTATTACTATAAGAGAGAGGAGCACTACTAAGTATGATAATAATTTAATGAAGCAAAAATATGTTGCATTCTTTTTGTGGAGATGTTGCTTCTTCTTCATCATTTACTCAAATACCGCTTTATAAAATGCTCCTGTGACTAAGGGCAGTGCTTTGCTCACTATATTTCTGCTTTATTGAATTGGTTAATAAAACTAGGTAACAAGCCAGAGGCTCTTTAGTCTCATCAGTCCACTCAGGTGGGTATGTAGTCCCAAAATTTAAATTTTCAGCTAAACTATAATTTATTATACTTTTTTGTTTTAATTTTACGAAAATTATTATTTTTTCTGTTTTAGGTTCTTGTACGTTTGGGATTGATTTGCACAACAATGGAAACAATGATTTTATCAATTACGGTCTCAAAATAATTCAACCTGACGTTAAAGATCTTCCGAAAATCATGCTCAGATTTTTCTTTCCAAGATTGGATAAATACGTTTTAAAACTAAAAGTCATTCCACAAACGATTCACGAATATTTCCTCGGTTTGGTCAAAGATACGATGGAACACAGGAAGCAAACAGGAGAAACTAGAAACGATTTTCTACAAATTCTTTTAGAATTAAAAGAAAAAGGAGAAATTGTAGCCAGTGAGGCTGATAAAGAACTGAGTGATGGACCGCTTCATCCAGATCAAAACGAATCTGTGGGTAAGAAGTCTCTTTTTTTAATGTTTTGGCAAAAGGTAAAATGAGCTTATATTTTATACTTATTAATTGTTGTTTCATTATTATTAGAGATTTTTTTATTACTTGTTTTTTTCAATTAATATTGTATTGGCAAATATTGTAGGCAGCTCCGCGGGTACCTGGCCTCTTAAGCTCGCTTCACAGGACTCCCTTTTGCGTATTTTTTTAGTTTTTGAAATTGTCATGATGAGTTCATGACAATAAGACACAGTTGGGACAAAAAGACAAAAAGGACAAGTGGTAACAAGCGAAATAGAGTATATTAATTTTCACTATTTTATAATCTTTAATAGGATCCATTCGTCGGGAGATATGTTTGCTTCAAAATTTAATACTTTCGCAGTTAATGTTTTCTTCCAGGATGAGCAGTTTGTTTTTGAATTATGTTTTGTGATGGAATATTTTCTATTTTCAACGAGGTAACTTTTATGCACTGTTATACGTCGATTTGCCATAGCAAGTCGACTTGCTATGGCAAGTCGAATTAGCACGTTAAAGATCCTTAATTTATGAATTTTTATAAATATCTTAAAAGAACCATACTGCTTTCAGCTTTAACAGACGAGGTATTAACAGCTCAGGCAGTACTGTTCTTGGTTGCTGGATTTGAAACAACATCAACTACCCTTAGTTTCCTTTGTTATATGTTGTCCAAGAATCAGGATAAACAAGACAAATTAAGACGAGAAATAACAATGGTCAAGTCAAAGCATGGCGAGTTCTGTTTTGAAGCCATCAGAGAAATGCATTATTTGGATGCTGTGATTAATGGTAAGTCGCAGAGTAGGTGCGTACTGTAGTAATATATAATCCCTATATATATATATATATATATATATATATATATATATATATATATATATATATATATATATATATATATATATATATATATATGTGTGTGTGTGTGTGCGTGTGTGTGTGTGCGTGTATATATTAGTAATTATATTACTTTAGTGTGTACTAACTAATAACGAAGAACGACCTTTGGAAATTATTTCGTGACGTTATTAAATGTTATTAATAACTGAACAAAATGGTGAAAGTTTGTGAAAAACGAAAATATCGTCCTATCTTGGATCAATATATAATTTGGCATTCTGGTATTATTAAGATCAAGAAATGTGCTAAGTTTCATCTTATTATCAGCACTAGTTAATTTTTTCGAATGACATGAAGTCGTTAAAAATTTAAAAATAATAAAAGTACATTTAACACAACACTAATTATTTTTAACTCTATTTTCCCACGCTGTCAACTGATTATAACCGTGTGCAATGCTATAATTATAAACTAATTTAGGGATACGCAAATGGAGGTCCGCGGACCTATGGGAGTATGTAGAAAGATTTTAGGGGGATTTTAGAGCTAATAAACAAAATTTTAGAACAAAATGTGAAAAAAAACTGGTCACAAGAAAGACAGAGGTCCGCGGGCTCTTAAGTTCGCGAATTCGTGTAGTAATCTATAACAAGACTATTATTGAAAGTTTAATGATATTTCATGAATACTTTAAGTTATTTTGAGAATTGTTATTAAGAATTGTAAAGTCTTAAACCATTACTGTAATTTTTTGAACTTTTATTTTAATTTCTTGCATACTTATTTTGATTTCTTGATTTTTTGATTTCTTTTTATTTTCTAAAGCTCACAGTTTAATTCCTTCAACATATATTTCCATTCCAGAAACACTAAGATTATGGCCTCCCATATCAGACGCAATAAGAACTTGCAATAAAACGACCAAATTAGATAACGATGTCATCGTAGAGAAAGGAGTTGTCATATCGATTCCCATCAGAGGTATTCACCATGATCCCTTGTACTTCAGCGACCCTGAATTTTTTAGGCCGGAAAGGTTCATGGAAGATAATATCCAAAACTACACATTCATGCCTTTCGGTAGTGGACCTAGAAACTGCATAGGTAATTAACCAAATATATGAGATTCTTCATATATTTTAATTATGTAAAAAAACTAATTATAATTATAACTTCAGTAAGTGCAGTGGAATTTTCTTCAATAATATCAACACCAACAACGTCTTTCCACTAAAGTTTGTAGTGGAAAGTAATAAGTGCTAATTATTAAATATAATTAGCTTTTTACATGTTCTATTGTAATCACTCATTTATTTGTTTTATTCGATTTTTAATATCTTTATTGAATATTGTCTATAATAAATATGTACTTTGCAAAGTGATTAGAGTATATGTTAAAGTGATTTGACAGAATTGATAGGAGAAATTAAAGAAAATCGTTTATGAGCCCGTTCACATAGCGGGACTTGCATCTAGGATCATACATTCATCTAGGGTTGCATTACAATCTAGGAGTATATACTCCTTGAAACGATTTTAGAGGTCCTAGATTTTTTAACTTACAAGAAACAAGGATATTTTTAACAAACATCTGTGGTGTATGTAAAATAATAGATTGGTGAAAATTTCCAAAAATATGGTGATATTTAAAAAAATGTCTGAGAACCACTGATTTATATGACGAACAAATTTTCATCAAAAGTTTTATCAATTTATCTGCACTAATCATTGTATTTAACTCTAATCTTAAAAATTTCTTTATTTATTATAATCCAATTGTATTTTGTTTGTTTGTTTATCGAAATAAAGGCGAGAGATTTGCAAGACTCGAAATTAAAATAATAATAGCCAAACTACTGGAGAGGTTTAAAATTGATACTTGTCCAAAAATGGCTGCAGCTGAACCCATTGCGTTTAGACTGGACTCATTTGTCTGCGTGCCACAAGAGGGCCCATACTGCGTCTTCAACAGGATGAAATCATCACTGGATTCCTGTTAGCTAATATCTCTATAATTTTATATGGATTTTATTTCTATTCCAACCCTCCCCCCTAATTTAATAATGCACTTCATTTGTACCTAAAAAAGTCTTTGACACAAAATAACCAACACTAACCTGTATTATCATAGAAATATGTGCAAAACTTTATGACTGGAGAATATGGTCGGTCAGTTGAAGATTGTCTGTGTACAGGCACTCTAGGTTAATGTAGAGTCTCTGTACACTGGCACTCTAGGTTAATGTAGAGTGTCTATAAACAGGCTCTCTTGATTTTTCTAGAGTGTCTGTATACATGCAATCTAGGTTATTGTAGAGTGTCTGTAGACAGGCACACTAGATTACTGTATTGTCTCTACGCAGGCACTGTAGGGTGTAATATGGTAAAGTGTCTTTACGCAAACATTTAGTTAATACTAAAGTGTCAATACAAAGGCACTCGGGGTTATTGTAGAGTTTCTGAACACGCAAGCACTCTAGGTTTTGCGTAGAGTGTCTGTACGAACCCATCTAGGATATTGTAGAGTGCCTGTTCAATACAAAGGCACTATAGATTATTGTTGAGTGTCAAAACACAGGTACTCTAAGTTATTATAGAGCGAATAAACACAGGTAGTCTAAGTTAATTAAAGGGTGACTGAATACAGGTTCTGTATGTTATGAAAAAATTATTCGAATTCGTTGTTTCCTGTAATTTATTAGGAGATTGTGGACAACTTTAGTCAAAACAGACCAAAAAAATAGACGTTTAGGAGGTAAAGAAGAACCCTTTTATGTCATTCAAATATTTGTCATAAATCATACAAGATACGATTTGTAATTATTAAAACAAGGATGCATGTAAATTTGAATTTTATAAATGCAAATTTAATTTTTAATTATTTTATTTAATCTGTATTTAATAAATATACCTATGCAAGAACCTCTAGTGCCTCTACAGCCCTTATTACCTTCCCTATTCAACATGAAACCTTTTAAAGGCCAGAAAATTCTACAGGGTGCGAGAACTCGACCCAGCAGCAATACTTGCCAAGGGCCCAGTCCGTCAAAATTTAAACATTCAACCTTATATGTAATTTTGTAACAAACGCATTGTATGTGTCACGTAATTTTAATAAATAATTATATATCGCGATACCTCGGCCTCATTAACAGTGACTTAAATGTTTGGGTTAGTGTTTGATAGACTTGTATTTGATTATCTTTATCGGTGTTTCATTAGACTCATAGTGAATAATTTAAGAATAGATAGATACATGCGAATTTGCCGAAAATATAAAATACTTAAAATGTTTTTTAATTCATTATTCGTCTTAAAAATCATATCATTATGTTCATGATATGAGTATATAAACTGTAGTATAGCACACAGTTATATTCAGTTGACAGTGAGGGAATATAGAGTTAAGTAACCAATAAGGTTGGCCTGATATGAAATTGTGTGCGTGCTTTATCATCCAGGACTAACCTCATTGACTCCCACGCATTATTTTCCCTCGCTGTCAACAGATTATAACCTTGTGTAATACTAGAAATATTAAGGACGACCTAGGTCAAGTGTGTTTTTCCCGACGAGCAATGAACCAAACGGACACGGATATTTTAGAAAGATACTATAACAATTTAATATCAAAAATCCAACTTCTTTGACTTTGTAAATGAGGACGAAATGTCACAGAAAGAATTATTTACTATTATTGTGTGAAACACACAAAGAAAGAAGAAAACTGCACGTAAGAATCAATGAAATGGTGTTGGGACCGTCTTCCCGTAAATATTGCCGCCGGGTTATGTCTTTGTACAATTTGGAGAAAACTCTGCCCTTGTAAATTTGGTCCAAGTACCAATATAATTGTTCCATAATTTATTACTGCCTTCATTAAGACTTCTTGGTAGCAGGACGAAAAAATGGTAGCAGTCTGGGTCTGACAGTACGCTAATAAAGGCCTACAGTGCCCAGGGGCTACGGTGCCCAGGGGCTACAGTGCCCAGGGGCTACAGTGCGAAGGCCCTAACTTTATTTTAAACCAAGGAACTTGTAAACACGCCAGCTGCAATGGCAAAATTATATGCTCCTATAATTTTTAGCCAATACGTTGGGAAGCCGTGATCGGCAGTTTGTTTTTAATTACATTGCTAAGAGTAAAATATTAATTAAATTAAATCTTGAGGAAGTACAAAAAGACTTTAAGGGAAAATAGAAAGTATACTTGATAAAGATCATAGAAAATCTATCATTTTACTTTACTAGAATTATATTATATTATTATGTCTATTAAACCATGGTTATAATAATACTATATTATATTAAACCATTATTACATCATAAATGTTTTTAACGTGAAAAAACCTGGGACCAATGTGCCAAAATCAGCTGATCTGTGTAAATAATGCCGATCGCTTTTAATGAAATGTTTATTTGAATTTTCTTGTTTCTAGTGAATTAATCTGTTAAGTTTTATATTCTAATAAGTAAAGTGATTTAAATGAAGTTAGTTTTTAATAAAATGTCGTATGTATCTAGTGCTAATTTGGTTTTCAGTTGATCAGCATGATAGACTGTTCACTAAACGTTTTCGTTGCTGTTATAAGCGGATATGTACTGACTAGCGTGTTTTTCTTGAAAAATCCTACATTGTTACACCGAAGAAAGAATATTAAGTTTACTTGTCGACATATTAGTCATAGAGGAGGTAATGTTTATGTATTTTATTAATCATTGTATTAAGTGTAAACTTTTACTCTCTTTCCTATTTGCTCTCTATGTAGGGTTGAAGGGAGAAAAGAAGTTGGTACTAGTCTTATTACTTATAGTAATAAGCTGTTTTAGATGAGCCCGTTTTTTAGTTAGCTTTTTCTCCACTAGAGGCATGTCAGTTCACCTTGTTCCATATGTATAAAATAATTATTTCTTCATTTCCAAGATTAAAATTATTTGAATAGATTTGTAACATTTAGTACGTTCACACACAATTATAAACCCCTGGATTGTATACAGTACGATATCTTAATATGGTAATATTAGCTGTATGGAGTAGGGAACCCAATTGCATACACTAGAACTAGGAAGATGGAATCTAAATGGATCCCCCGATACACTGTATGTACCTTCAGAAACAATCCTATTTAACAGATTACCTTCTCATCGAACCTTTATATAATATACTTAAATATTACTTTATATACTTTTATATACTTAAATATTACAGTTTTTCATCAAATAACTTTTGGAATATTATTTTTTTAGTGTAACTTTATTATTATGCAAAGAAATCATGATTTAATTAAATATATTTTTTGTTTTAAACTTCCTTATAACCAAAAGTAAACCTTCACCATGAAAGACGCGATGTTTTGGTGGGATCAGTTATCACTTAATCTTACTCGATCGACTAAACAAATATGGTCCAAGAAACCTTATTAAATGTGTATGGAATATAGTCACCTGTTAAATACGCTGTGTGTACGTAGTAAATGTTAAAAATTGTATTAAAATTAATTAATAAAATTTGTATTAATAAAAATATTATTTTATTAGATGTGATATCATGATAACCATGACGTGCAGAAATCTAATTTAATTTGCGTGTTCATTGTGTATTTTATTTGTTGTTTTGATAGGAAAAAAGCAAAATTTATCTTATTTTCTACAAAAACGATCTTATAAAAAATTAAAAATGCTTGTATATAAGTTAAAAATTGTCTTGTTTACATTCTTTATAAAAAATAAATAGACGTCTCGATTTCAAACTGATAACAATATTGATAACAGTGGCACTAGGTGAAAACTAGTGCTTGGTGCAACTACAGTGTATCGTTAAGTTTAAAAATCCCCAAGGTCATAAGCATTTTGGGGATCGACCAATCAGAGAAGCCGCTGCCAACCCCTCTCTTGAAAGAGAAAAAAAATTCCCTACTCCCATAACCCCTGTAGGGAAATAACCTCCTTCCCGGCATTCGTTCACTTCGTTTGTGGTTCTTTTTGTGTTTACATCGTTTTGTGAGTTTTTGTGTTGTGTGTGTTCTGTGAATTGTGTTTGTGTTGGACTGTTAACATTATTAATGCACTCAAATATTCTTTTTTATAACTTAAGTAAATAAAAGCATAACTGAAACTTTTATTTCAAGGCTGCCTTTTATGCAGCCATTTTTAAGAGCTGTCAAAACTAGTAAACATACAATTCTTTTTTAATGTAAAAACATATGAGTACACTTATTATTTCCCTTCACAATTCATTTTTTTCACATACTTCCTAAATAATAAAACTACACAAAAGAAATGTAGAAACATCGCCAAGAAAACACGGGTAACCTGATTTGTTTACAAAGTTTTTTCCCCGCTGCCTTTTTGTAGGGTTTTTTTTTTTAGAATCGGTGGTGCCTAAACTGAGCTGTCAAGATTTTTAAAGTCGTCGATACACTGTAGCCCCTGTTTTAAGACCACCTCAAACCAGAGAGTTGGAACACTGTGTCCATTGCCCCCACCCCTACTGTATGAATTTCTACATCACTTAAGGGAGATGTATACAAAGGTCAAAAACTAAACTCTCCTCAAAAACTTTCTTTATGTCACATCCCTTATTCACCCTAGATTTTTATATAAAGTAAAGTCATAATGAGTGGGGGAGGGGGAATAGAAAAATAGGAAGTCTACTCACTTTCAAAAAAAAAAAAATGCAGACCTACAATGATCTAAAGCCCCCTTTTTGTGAGGATTTCTTCATACTGTGTAAAATATTTTTCTTCTTTCTACATCCCCGTTTGATACTGTGTTGTAACTTTGGACGGATTACTTGGAATGAAGTAGGAGTGACTTCCTCTACTCTTTCAATTCTAAATTACTTTTATATAAACCAATTTTTATCAATGGAAAATTATATGTGACTTTAATTCTTTCCTATTCTATATGAGAACGTATATATCAGCTGAAAGGGTGAAATTTTTATAATAAATGTGGACAAATTTAAATGAATTAACTGTTTGTAAAAACCTCCATATAGTTACGTGTTTATTTAAAAAAGTGGTTTCATCAGTCAGGGCTGCCAACTTCAGAACATTAGTACAGCTGCATTTTTTATAATAAGCATAATGAAGGGTAGCGGGTTTTAGGATACTAGAATCAGGTTGAGAAGTAGGTACTTATATTGTTCTTGTTTCAAGAATTTGAAATGTACAGCCTAAAATATAAATTGTCCATTATTTTCACTTTTACAAAATGCTGGTGTGTTGACTGTTTTACCTGCATATATTTACAATATTACTTACGATTTCTGATAAAGAATCAAATATATCTGTGGTCTCTTTATATCTCTTGTAAAGTATTTAGTGCTTATTGCTACTCCTAGAAATGTATTCAATAAATCATGTATAAAATATTCCTTGAAAAAATTATAAAACTATTACTTTGTTCAAACACGGGGTTTGGCAGAAGGTTCAACCCCCTAGGGGATTTACCCCCCCCCCCTCTCGGCAGCTGTGAACAGGATTAAACATGGGTTTAAACCCTGAAACTTATGTTTTATCGAGATAGAGTCTAAACTACAGGTTAAAAATACCGTGTGAACGGTTGGGGTTCAACTCCCAAGGGGTTTGAACCACTCTAAGCCTTTTGTTATCTTTTGTAGTAAAAAGTTATAAGACTTATTTATTTATTAATGTTTTTATTTTCAAGATATTTTCTGCAATACCGAAATACTAATTCTGCAATGCATAATTTCCTCATACATTGTGTGAGTGAACCCGGGTTTCAAGTTATGTTTTTTTTAACAACATAGAGATATATACTAGAGGGGGCATAGCCTATCTAAATACATTGAGACGCCTGAAACATCTTTTTGGGGCTCTCAGGGGCTCTGTGTAACCTCATTGAAACCTCCCTCGAGAGTGAGGCAAGTTATAATTAATAAATTTATTTAGTTTTTTCGCACATTGTTTGTGTTTTGAGTTGTATTTCTAACGTTTTACTATATAAGCTATTGTAATTGTGTACTCATTATTTGATTATATTATAAGCGAAGGTGGTCAGGTTACTTTTCGATGTTTCAAAATTTTACCTATAGGGCACCTCTAGTAATATATCTCTATGTTTAACAACCCATTTCTTGTACAAACAAAATTTCTTGTCTTGTTTGCTAATAAAATGTATTGACATTTTAAAAACACTATAAAATACCTTTTAACATGTATCGAAATTGTGGCGTACCGAATTGTAATACCAAAGGTCCCAGTAAAATTTATTTCATTTTACCTAAAAATAAGGACGTACGAAATGCTTGGTTGAAAGCTGCAAAGAGAGATTTAGTGAAGTATCCACTGTCCAGGAGTTCTAGAGTTTATTTTTGTCAAGACCATTTTAATGTAAGTATATAATAATATTAATAATAATGATAGTAATAATAATAATAATTTTTAATGTAAGTATATTAAATACTATATTTTTAATCAACTTTAATTGCTACATTATTATACTTCTCGCGCTATATCTTTCGACATGGTCACGTGACTAGAAGTCAGCTGGAAAGGAGAAAATGCAATGCTTGTAACAATGTTCAGACGTGGGGTTTGGCAGGGGGTTCAACCACTCCAGCAATGTCGTGTGAACGAGATTGAACACGAGGTTCAACCTGAAACTCATTATTCACAATGGAAAATACCATGTGAACACAGGGTTTGGCAGGGGGTTCAACCACTCCAGCAATGTCGTGTGAACGAGATTGAACACGAGGTTCAACCTGAAACTCATTATTCACAATGGAAAATACCATGTGAACACAGGGTTTGGCAGGGGGCTCAACCCCAAATGTTCACACAGTATTTTATCCTACAGTTTAGACCCTACCTAGATAAAAAATGAATTTCAGGGTTGAACCCCATGTTTAATCCTGTTTACACAACAACTGCGCTGGAGGGGGGGGTCGACCCATTGCCAAACCCCGACTGAAGTTGTCAATATGAGTCCTAGTGCAGGTATTTTGCGTCTAATCCGCAGAGAGGCCGTGGATTTACTATAAGTTTCAATAGCTTTAACTTGAAACAACACGTGCCCCACTGCATTATTAAGCTCTCCTGCTCTTGAAACCATGAGGTTTCAAGAGCAGGATATATAATATATATATATATTATATATATATATATATATATATATATATATATATATATATATATATATATATATAATTTGATAAATAAACTACTATTGAGGGTCCTAAATTTGGCCTAAACCTAGGTTCATTCAGGGTTAGGGATCTTTTACGAGTACCTGACATTGCACAGGCTCGGAACCACTGGCTTAATGTCCCTTTTGAAGGACAGCATACAAGGATTTCCACCCCTCGTATAAAAATTCTGGAGGCCCTGACCAGGATTGAACACGGACTGTCTGGGTGGCAGACCCATGTGCTAACCGTTACACCACCAGTACCTCCTTTAATGACATTAAACATAAAGCAAAACTATTTGGTTGTTATTTTGTGAAAATATAGTTCAATAGGTAATCAAGGTTTAGAAAATATGAGGACTGATTTTGTGATCAAGGAGACCTCCCTAGATAAAATCACCTTCTTTAATGACAGGCAAGATGACGGGGCACAACCTACAAAGCCTCCAACACACTGATGTTAACACTAGTTGAGGAAACTTTATTTTGTTACAGTGGTGGACGTTTCAACTGTCGAAATTTGGTAGTAAATTCACTTGTTTGTTCTTATCTACTACAATTATAATGGATTTGTAATTATAATTTCAATAGCTAGTCTCTGCAGACTTGTGATATAAATCATTATGTGTTACTAAATTAGAAATTCTTATGTCTTGCCTAAATTTTGGTGGACAATCATAAAAAATAGTTTTATCATATTGAGATTAATATTATAGCAACAGCAAAATTTCAAATAACTATTTATTTTCAGATTGAAGAAGACACTGATAATTTTATTAGATGGAAATGGCACTCAGATGTAAGATTATCATTAAAAAGGGGAGCAGTTCCATCTATATTTACTTGCCAAGATGTGAAAACTATGGAAGAAAACGTCCTTGCATTTAAACTACACAGTAAAGGGGATGCAGGGTTAGATCATACGTATTGTCTAGAACCAAAAGAGTCATCTTTAGTTGCTCTTGTTCTTGAAAATAAAGGTGTAGAACCCCTAGAAATTTTGAATTTTGCTGCTGACAAATCTATTGCCAACATTGAATTGAATGTTTTTAATAACAATTTATCAACTTCAGTGATGTTAATGAACGATCCAATGATAAAGAATGATATACAAGTAGACATAACACCTCAACGTAGAACTCTCAACATTCAGACAAAGGATGCAAACCTTATTACATCTGCACCTTCTTCTGCGAAAAGAAAATTAGACAAGGCTGCTTCTTCATTTATGAAACTGCCTAAACTCACACCTTCTTTGGAAGTATCTGAAGAGTCCCCGTGTTCACCAGTCTTAAGTGTAAATAAAGGATCTGATGATTGTATTGAACCAACGAAAGTAAAATATTCACTAATATCTCCAGAAAATAGTGTAGTGACTGTTACCAATGATAAACTAAAAGAGATCCTAAAACTGAGAAAAGAATCGTCACTTGTAATAATAAAAAAATATTCTAACCATTACATAGGAGTGCCTCGAGAAGCCTACTTTTTAATTAAAGTTCTAGAAGAAAAAATCCCCACAGATGTAATTAACATATTAATTACATTAAAGAAAATGAGGTTAAACGATTCTTTTGTTTCATTGGGGCATGACTTTAATTTACACTGCAGTATTGTAAGCAGGATTTTTATCAACACAATTAGACTAATGTCGAAACATTTACGTGCAATTATTTCTGTCCCTGATAAATTACAAATTCAACAGTCACTACCTCTAGCATTTGAGGGTTTCTACTGCAATACTTGCAGCATAATCAATTGCTTAGAGATTTATATCAAAGAGCCAAACAATGCATTGGACAAGACTCTGACCTGGTCGAAATATAGGAATGCAAACATAATTAAATACTTGATATCATCCACTCCCTGTGGATCTGTCTCTTTTGTATCAAAAGGGTACGGAGGTCGTGCTACTGACGAGCATATTATACAAGACTCTGGTTATTTAGCCACCTTACCTAATGAAGGAGTAGTAATGGCTGACCGTGGCTTTAAACGTTTATATGCCCAGTTAAGCAGTTATAACTGCACTTTGCTCATGCTTCCAAGTGTCCCAAAGGACATGAATATGACCAATAGGGAAGTACAGCCAACTAAACGAATTGTTACCCCGAAAATTCTCATTGAGCAAGTCATGCAATCAATAAGGGAGTTTAAAATCCTGAGTGCCCAATCCGAGCTAGATCGTTATCTGCTCAGTGTGGCTGATCATATGGTGGTTGTGGCATGTGCACTAATCAATTTACAACCCTGCATTAAATAAATGATTTCCAATCATTTTTGTATAAACTTGTTATAACCTAAGAGCCTGTTACCAAAGTTAATTCAGAAGGTCCAACTATCTGATTAACTTATTTTGGCTCTGATGGTCACCCATCCATATACTGACTAGGCCTGATGCTACTTAACCGAAGTGATTAAACTTGAAACACCATTAGATAAACAGCTAGGTCTACAAATGAAAATCCTGGAGGACTTTAAGCCTTGAAGACTTTTCTCATGAATATTCCCTTACTAAGTTTTCTTCCTACATCATTTTTCATAGTGGTTTTTGATCTGTATAAAAGTGTCTAATGGATCCACTCAGAATTTGGGTTCATTTTCTGAACTTTTAAGAAGCCTAGGATAAAAGCCTCTTAAGCATCTGATCTGAGGAGCCTAATTAAGGTCGTATAGCGGGTTAAACTTTAGGACTTCTCTATCACAATGTTCCACATTCTAAGACTAAAATGTTTCTAATTTTTTATATTTAAAAGAATATAATAAAATTACATGTAAGTAAGTTTATTTTACAGTTAATGTGTTCTTATACTCCACTCCTTAAATATTACTTTTTACAAATTATTTAGGTTTTTTACTACAAACCTTGAGAGAGATCTGTTGTTTTTGTATTAAACTGTAAATATGTAAAGTTATTTTAATTAAATATGTATTATATGAACATAATTATGTATAAATATTAATGATGTAAATATAGTATTTTAAAATGTAATATTATGCTTATTTTATTAACAGTTTTTAAATTTTAATATTTTATTTAAAACTTTAATATACAGCTGTACTGGGCCCCTACAGTTGGCAACTCTTACTGATAAGGCTTTTATCCCCTTCTCTTAATTTATAAATTAGGCAATGTGTATGGAGGTTTCAACTCAAAAGCCGGTTTCATTGAAGTTTTATCAAACAAAATATATTTGGCATGGGTCCATTAAGTGATATACTCCATTAACCTCGTACCAAGCAGGGAAATGCTTAACCACATTGGATGTGAATAGCCTCGTAACCCTTGAAATAGAATTTAAAAAAAATAAAACTGGCAAGTAAATTATTAAAACTTTGATTGTCACCCATCCAAATACTGACTAGGATTGATAGTACTTAGCAGAAGTCATCTAACATAAATCACCATTATATGGTGCTATGTTGCACCAACAGCTAGTCCTAAATATGAAATTCTGGATAGATTTAACGACTCTGGGTCTTTGGGTCTGCTTGTACCATAGGTCCACTTAGTGATTAATCGAAAGCATAATTAGATTAAGCACAGGCACAAAATCAAATGAGATGAGAAAATTGATTCTCATTAAAATAATTGCAGAGGCTTGGAGTGATGCTTTTTCAAATCCCAAACTAGTGGCATGCAATGCATTGTATAATATAACGTCTTGCTACTATTATATTATAGTAGCAAGACGTTGCATGCTACTATAATATAATATTATTAAAATGGGCTAAAGCCCATACTACTTAAATTAACTCTTTTTACATCTTCTAATAATTTTGTGTCATTTATTTCCAGGAGCTGGCGAAAGCTATGAAAACACTATCACTGCCTTTAGAAGGTTTATTTCAAATTTATTTTTTTAAGTACTTAATATTACTTGATTCATAATTTTTAACTAATGTATTTATTGGGCTGGACCGTTGGTGCTCTTGGCAATAGAAAAACGAACACATCTGACTCAAAATTGATTAATTTATTTAAGTTCTACACTTGCTTAGACTTGGATTGAAATAGAATTGGGCTGTGGTTTACGGGCACAAAATAGAAATTATGACTGACAGCCTGGTTTGTTTTAACATTATTGTAGTGCTAGCGTGTATGCTTTGATAACTAAATTACAAATTTTGGTCTCACTTTGGATTCAAGCCCCAGCATGGACAAATATATTTTTTTGAACATGGCTGGTTATTATTCCTGTAAAAAGAATGTAAACTGTATCTTCCTTGCAACTAATAAGTTTTGAATTATCGTACATAATGTATAATATGCTGGGGCCCAGGTGTTGGTTGTTAGGTAATAAATTATTGTTAGTAATCAATTCTTATAGAAGGAAACTATGTCCATGGAGTAATCCCGTAAAGGATTACAGGAAAAAATTCCCTTTTTTGGATCTAAATTGGCCCTTTTTCTATATGTATGGTCAACATTCAGTAAACAGATGGTACATTTGTGGATACAATTAGAAGAACCTGCTACAAAAATATCAAAACAAAAAAAAATCAGTTATGGCACAGAATTTCATTATAATGATGCTTTTAGGTCAATTTAAATCCAAAAGCTCTGAAGTAGTGAGTTTTTTTTTATATCTGACCAAAACTTAATAACTTGAAAAGTTGTTTTAAGTTGACTGGTCAATAAGTAATATAATAAGTAGACTATATGGTAAGGTGTTCAGGCAAGTACCTCCAGCTGACTAAAAAAAGTGTGTTCAGAGCCATAGGAATTTAATTTAAATGGGCAAATTATTTTCATCGTATTATTTCACTAGGCCATTCTCAACAGCTTTTCATCATATATTTCCACTAGGCTATTCCTTAGACTCTACTTCTCATCTCTCGACAGCAGAGTATCAATGAGTTACTTGAATGTTTTTGAATTATTCTATAATATGAAAGGATACCATTTAAAAAGAATCATGATGCCTCAAAACGCTCGTTTGTGCTTAAGGGAAATTTAGATTGATTTTTAAAAAAAGTTATTTTTTGAAGGGTAGCAAAAAATGTTCTTTCAAATCATGGCAAAAATTTAAACTCTTTGTGATGTCATTTTGGTTATATTTTAAGGATCTTAAATTTAATGTTGGACCAAAAGTCCCCCCACTCTTGAATTTTAAACCATTAGACAGTAATGAAACCTGGGGTATTTTTTTGAACTTTTTTTGGTGGTGTTGTTAATTTTGAGTACTCCATGCAACACTGAATTTTGTGAAAAAATAGAAAAAAGTAAATTGGTAGGTATAATTTTATTTGATTTTCAGGAGTGAATGCAAGACGTTTTGCCCCTTGCGTATTTTTGTCTGAGACCACTAATTTGGCGGGAATAAGTGCCCAAAGAGTTAATAAGTGACATTTGAACTCAGAAATAAACCCTAAGCATTTATGACATTAGAAAGTATTTGGCAAGAATAAAAATGCCTTATTTTTGGCTGAAAGACACCAATCCAGGGGTGAACTGGCCATTGATCCTTGGACCACTCAACCAAAAATAAACTTAAAGAAAAAACATGAAAATTAAAAAAATATTAACATACTTAATATTTGACACAAGAGTCAAAGGGACCTAATACTCTAAAGAAGCTGGTCTAAAGAACACCTAGAGACAAATATTTTAAAGTACTTTAAAACATTCTTAATTTGTTAGGTCCTTTAAGGCCCCCATTCTTTATACTTGGACCTTTAAAGGTCTCAAACAGAAGACTAGGGTCTCAAGGGGCCATTAACATACTTGATCAGGGCCCTAGAGCAGTACATATGGGCCCCTAAAGATTAGACGTAAAATAGTTTAATTAAAAATTTAATTTAAATGATTAACTTAAATTTTTCTTGTGTTTATTGTATACTTACTTATTCATTTTATTTACTTATGTTTATTTTATACTTACTTATTTATTTTATTGACTTATGTTTATTTTAATAAAATAATATCATTTGATTTAATTTTATTAAATATGAAATTAAAGTTAAATAAATCAAATTAAGCTTGCTATAATCATTAATACTACTCTAGTTAAAAGTAGACCCCTCTAAGAAGCATTATGGGATCCCCTCCCCCATTGGGCCTCTTGAAATGTAGTTTTGGGCCCTTTTAGGCCAAACTCCCCTTGGGCCTTTTTAGCTCAGTCCGCCACTGCACAAATCATTCATTATTTTACCCTCATTTTTAGTATTAATAGTTACTAATACTACCAGATTCAAGGGAAGTAGTAACACTGATTTTTTTATTATTGGAAATATGATGAATGATTAGTGTTCTTAAGCCTATAAGGCATTTTTACTCTTGTCAAATTATTTCTAATATCAATACTTAAGCTTTAATATTGATTTAAAATGTCCAATTCTTAACTTCTCTTAACTTATTCCAACTAAAATATAAAGGAGACAAAAATATGCAAGTTAAGATAAATATATGCAAGTATAAAGGTTCGCATCTAATTTTGCAAACCTGTCTGGAGGTTTAAATATAAACCTACTGTCATTTTGGTTGAAATCGCACTCTTTAAAAATTAATTTAAAGTCAAAAAAGTAAATGCATAATAAAGTGTGATAAATAGAATCAGAATTGAGGTTTGTTTCAATAAAAAGGTTCCACGAGTAACCTGATACCAATACAAGAACCTGATTATCATATTTATTATTAAGAACATGTCAGTTTATACTCAGCTCTACATATTTATCAAATTTCTGCTGTTGTAGTCTAGGAAATAGCCAAGCTAGATATATAATTAAGATTATATGAGATCAGAATGATAAAATAAGTATCTCCACTGATGTTTAAAATAAAGCATAACTGGCTTTCAACCAAACTTGAACAATAGAGGGGCGAGTTCTGATCTGATAAGAGAACTAGCTAAAATAACGCCCCCTCTTCAATACGATAAGGTTAGTCTTATACCAGTCAACAGTAAGAAAAGACTCAATACCTAGCATCCTAAACATCTCACCGGTATGTTTTTTCTCATTCTTTTATGCGTTTTATTGTTTGTTTGTTTTTATATCTTTGTTTTACTTTTTGATTTTAGCCTTTTGTAATGTTTTTGTACTTTTATTTTTTGTACTTATTTGTTTGTTAGGCACTGATGATGACCTTTAGTTGGTTGAAAGCCGGTTATGCTTTATTTTAAATAAATAACACATTAGTAGAGAGACTTATTTTATTATTCTGATCATGATGAACTCCACTAGCACTCATACTTTGAATCCCATTATATGAGAGTTGAGAACCACTTTTCACAAAGAAATACTTGTTAACACATTTATTATTATTGATTTTTCTTTGTGTTTTGTGACAGGGCCGTAAGACTCGGCACAGATATGCTGGAAATAGACTGTCATTTAACTAGAGATAACCAAGTAGTTGTGTCACACGATGGTAATTTATTCAGATCAACTGGTGTTGACAAAGATATATCAGAAACTAATTACAAAGATTTACCTGTACTTAAATCCATATTACCAGTCGACTTTGACCCAGGTATCTTACAAATTTACTGTTTTTTTTATAATTGAATAGTGTTTAAAATATGTTTTTTGCATTCAGAGTTGTAATTTGATAAATATGGTTTATCTCCAGAGGTTGTATAATGACATTTACATTGACTTTACATTTACATTACATTCTATTTTTATCATGCAAAAATTACATTTTATTCCATATCATTTGATACTACCGAGTTTTGACATTATTTCGAGCCATCAATGATGATGAATGTTGAATGATAGAACTGTTCCCAGATGTAGCATTGCATTTTGCTTGTTACATTTCCTAGGTGTTCACGATTTTCATCAGAGTCACACCAAATTCGGTATACCCCATACTGAAACTTAAAGGTGTCTAGATTTTTAAAAATTAATATTACAGTGATTTTTTTAGTAAAATATCAAAATTTGGAAAACACTACATTCATCAGTATAATTTGCTGAGCATGTTTACAAAATTTCAAGACTTTAGAACAAATAGTGCCTGAGCAATTTGGGAAAAAGGGGAGAAGATACAGGGAGCACGAGCACAGCCTTTAGCAATGATACCCAGGTTTAATTAGCTGTTTTGGAACTCAGACTCATTTATACTGTTGTGGCTCCCCGTTTATCACAATATTTATGATTACTGCATGTACAATTTACTATAGTATTGCACTCAGTTACGACCAGTTGTAGACCAAGAGCCCAAGGGTGTTTTGTTAATAAAAAGTGTAATGGCTGGAACCGGTATCAATTTTTCGTAAATACCTTCCTGAACAAGGATCTGCAATTCTGCAGACTCGTATCGGATGGGTGTCCCAGGCAGAACACACTTTAGGGGTCAAAGAATCTACCTGGGACACCCATCCGATCCGGGACATCCCATCCGAGTCGGCAGAATTGCAGATCCTTGTTCAGGAAGGTATTTACGAAAAATTGAGACCGGTTCCAGCCATTACACTGTTTGTTAACTTAGGTGGTAAATTTGACCTGTAAAGTGCGTTCTGCCTGGGACGCCCATCCGATACAAGTCGGCAGAATTGCAGATCCTTGTTCAGGAAGGTATTTACAAAAAATTAAACCCGTTTCCAGCTATTACACTTTTTATTAAAAAAAACACCCCTGGGCTCTTGGTCTATTGACAGCATGGGGGAAAAAAGTGTTGAGGAACCAATGAGTTTGGTCTGATATGATATTGTGGGTGTGGTTTTAAAGACTAACTTTATTGGCTCATCCACTGTCAACTGATTATAACTATATGATATACTAAAATTTTAACATGCGATTGAAATTTGGCTTTACAGGTGTAGTGTTCAAAGGTGATGGTGCTGTAGAAGACAGAAGGATACCTCTGCTTAATGACGTTTTTAGTGCATTTCCTACAGTACCAATCAACATAGATATCAAAGCGGATAACGATAATCTCATTGAAGAAGTTGATAAACTTATAAGAAGATTTAATAGAGCTGAAATCACTGTGTGGGGGAGTTTCAGCAGTCAGATCACGTACAAATGTTATCTACAGGTAATCCAAGTATTGTGTAGAATCTTGTGTTATCAGAGATTGATTATGATTGCGAGGTGAAAATACTTTAAAAAAGCAACAAATTATAGTTACAGTCTATCGTTTAGTTTAAAAATCCCCAAGATCATAAGTATTATGGGGATTGACCAATCAGAGAAGCTGCTGCCAACCTCTCTCTTAAAAAGAGAAAAGAAATCCCTACCACAATAACTGCTGTAGGGAAAAAACCTTCTTCCTGGCAATTGTTCACTTTGATTGTGGTTCTTCTTTTGATTACATCGTTTTGAAAACTACTTTCAAATTAATCTTAAAATGATATTTTAAAATAAAACTACACAAAAGAAATGTAAAAAAACATCGCCAAGAAAATACAGGTAAAATAACCTGATTTGATTACATAGTTTTTTCCCGCTCCCTTCTTACAGGGATATTTTTTTCTTAAGAATCAGTGGTGTCTAAACTGACCTGTCAAGATTTTTAAACTAAACGATAGACTGTATGTAAAAATTTGTACAGTAAGGTTTGGGGCCGGGGAACACAGTGTTCCAACTCCCTGGTTTGAGGATGTTGCTTAACTTTTATGATCTAACAAAAACTGTGGATAAACTTGATGTATAGAAACGAAACTTAGTGTGCTTACTTATTACGTAAAGGGATACACTTTAATTGGATTATTTTCTGCTTTTTACAATTTAAAAAAAACGTATACAATTCATTAAATAAAAATCTAACTAATGCTGATAATGAGATGAAACATGGTACATATTAAAAAGGTTGTATTTACCGCAAGTTGAAGAAGCAATCGAAGAATCACCTACCGTCGATACTTGCTGTTGGATATGAATATCCCTGGACTGGTTTCGGCATAACACCACTCTCTGAAGATGGCTCGTCGTGCTCATTGAGACTAGAAGTTAATCACTGATATAACTTTATTAGTTGAGAGCTCGAGTGTTGCCCCGCCTGCTGATGATGGCGTTATGCCGAAACCGGTCCAGGGACATTCAAATCCAACAGCAAGTATCGACAGTAGCTGATTCTTTGATTGCATGGTACATATGTTGGTCTTATATACGACTACATGCATGCCAAATCTCAAGAGGATCAATAGATTTTTCTGTGTTTTTTGACTTTTCTAAATTTTTGCCAAGTAATTATTAAGGGTAAATGGCTTCATAAAAATATTATTTTCCAGTTAGCACAACCAGACCTAAAGATTGAATTTTGTACCAACTTTTAACTCTCTATCATAAATACACTGGGAGACAACAGTGATAAAAGGCACTCGCATGCACAACACATATAGATAGACAACTTTGTCAGAACCACTTAGAAGGTCTTAAAAATACCTGATACAGATAGTTCTGGTGACGTTCTTTCACAAACACAATATACTCCAAGAGCCGGACCTAAAGAATTGTAACTCATTTTGTACTACGTCAAACCAATTTTTCCTGAAAACGTACCTTTAATTATGAAGAAAAAACATAGTCTGCCTATCCAGAGTGGAGCCCTTCTTATGATTTTACATGCTCAAAATTTTATGAAATCACACAAATTTCAGTGTCACACATTTCAGAAATCACACTTATTTCTTGAAATAAGTGGTTCCCTATGGGTCGTGTGCAAAACATGATGAGAACATTTTTGAAAGGTGATAAAATGTTCTATAAACAATTGTTTAATCATCAAAATCGAATGACCACAACTAAAGTTATGACTTTCAAAA
This sequence comes from Microvelia longipes, assembly GCA_018340805.1. Lineage (NCBI taxonomy): Eukaryota > Metazoa > Arthropoda > Insecta > Hemiptera > Veliidae > Microvelia > Microvelia longipes. The sequence goes on from JACMZG010001911.1 coordinate 13,666,654, forward strand.
ACACCAAAAATGGAAAGTCTGAATGGTAAGTCTGAATTGTTAATTTATGCAAAGTCAGTGAATTTCTTTGAAAAAAATATTGGCTTTTTGTGATTTTTTTTGGTGATTTAACAAATGTCATAACTTTAATAAACTGCGTAGGCTTCCGCTGTTGTTGTCATGAAGATTTAGGTCTTCCGGTGGTGACCGCGTCAATGTAGATAAAGAATCCGACGTTTCGCTTCCACTGTGGGAGGTATCTTCAAGGATGTAGGACATCATGGATAGAAACACAATGCTCTACAAAACTGAACTAAAGAAGGAGACGATGCAGGCCCTATTTATACCTATCTCTGACCTTGTCTTTGAGGACGAAGATTATAGCCATGAGAAGGGATAATAGGGCAACAAGACTGGACACCCCTACGCGACCTTCAAGTGGATTACGTCATACTGGACCGTCGAACCCTATTATCCCTTCTCATGGCTATAATCTTCGTCCTCGAAGACAAGGTCAGAGATAGGTATAAATAGGGCCTGCATCGTCTCCATCTTTAGTTCAGTTTTGTAGAGCATTGTGTTTCTATCCATGATGTCCTACATCCCTGAAGATGCCTCCCACAGTGGAACCGAAACGTCGGATTCTTCATCTACATTGATGTGGTCACCACCGGAAGACCTAAATCTTCACGTCATAACTTTAGTTAGTAGACAAAAACATTCGTTTTATAAAAAAAATGATCTTTTAAAAATGTCTTCTTCATGTTTTGCACATGACCTACAGGGAACCACTTATAACAAGAAAACTAGAATCTAATTGTCTTATATTTTGAGCAAGCGCATTCATATGAAAGGTTCCACTCTGGATAAGCAGACTATGCTTTTCCTTCATAATTTAAGGTATATTTTCAGGAAAATTTGGTTTGATGTAGTACATAATGAGTCACATTGTGTTTGCCGCGCACAAGCTATAGCTTATGCGGCTATTAAATAATTTATTATTTTCATAGTTTTCATTATTATTATTATATTACTTATAAATGTTTTATGCTGATATTTATATTATACTGTATGTATGCTTTTAAAATTATAAATAAATCTTAATCTTAATCTACATTTTTTGGGCCTGGCTGTTGGACTAAATACGGTATAAATGAGAAAGTGTAAAAAGGTGTAGAATAACCTTATTAATCAGGAGTTGGGGAAATAATCAACCTTTCAACTAATAAAGTTGTATCTGTGAAAGACTTCGAGTCATAATGAGCAGGGGGGCTTCTCAAAGTTAAGGAGGGGGTTACAAAGGACACTGATGAGTACCTGAGAGCTCTAGTGTTGTCCCAACTGCTAATGATGGTGATTTGCCTAAACTAGTCCTGGTATAGTATCTAACAGCGAGAATGCTTTTTCAACTCCCAGTAAATATAAACTCTTGTACGACACACAGCTAAAATCAGTTGACAGCATGGGAAAATAATGTGAGGGAGCCAATGAGGTTATTTCTGGATTTCTCAATTTCAAATCAGGCCAACCTTATTGGTTCCTCAACACTATTTTCCCTCGCTATCAACTGATTTTAGCCGTGTGTCATACTATAATATATTCTGATGAAGAATCACAAAGACTGCCAGTAGTTTGATTGTCAGGTTATAAAACATAGTATGCGAATCTCTCAACACTTACTGGTAATATTTGCACGTATGGTTTCAGAATCCTCAGGTGAATTTGTTGTTCTCATTAAGACAAGTAATGCACTTAATGATATTATTCTATACTGGATTATTGCCTTTCGTTCCTATCAAAGAATCTCATCTAGAAATTTTTCAGCCTTCGATGTACCTCAGACCTGAATGGTAGTCATTTATGTTATTATTATTTTATTTATTAAATTTATAAGAATTTCTTATTTATCATTTTCATTCTTTATTTTAAATAAAGAAATCTTAATTTAAACAAGTTTTATTTGTACTTAAAGTTTTACTAAGCTTTTAATGATTATTATCAATGTAAGTTATAGTATTACCGTACTTCACACAGTTATTATCAGTTGACAGTCTGGAAAAATATTGTTGAGCACCAATGAGTTTAGCGTGATAAGAAATTGTGGGCATAGTTAACATCGAGGTCTTACCTCCCCAATATTTTCCCATGCTTTCATCTGATTATAATCTTCTTTCTTACAGTAATGATGTATAAATTATTTAAAATTAAAAAGGTTGTATTTACCGCAAGTTGAAGAAGCAATCGAAGACTCAGCTACCGTCGATACTTGATGATGGCGTTATGCCGAAAGCGGTCCAGGGATATTTATATCCAACAGCAAGTATCGACGGTAGCTGATTCTTCGATTATTAATTATTTATTTACAACCAAAAGTTAAAAGAAACCTCAGAATATAAAAACATAAAAATTTACTAACAAGCATCAGAAGGATGTAAATATAATATTGTTTATAAACTGCTTAAAGACAAAGATGTCTAATTTCTGTATTATAAATAACTGATTTTGCATTGTTTCACTGTGACTATCCTCTAGCTTTAAGTGATTAGACTACAAGATTTTAATCAATTATGTTGCTTGCACTGTTAACAAAAATAAAAATTAGACCATTACACACACACACACACACACACACACACATATATATATATATATATATATATATATATATATATATATATATATTATATATATAATATATATATATGTATGTATGTATGTATGTGTGTGTGTGTGTGTGTGTGTGTGTGTGTTTATAACTCGCACTGTATATGCTATTTACAGACTATATTCCTCTTATTTCAGGAAGTTACATAATACAAATGGAGGGCATTTTTTAGTACGCTGGCCGTCATTTCTTGTTCATACGTTTGAAGCTTTGATGATGAGGAAATCACTTTTCCAGCATCTTAGCAAACGTGGTATACAGGTTAGTTATTAGTTCTTGGCTCCTCATACACTTGACTTCAGCACATAAATATTATAAAACTAAATATAAGGTGTTTCTGTTGGCCAATCTTACCAAGCGTTTGTGAGAGACCATATTTATTTATAGAAAAGTCTTGCCAAATGATTTTTTTTTCAATTTTTGAGGAATCTCTAAAATGGATTTTGGATTTCCTAGTTGCGTTTTATAATCTCATTTGTGATTTTTTAAAGCAAATTCTTTAATAATAAATTGACTTACTGGAACCCATCCCTTACTATAAACTACCTTAGGCTAAGTTATATGAAAATCATGCATTCTCAAGAATCACATGACCTCAAAGAACCAATGAGAAACATCTAACTTGCCTACAGTATTCATAGTGTAACAATTTGAATCCTGGGTTTAAAACATTATCTTGTGACATCATAAAATAATTTATATTATCTTATATTTTAATCAATGTCCATAAACATTTTAAATAACTAAAAATCAATTAATAATACCTTAAGAAAGTGATAAATAATTATACTTAATATCAATTGAATTAATGAAGACTTTAGTCCTTATAAAAATTTATTGAAAATAAATTGTTGAAGATTTGCCTAGGGATCTAATCATAGTTAGACACATGACATAAAAAACATTCAAAATTTTATTATTTTCTAACTTTTTCATTTTTTGTCATTTTTAAGAACTGAAGAAGCTCAGGATCCCTGGGCGAAAGCTCTTCAACAATTTATTTTCAATAAATTTTTATAAGGACTAAAGTCTTCATTAATTTAATTGATATTAAATTTGTAATAGTCCAAAAGCTCTAAAGTTAATAATTATACTTGGTTTCATTTCAATATGGCTAGTATATCTACTTCGATCACTAATGTTAAACAGCATTGAGGGTGGTCAGTACTTGGATGGGTGACTGCCGAGAATAAAACGGATATTTTACTGGGGTGAGGATGACCGTAGCAAATCCGATATGGTGAGGAAAAGTTCTTGGGTCGCCCGTATTGGAATTTTTACTTTGTTAAGTACTATAGTGTAGCACACGTTTATAATCGGTTGACAGCGTGGAAAAGTAGTGGTGAGGAACTAAAGAGGTTGGCCTGATATGAAATTATGGGTGTAGTTTAACATCCAGGACTTATCTCATTGGCTCCCTTCTATTATTTTCCCTCTATGTCGACTGATTATAACTGTGTGTTTTACTATAATAATGATCTGTTAGGATAGAAAGCTGGCTATTTCATCTTCAAATGATAATCATTGGAGAGAGAGATTTTTTCTTGTATTCTTAAAATAATATTAATAACTTTTACCAGGAAAAAAATAAAGAGTGTCTACACAGATAACTTTGTTTATTTGTAAATTATGCAAAGCACTTTCAACCTAACAAGAGGTCATCACAGTGCCTGACAAACAATTAAGAAAATACAAAATTAAAAACTCAAAAAACATAAAACAATACAAAATAAATATAAGACTTAAAATTAAATAAAATAATAAATAAATGAAATAATAAGTAAAATTACCGTAGACACCAATCAATGATGAAAAGTGCTGGGTTAGAACATGAAGAGTTAGTTAGGTAATTCTTTATGTTTTAAACCTGCCCCTTACTTTTTATATATTCAATTTATTTTTATTTTAATTATCGTTGTACCTGTCTTATATTTTTATTGTGTTATCTTTGAGTTTTAATTTTTTAAATTTTGTATATTATTATTTTTTTTATCAAGCACTGACGATGGTGTCTTGTTAGGTCGAAAGCGCTTTGGAGCAAAACTTAACTTTTACTTAATTAATGTGAAAATTTAATTACTTACTACAACTAAATCGTTTTACTGTCAATAATTAAATGTTAATAGTATTTTATTGGATTAATTGTTTTGATGGATTAACATTAATAAAACAATATTAACCTTGTTTTTTAGACATACGTCTGGGTGTTGAATTACGAAGAAGAATATAAAAGAGCTTTTGATCTGGGAGTAACTGGTGTTATGACTGATTATCCAAGTAAGCTGAGGAATTTCTTGGATAAAAATCCCCAGTACAGTGTCTCGCAGACAGCCTTCTCATAAATCTAAAATTTCCGATAAGATCGCCTCTCAGTCTGTCTCATTGTCTAAGAACGTAAGATCACCAAACACTTTTTTTGGGAAGATTTAAAGCTCTAGATAAATGGTTTATCCAGAGAAGTGGTTTATCTAGAGAAATAGAATTAAGTTTTAGTATTTGGTCTGTACTAGTTTAACAAATTCTCTAAACTTTTTACTTTTTCTCATTTATACTATAGGTATATAGGAAAAGTATTGGGTTTAAACTAAAATTCAGAAAATTGAGATTTTACCTGAATTATCTGCTTCAGGTGAAATCTGAAGCAGTTTTTTGCTGGCAAATTAGAAGCATGAATAAATGCTTCTAATTATATTAGAGTAGTCCTGTACTCTAATAGTAATACAGTAGTCAGTAAGTAACTGTTATGTTAGTTAATCTGGTCTGGTCATTCAAAAGCTGACAATACACTAAGCCGCAAAACTTTCTCATATATAAAGCATTAGAATTATGTGATATGAATTATTCACGCATGAGCAGACAGACAAAAAAAAATCTAGGACAGGCACTGCCCTACTTACAGCTTGCCTTGAATACAGCTTAGACTATAATAGGGCGCAGGATGGTTGCCATCAAATTATTTGGGTCTTGTATCGAAAAGGTTAAGAAACTGTGCTGTATAATACCAGACTGCTGGCTGAGAACTGAAAAAATATGCACTCGTGTAGCTCTTTGGAATTAAAACTATTTAAAAGTGAGATTAATGTAATTTGAGTAAAAAAAATCATTTTACAGTTTTGATGAGTATTTTGTTTATTGTAATGATGTTTTTTAACAGCCTTATTTATTTGATTATAAATTAGGTTTGTCGAATCATGTATGTTATTGTTAAATTTTTCTGATTAAACTGTATATTTATTTGTTCAAGTTCATGTGATAAACTATTTTTACTGTAAACTAAATATATTTTTTTTTTAATTTTTGATCTCAAGAACGTAAATTTAAAACATTTGTAATAATCAAACTTCAGTCTGTAACACAGGGGGAGCATAAAGGCAAAAAAGTGTCGCCACCGTTTTTAAGGAAAATAGATAAGCATGGGACAACTTGTCTCGTTAGAGACAAGTTTTAAAAGACTTACTGTAGAGTTTAAAAGTATTGGAGAAGCGTTTAATGTTTTTGTTTTTCTCTTTTAAGATCTAACACGCTTAATGTCAACTGACTTTAATTCTAGTAATTCTTTATTTTTTTTTAGGATTCATAACTTTAAACTCTTAAGCAAGGTAAGAATAACATTTAACATGTACAATTAACCACTACACAACAATAAAGAACTAAAATTTTACTCTACGTGTTTATGAAGTGTTGATAGGAAGGATGTAGTAGGTCTATGAGTGCCGAGAGGTAGTGGTGGGGGTTGATAGGAAGGATGTAGTAGTGCTATGAGTGCCGAGAGAGTAGTGTGGGGGTTGATAGGATGGATGTAGTAGTGCTATGAGTGCCGAGAGAGTAGTGGTGGGGTTGATAGGAAGGATGTAGTAGTGCTATGAGTGCCGAGAGAGAGTAGTGGTGGGGGTTGAATAGGAAGGATGTAGTAGTGCTATTGTAGGGGGGGGGTTGATAGGAAGGATGTAGTAGTGCTATGAGTGCCGAGAGAGTAGTGGTGGGGGTTGATAGGAAGGATGTAGTAGTGCTATGAGTGCCGAGAGAGTAGTGGTGGGGGTTGGTAGGAGAGGTGCTAGTGAGTGTTAGGTGGTGGGGGTTGATAGGGAGGATGTAGTAGTGCTATGAGTGCTGAGAGAGTAGTGGTGGGGTTGTATGTAGTAGTGCTATGAGGGGGGTTGGCAACACCTTTTTACATTGTGAAGGCCTGATATGTTCCTTCCCCTTAATATAAGTTCCTTGATCTGTAACCATGAAGTTTATTTTACGGTTTTTGATGTATTTATTTTAGTGTTAGGTTAAGTTTATAGATTGCATTACTTTTCTAGTCTAGAAAAACATCTTATTTTTCGGATTATTATTATGAGTTGGAAAAAAATCATAATTCTAAATATTTTAAGTAATTGCACAAATTAATTTTATAATTAGCAGGAATTTAATTTTCACTTCTAACATTCCATTAGCAATTTTTTAAAAAGGAAAATGGCTAATAATTGTTATTCATGTTTTGCAAAACGCAGTAGTTTCAAATTATATAATTTTTATAATATTTTTGAAAATTAATGCTGAATGATTTCTTTTTATATATTTACTGCACAGTATTCAAATATTAACCTTGATAGTAAGTAAGGAAATGTATAAATTACTGTAGTTGTCTATGCGACCAGGCAAGAAAAGAAAATTTGAATAGTTTTTGAGTTTTTGAAAATTTGAAAAGAAAAAGTAATAAAATTGATTTCTGCCTAATTATCAATTTTTCCTCTGAGCTGGAGTCGAGGGTAGGCTATAAAAATTACCTGTAGAGACAAAGACGAGGATGGAAAAGTGTCACATGTCCGGTAATAATTTTTTCCTGCAGTGTTGCATAAAGTATACAATCTACTCTCGCTAAAAGCAGGATTTAAACTTTACAAAACCATAAAAAGTAACGAAGACTTCGTCATGTAAATCATAGTAATTGAAATAAATTTAGGTTATTATTCAGTATTAAATTTATAAATATAGCTTACTGATAGAGTAATATAGTAAAACTAATCAGTGAGCTTGCTTATTATTATTTTTACTTTCCTCATTTATACCATAGGTATATAGGAAAAGTAATGTTTTGGCAACAAAAAATCTGAAACTGGGATTTCACCTGAATTATCAGTTTCAGGTGTTTTTATGTACGTGTGTGTTTTTCTATCATACACACCCATACAGCACTGACCACGCTCCTCAATGCTACTTAACTTTTATGATCCAACAAAAAGTATAGATATACTTGTCGTATTAAAACGAAACTTTTTGTACTTATTTATTAGGTAAAGGTATACACTTGTACTAAATTTCAACTCAATTGAATTGGTTTCTGAATTTTTACAATTTTTTAAGTAACCTACACAAGTCATTTGATAAAAATTGAAATAATGCTGGTAATGAGATGAAACTTGGCACATATGTTAGTCTTATACATAGCTACATATGTACTAAATTTCAATCAGATATTATAATTTTTCTGCGTTTTATGATTTTTTTAAAATTTTGCTGAGTCATTATTGTGGGTTAATGACGTCATAAAAAATCAGAATAGCACAACTATAGCAGTAGACTGAATTATTCACAAAGTTTCAACTCTCTAGAATAAATACACTAAGAGCTACGATGATAACAGACACACACAAAAAGATAACCTTGAGAAAACCACTCAGGAAGCCTTAAAAACACCTGAAACGGATAATTTCGGTTTCAGTTTTTTTTGCATACAAAATGTATGTTTTACTGCCTCAGGGGTTTTAAGTCTAATCTTGTTTTAAATATAACTTTATCTCACATGGCAGGGAATACTTTCCACAAATGTTTAATTTGACAAATTACTTATGCAATTACTGGTTTTGTTGTTGAGTTCTTTGCTTACCTGCTGGGTAAGCATTTTGTTTTTCCTAGGTTTGATATTGTTATGTAATTTTGTTATAAGGATATAAATATATGCTGCTAAAAGTATTGCACTTGGTGCTTTGTAAGTAATAGAAAGCAACAAATGTTGAAATATATTACTAGATGTATCTCCTTCTATTGAAACGTTTATTGAATGTTATTGCTTTAGATAATTTTATTGTTGGTATTATTGTTGATCTGAAATGTGATAAATGGAATTATAGATAGTGGAGAGAACTAGAATATATCTAAAAGACAGAAATTGATTAATAATTGCACTTGATTGTTTACATTATGATGTAATTATATCACTATAAAAATGTATATAGAATAAAGAACAGATTCAAAATTTCTTTATTGTTTACTACGAATATTGTAAATTTTAAAGCTAGTTGTGATTTGGGTGTGCATGTGTGCCCTTTGACATCAAGCTGTTATTTTTTTCAGTATTGCTCGCAAAAAAGTTTATATAACTAAAACTAATAATAACCGTTTTCTAAACCAGAAAGCTTATATACCTTTCTCTAAAAAAAAAATACAACTTCTTTTTTTTTAAAAAACTAAAAAATGCCCGTTGCTACTTGAAGGAATTGTTTTATAGCTAATGCCAATAAGTTTTTATGTATATTAGCCAAATCAAGACTTAAAATATTGTCACAATATTTAAGTCTGTGGCATGTTGCATTTTTTATGCTAAACATTGCCTCACTAACTATTGATTTTACAAAACGGCTATGGCTGCCTCGCATGCCTTAAGCCTCCTAAGAAGAAGTCCCTTGTGTATTGGTTATTATTATTTTTTAGATGGCAGTTTGCCATATATTTAGCCAATTTTCATTTTGAGCCACCTCTCTTCACAGGCCTGCTTTCTGGGGCCCCTTTGGGGTCACCTACTGACTCTCTGTATACTAGGCTAACCAGGGTGCTTAGCCATATAATAACAATGTATGCAATTATATTGTTAACACCTTATAATATTGCAGTGTTAGTATTTTTGTAAAAGCCACTCATACACACAAATAAAAAAACTCCTATATCATATATCTAAGAAGAGGATCAGTACATGGCATTTATAACACTTTTATATATTTACAAGTTACTAAAACCATAAGTTACACTTAATGTTTTTAATGATAAAAGTTTAATTTTACTTTAAATATAAATATTTATACTAGTCATAAGAATGGAATTATTTTTAACTTTAAATGCATAATATTTTTAAATGTCTGACATTATATGGGCAGATTTGCAAAAACAAAAAAATGGACTTTAATTACCTGCTTAGCTCATAACTGTTAATTTAAGCAATTACCTGCTTTTTAGCTCATAACTGTCAGGTTGTGAGTGATTGCTTGCCTAAACTGACGCACATTTGATTAACAAATAAATAAATCTAATTTTTTCTTAACTACCTTTATAAATGTAATTAAATAAGTGCGATATACATTACAAATTATTATTAATAAAATACACCATTTAATAACGTATATTTTTTATTTCTTTGTAAAATTATTTTTTCATCTAAATTTGAACAAGCCCGGAGTATTGTTGGAAGGTATGGTACATTTTAGCTTACATCAATACAATATATAGGAGCATTTTCTTAACTTTTTCACTCCTTTTTAAGTTTTCCATCCCCCCTCCCCATTATTATTGGGAGAGAGGGCAATTGTGGAGAGGCTCTATCCTTTGTTCCTTGTAATGCAAATTTTCATAGAGGATTATGGATGTTGTAAACTAATTGTTGTATTTACAGCTTAAATAATGTAGTGGTTCCACCCCAATGAAAAATTTGCATTACAAGGAACAAAGGATAGAGCCTCTCCACAATAAGAAAAACAATTTAACATTCTATTATTGAGTAACACACGGCTAAAATCAGTTGACAGCGTGGGAAAATAATCCCAAGGAGCCAATGAGGTTATTCCTGGATGTCAAACCACACCCACCATTTCAAATTGGACCAACCTCATTGGTTCCTCTACACTATTTTCTCGCCCTGTCAACTGATTTTAATTTAAACTTTAATTAGATGCCCTACTCTGTTGCCAGGTAACTCTCACTTCGGGTTACTCAGTTACAATTTAAAAATATGAAGTTTTATAAAAAAATATGATGTCCTTTCCAAATTTGTTGTTCCTCCTTGTGAAAGACTGCATTGTTACAATTTATTCTTCTTGATGCTAAGCGCAGCGTACCAAATAAAATAACTTTTAGTAAAATAGGGTTGGTATTTTGTAGAATGGTGACATCTATGATCTATAGGTGAAATCATGTTATCATTTAAATTAAAAACTTTATTTTTGCTCCTAGCCTCCTTTACTATTCATTGGCACCCCTACGTCTCATCAAAACCTTAGAATCCTTCTATGGTTCAATCAACCACATTGAGAACCACTGTCCTCACCGTTTAATAATGTTATGTTCAAAACAAACTTAAATAATATAAAGATAGAGGCCATTGTTTTTTAAACAATATTTTAACTTAGCATCCTATTTTTAAATTTATACCATAATTTTTCAAAATAACATAAAAAAATACTAAATATTTGTTAAAAAATTGGGCACAAAAATAATAAGTGATCTGTTAGATACAATTTGATAGACTAACTGTTGTATCAGTAGACAATGAGTTCCTTCCAACTATCTAATATGAATCAACTATTATCTTAGAAAATTAAATAAAATAATAAATTTAACAGTACGTTTATTTAAATAAAACTATACATTAGCCAGTACTTAAGTAGCAGCTATAAATTTGGGTATTTTATACATTTCGTAGGCAAATTCTTCATCGTGTATTGGATTATATTCGACCCCAATGTAATCTATCTCAAGAGAAAATGGTCCGTTAATTTTATCAGCACACGTGAAACCGAGACTCGTGACTTCTTCAAGATTTATACTGTCCTGTTTATCTTGTATTCTACCTTTACTTGATAAAAAGAATTTTGAAAATGGAATCTGAAAAAAAAATTTAATTCATTGGTTCATTATAGATTTCAACTTAAGATTGTAGTTTTCGGCATACAGATTGAGGGAAGATCTCTGGGCTCTTAATGGTTTCTGCCAATAATATGTGGCAAAAACTCACTACTACCAATAATACCAAAATTAATTACTCTAGTTGAGGTGACATCATAGAGACATTAACATTATGAGGCTTTAACTTGCACTAATGTTCAGTGTTGCAAAGTTCAAAACTAGGAAAATTTTGTCTTTCAAAAGGTTTTGGCAAACCTACCATTTTTTAAACCAAAATATGACACCGGACAATATACTCTATAATTGTACAAATAAATAGTTTAAAATAGAAGAATTACAAAAATCAATTAAAACATTTGTTTCACTATCTCCTGTTGTAATAAGAAGCGGCATTGTAAAGGGAAAAACCCCTATTTTTTTCATTGAATGTTAAACAGGGGATATGGCTCAATTGAATTAGATGAAACTTGGTACAAAAATTAAGTCCATGAGAGGAAGAACTGATAAGATTTCAGGCAAAATCCAACATGGGGTTTTAAGCCTTAATAAGAATTTTAGAATTTTTAAGAATTCCAAAGATTAAATAAATTGCCTAAAATGTTTTATAGCACTGAAAATATCTGAATTTACTAAGACCTCGCCCAGAAGTGAGGCTGGCACAGTTCTCGAGATATCAGCGATAGAGCGTCAGTTCACTCTTAAGTAAAATAAATATACCATATTCCAAGAGTCAGGCCTGAAGCAATTTAACTCATTTTGTACTACTTCAAACCAAATTTTTCTGAAAATATACCTTAAATTATGAAGAAAAAACATAGTCTGCCTATCCAGAGTGAAGCACTTCATATGATTGCGCATGTTCAAAATTATACGATTTATAAAATAAATAATAAATAATACGATTTTTTATAAAATCGTACCAATTTCAGTTTTCTTGAAATAAGTTCCCTATGGGTCGTGTGCAAAACATGAATTAAACATTTTTTAAAGATGATTAAATGTACAATAAAGCGAGTGTTTAATCATCAAAATCAGATGACCACAACTAAAGTTATGGCTCTTTCAAAAACACCAAAAATGGAAAGTCTAAATGGTAAGTTTGAATTGTTAACTTATGCAAAGTCAGTGAATTTCTTTGAAAAAGTATTGATGTTTTGTGCATTTTTTGTCCATTTAACAAGTGTTATAACTTTCGTTGCAGTTATTAAATTTTGACAAAAAAAAAACACTTGTTTTATGGGAAATTTTGTCAGCTTTAAAAAACGTTGTATTCATGTTTTGCACATGACCTACGGGGAAACACTTATTGCAAGATATCTGGAGTTTGTGCGATTTTCTAATATTTTGAGCGAGCACATTCATATGAAGAGCTCCACTCTAGATAGACAGACTATGCTTTGCCTCCATAATTTAAGGTATATTTTTTTAGAAAAATTTGGTTTGAAGTTGTACAGAATGACTCACATTTTTTTAGGTCTGGCTCTTGGACTATCAGTTTATGCTCCGTTATTTATACATATGTTTGGAGTCTACATAAGAAGTAACATAGTAGGGTTATAAATGAAATGAAAGTCACATATCCAATCAGTAACAGTACTAATACTAAAAGTAAGAGATTCTCTACCTTAGCCACCTGCCAGTAAGGTCCTCCTCTTGTAAATAGCATATAATGGTAGACATCATTCCACAATTGATCATAATATCCAGAGTTGCCTATATTAATCATATAGGTTCTACCATCGCCTCTTAATCTGATAACTAAGTGTGTATACGGAGCCCAGTTATGAAATGCATCTCGTTTAAATGATTTCTATAAATAAATAAACATTTCCCATCATTTTCAAGGAAGCAAGTACAACATTAACAAAAAAAAATAGTATACCACTGTATAGTATATATTCCTCTATGCTGTGAACTAGTCAACTGCAGATTGACCACCATATATTTCCAAAAACAATCATTAATTAAGTAAGAGTGAACCAATCGATCTGAAGTAGTCAGTGTCATCATGGCAGACTTTTTACACTCACCACCAAAGTGACCAGAGTTATGTTGGCAAAATCTTTTTAATCACTTTATAGATCAGTGAAGGTTATAACCTCAGAGTTTTCTCTAACCTTTAAACTTTTATGAACAGTGTGCTTGACTTTTTGCTATACTTATTTTAATACAAAAATCTTTCTCATTATGTTGATATTCATTTAAACATACAATCCAAAATCAAATTAGCAGTTAAGCTAATTGTTATTATCTAACTTGTTGTTATTGTTTTATGATCTATTTTACTTATTTTTTTTAACTTTGAAAACTCACTATACCTGTAAGAACTAGTCCGCTATGGAGTTCAAATTTTAACCTTCCTCAGAGGTTAAAAAAAATATTTTAGAAATGGATGTCTTAGATCTGAGTGTTCATACAAGTTTAAAGCAATATTTATTTTCAAAAGAATATACCTTATAATATTTGATAATATAATATCATAAGAATAATATTTTTTTAAATATGCATAAACTATCTCATAAGGTTAGAATCAGAAGTCGCTTTGTGGACCAGCTACAAGCCAGAGCATCCTTTGAAAAATAATAGCTTTGGTGGAAAAAGCAGACCGGAACAGACAAAAATGTTGGCAAACCTGAATCAAGTAACCCACATTTTTTCAATAGTGCCACCTTAATATTGAGACACCCCCACTGATGATCTCCGGCTACTAATTGAACATTGGGAAGTCACTCTCCCCTTTTGAACACCCCAGTCTAAAATAAAAGAAATGTTCCAACTTAATTGCAAATTAAGTAAAAACTTACAAGAATTCTTCTTGAAGTAATATTACAGTAACCAGCTCTTTTGATTCTTCCATCTTTAGGTACTCTGGTATCTAATGTTCCGGTAAATAATCCATAACCTAACTTACTAAGAGTAAACTCACACGTACTATAACCTTCTTTATTATCTGAGTCGGATGATATCACCCATTTATCTAAATCAGTGTGATTGCGAAATATCCACTGCTTATCCACCACACCTGTGTAACATCAAACATCAATTTATTATATCATTCGATACCACCAAGTTTTGCAAAACATGAATAGTTGTCAAGCATGATGGTGGTATGAGAGCCCCGCTCGTCTCTGGTAAATAATTCACATTATTTACCAGAATTTTAATTAAAGGTCTGAGTGAGTTCAGGCTCTGTCGACGCCCTGATGAGTTAGACCCACGTAACAGAGTGGAACATGACATTATGTCCAACCATCAATGACGACGAATGTCAAATGATGGAACAGTTCCCAGATGTAGCATTGCATTTTGCTTGTTATACTTCCTAGGTGTCTCTCGCACAATTAAATTGTATCATTTTATTAACTTACAAAAATATGGGGGGGGGGAAATTGAAGTGCCTCTGAACTTTTCTCTAGTTCGCATCAAGTACATATATACTTTGAACCAAATTGTTTCGTCCTCAGAATATAAAAATTGCCTCAAGCGTATGTGATTAGGCTTCATTTGCACACAGAAAATGAAAAAGGCATCATAGTAAAGAGATATTATAGAATAGCACACGATTACAATCAATTGACAGCATGGGAATATAGTGTTGAGGAACCAATGATGTTGGTGGGATATGGAATTGTGGGTGTAGTTTAACATTCAAGCCTAACCTAATTGGCTCCCTTACAATATTTTTCCACGCTGTAACTGATTAATATTATGTGTGTTATACTATACCATCCTCATATTGATGGTCAACAAAAGTGACAGCAATGCTGGTACTAAAACTGGTAAAATGCTTGATACAGTATCTATTGGATTAATTACTGTACAATAACTAAAACCTTGAAATTGCCTATGTCTTGCTTCCTTTTACTATTTTTAGAGGGACAACTTCTCTAAAAATTTACTAGTAACCATATAAAGAAACAAAATATATTACTGACAAACATAAGGAATACAATGGTTTACAAAGGAATATTGAGTGATGGTTTTCTCCCTTGCTAAATCACATATTTGTCAAAGGAATATAAATTTCCACATTACCTGTATGTTTGTAGGCGATATACAGATTTCCTTACTTTTATATAATTTCTTGTGAGTTTTGAGTAAAGTTGTTCCTCAAAAAATTGTTTATGGAAGTAAGACAAAAGAAATACAAATAGGATCCACTGGATACCGTAATAAGTATTTTACCTTCCTATCCAGACTGACTGTGAAGTGCCGATACAGAAAGACTGTGGAGTCACAAAAAATCGGATTTTATGTGGGTAATCAGTACCATAATCGTGCTATATGAGTTCCTGTATATCAATGCCTGTATCTTATATGCAAACCTGATATACAGGCACTCTAGGACTAAGGCAGTCGATTCAATTAAGATCAAAGTTATTTGGAAAAGTGTAAATGATTAAGGATTTATTTAATATAACTTTGAACATCTTTTTATTTACCTGGATTAAAAGTTATAATAGGATCAGATTCGAAAGCTTCTTTAACTTCCTCTTTAAATAGTTTTAATTCTTGCCCTAAAATTTTCCAACCTTTCTTAATATGAGAAAAGACACTCTCGTCATCTTCTTTCTTATACTCTCCTTTGGGATGTGATTCATGAAATAAGTATCGACTAAATCTTAAACTAACATCTTTACTTCTAACTAAACTATTTGCATGATAAATAATACGAAAATACATTCTTTAACTTTAAAGATAATATTTTTTTTTTACATTTTAAAAGATTTTAAATAATTATTTATAACCTGCCCTTCAAGAAACTTCTCTTCTTCTTTTTTATTTTTTTTCTTCCTTTTTTCAATTTTAATGTTTTAACTAAATATGTTAGACAACTATTTAGTAAACAAAATATTTTACAACCAAGAATAGAAGACTAGAAAGTCTAGTCTTCCATTCTTGGTTGACAACAGTTAAAAAACTGCCTTTTCCTAACTTTGCTTAGTTAGTTTTATGTTTTTGAATCTCTTCTATTGAAGTTAAAATTACATTGAACACAAAAAGAAGAAAAAAAAAAACAATTGTAATCAATTACATGTTGCTAAAAATAAAAGAGGAGCAGTTAAATATTAATAATAAAGTTAGATGTAAATAAAATAAAGAAGGTATAATATTAAATCCATTACATTAAATCTTGTATAAGCCAACTTTAGGATAACTAAATTTATTTTCTAACTGAGTATACTAATTTAAGTTTATGAAGAACTAACTTTGATTACTATCTTTGGTTAAATTTTTACTAAAGTGTTATAATAAAATTAAGAGATACATGTACAACACAATACAGCAATAGAGATTCGGGAACTGATAGCTGAACATCAAATGAAAATCAAATTCTGTTGGATTCCAGGTCACGTTGGAATCAAAGGGAATGAAGCAGCCGACAAATTGGTAAAATCCTTCATCCAAAATGGAGTTGAATCTAACTGATAGCAATCAACGACATAGACCGTATCTTACAAACCAGTATTAACAGAGAATGGCAAGATTTGTGGGACAACACGGACAAGAACAAACTCAAAATGATAAAACCGACAGTAGAAGAGTGGAAAACGGCTTACAGGGAAAAGAGACATGAAGAAACTATACTATGTAGATTGAGACTCGGACACACTAGACTTATACACAACTATTTATTTACAAGAGACATACAGAGAGTACCCCAAGTGTAGACTCTGCAATGAGCATTTGACAGTAAAACATTTTTTATAGATTGTTTCATACTTCAAGACACTCTCAAATTTCACCATATACCATCTATAATGATGAACTTACTATTCAAAATCTCTTTAATTTCCTCCTTGACAACGAGTTCTTTAACGAAATATAACAAACTCTTAATAACTAAACCTCAACTTATTAACTAATTTTATAGAACTTTAAAGCATTTGCACTATATACTAATATTATTACGCACTTATAAATGCATAATATAATTAATAAAAATAAATAATATACAATAAACAATATATTAAATAAAATAATAAACAAAAACACTTAAATTAAATACTTGTACATGCCCTGTGTTTATCTTATATTTAGTTTACCTTTATTCTATTTTAATTTACTTAATTTATCTTATTATAATATTTAATCATTTTGACCTGCTCATCAGTGTAGTCTCATTAGTTAGTCTATTTTATCTGTTTGCCAAATATAGAAGAGGTGCTGATGACCTTAGTGTTAAGCACCTTAATAATAAATAAATAAAAATTAAATATATATATATAGTATATATATAATAATATATATATATATATATATATATATATATATATATATGTATGTATGTATGTATACTTTTTCTATACATATAACTAACGTATAAATTAGTAATATAATGAGTATCAAAACTGAAATAAAAGTGAAAAATATGAAATGAAAATATTATTCCAAGGTTCTAATCTTTCTCATTTGTTCGTTCGTATTATGCTATCCAAAAACTACTAAAAAATAACTTAAAAGGGCGTATTGTAACTTTTTTACGCTTTGAGTATAATGTTACGATACTTTTCCGATTTGTACGGTTTGAGTATAATGTTACGATACCTCTTCCGATTGTACGGTTTGAGTACAGTGTTACGATACTCTTCCGATTTGTACGGTTTGAGTACAGTGTTACGATACTCTTCCGATTTGTACGGTTTGAGTACAGTGTTACGATACTTTTCCGATTTGTACGGTTTGAGTAGAATGTTACGATACTCTTTCGATTTGTACGCTTTGAGTACAGTGTTACGATGCTCTTCTGATTTGTACGCTTTGAGTATAATGTTACGATACTCTACGATTGTTATACAAATATCTAGTAAGTTCAAATCGAAAAGCGGAACCTAATCGTTGTGCTATTGATCCATATTATGTTTACGGTGATACAATAAATGCATTGCGTATTTATCATATCGTGGATGCTTCTTGATTGAATGTTTCCAATGGTAAATTTCAGCCATCAGTATCATACCGCCAATGAAATACCCAATAATAAGAATAACGATGGCTCCGTAGAGTTTACGCAGATTGACCAGACCATCTTGTTTAGCATCGGCTTCACCTGAAAAATGGAAACACAATATTTTTTTTAATATTCATTCCGGTAGGCTTATAGTCCTTTCTTAACACAAGACCTGGTGCAAAAAAATCTGCCCTACCACTGCTCCTAAGCTGGACTTCCAAATCCAAGTTACGAGTATAACCCAGATTCCAATCTGTATTAAACAATACAAACATCTCACATGTATTAAAATAAGGTCTTACAATAAGACCATATTTTAACATTAATAAGGTATATATTTTAATCGTTTTAAGCCTTTTATTAATCATTATATATTTGCTTGTATAGTATACACTTATTTTTATAAATGGGAAACTGTTATTTTGGTTTCCTGTTTTTCTTTTCACGGTTTTTCGACTTTTTGGTCGCTTAGAGTGGTGGCATCGACTCTGGACTGGTTTCATTCGATTTAACGCCTCAAAAATAGAAATAGATTCAGCAAGCAGGGTTATTGACGAGACAAAAACTTGATTATTGTACCAATTTTATTAAAAATTAGGCACAACACTTTATTGTCTGTCTCCATGATTGTTTCAAAGTTTATAGGTTAGGACACTGATATTTAGTAGTTTAATTCCAATGATCTATACACATGAGCTTTTTTAAGTAAAATAAAATCTTCTTAACTTGGTTTTGTGAATTTTCGTAATTTTTACTTTTCCTCTTTTATACCGTAGGTATATAGGAAAAGTATTGTGTTTGCAAAAATATCCGAAACCAGGATGACACCGAAATTATTTTCTCTTTAATAATATTAATTTTTCTAATCAATTTTATTATCCTTTCAGACATGGCAGAATGGGTCAAACATTGTAGTGTGAAGCACAACCTAATTTTTTCAAACTGCTGACGAAGTTAAAACACTCTTAACTCATCTTAACTGTAAGTTAGCAATCTATATCTTTCTTAAACTTAATTTCTCCATTATGACTATACAAAGTTTCATGTAATTACTTAATTTCCGGTAAGATTAGTGATCTTCTTTATCTTTTGTAGATTTGTTACATGAATATGCTCGGATATTACAAGCGAAATATTGTCTGGAATCAATAAAATAATTTCACAAATTGAAAAAAGTAGTTTCAGTGTCCTAAACTATAAAATTTATCAGTTTAAGAAGTTATCAAATCAAGCTGAAATTTAATATGCATATATTATTAATATTTAACACATAGTCGAAACTACAATTCGTTGATATATCATATAAAGTAAATATATCATGTAAAGTATCATGATTTCATGAAAAAATTATAAATATCGGGTACGGGGGACCTCGGAACTTTTCCTCATTACATAGGATTCGCTACGCTCATCTTCCCTGCTTAGGACTTGCTTCACTCGTCCTCAGAAATAGAGTTCGCCAAATTTGTACTGCAACATGCCTTTAGACTCGCTTCGCTCGTCTTCAAATAGTAAATGCATCCGTATCATTCTCATCGGTCACCCATACTGCACTGACCACGCTCAATGCTCCTTAATTTTTATGATCCAATAAAAATCATGGATATACTTGTTGTATTGAAACGAAACTTATTTTCTTTATTTATACAAGTGTAAAGTTATATACTTGTTCCAAATTTTCAATTGGATCATTTTTCAATTTTTTAAAAAACGTACACAAGTTATTCAATAAAAATTGAACTCATGCTGATAATGAGATGAAACTTGGCACGTATGTCGTCTTATACATAGTCACATGTGAGCCATATCTCAATTTGATTGCATTATTTTTCCGCGTTTTATAATTTTTCGAAATTTTCGATGAGTAATTATTGCGGGTTAATGACGTCATAAAATAAATATTTTCCGAATAGCACAAATACAGCGGTAGACAGATTTTTGTACAAAATTTTAACTCTCTATCATTAATAAACTGGGCGCTACGATGATAACAGACACACACATACAGACAGATTGCTAACTTTGCAAAAACCACTCAGGAGGCCTTAAAAACGCCTGAAACGAATAATCCCGGTTTCGGATTTTTTTACAAGCACAATACTTTTCCTATATACCTACGGTATAAATGAGGAAAAGGAAAAATGTAACAATAAGTAGACCTATTTTATCAAGAACATTAACATCTGCTAGCCACTTGTTGACCAGACCCGCCTCCACCAGTCTCCTTATCAGCTTATCAACTCTAGGCTTGAGCGGAGAATTCCTCGATAGGCCTACTGATATCGGCATGTTGATAACACAGCTACTCATTATATGCATTTCCTTTCCTTTTCCTACAATGTAGAGGACATATTTTAATATTTATAAGACTCTAAACTGTTCAATTATTTATTCAAATGGTCAAACTATTTTTCACTACTCCCTCCCATTTGAGAGTTGAATTTAATAGTTATTTACGTACCAAGGGAGAAAACAGAGTCATTGCGCCCCGGTTTTTTGTTGGGTCCTGAGGCGTAAGCCGAGGGAACTATTATGTTTAAACCCAGAGGCGTAGCCAAGGGGTTTATAGGGTTGGTCCCTAAGGCGAAGCCGAGGAACCATCAAGTTTACTCCCGAGGCGTAGCCGAGGTGGGAAATTAAAGAGGGGTGTAGTGACTGTTTTCTTCCGTGATACGTACAAGATTTTTCCTCTAGATGGGAAAAAATTTTAACAAATAAAACATTTTTTTATTCAAATATACAAGCGTTTTTATTATTTAAAATCTTTAACTAGATACTCACAACAATAACAATAAATACTCATAAAAACCACAAAATTGTTATTTACCCAATAACAAATAATTAAAAAAAATAAAAAAGATTCATAGATAAATGAAAAGATACAGAGGTTGGCTTGCTTAGCATAGAGATGTATTACTAGAGGGGCCCTATTGGTTGAATTTTGAAACATCGAAAAAGTAACCTGACCACATTCGATTATCATTATCATCAAATAAACAGAACAAAAAAACAGTTAACTATATAGTAGAATGTTTAAAATACAAATCACAACACAAACAATCTGCAGGAAGCCGAAAACAATTGATTATTTTAACCTTAACTTCCTCTTAGAGGAGGTTTCAATGAGGTTACACAGAGCCCCACTAAAAATGTTTCAGGCCTCTCAATGTATTAAGATAGGCTATGCCCCCTCTAGTATATATCTCTATGTTGCTTAGTCATTCATAGAGATATATACTAGAGGGGGGCATAGCCTATCTTAATACATTGAGAGGCCTGAAACATTTTTAGTGGGGCTCTGTGTAACCTCATTGAAACCTCCTCCAAGAGGGAGTTAACGTTTTATTTAATCAACTGTTTTCGGCTTCCCGCAGATTGTTTGTGTTGTGATTTGTAATTTAAACATTCTACTGTATAATTTACTGTTTTTTTTTGTTCTATTTATTTGATGAAAGATAATGGAATGTGGTCAGGTTACTTATTCGATGTTTCAAAATTCAACCAATAGGGCCCCTCTAGTAATATATCTCTATGTAGTCATTCAATTCAAATTAATAGGAATGCCAACTTAAATTTTACTTTTAATTTAAAGACAACACTGATTTTTATTCAGAATACTTCCGGAGCAATGAATAAATTTATCAAGTATTAATATCAACATTTGATCTTTTACGTATCTTTCCTCTTTTTGGTTTTTAAAAAACAAATGTTTTAAGTCAAAGAAAAACTACAACCCTGTCAAACATAATTATTTTAGACCGAAACAAATAATAAGGCGCGGTCGAATATCCACGGCCTTCTAGATCCCTCTGGACATTGGATCACCAACAAACTTTTTTTATCATTGACGCTTATGGGAATTTGAGGTGTGTTAGTTTTTTTCAAATTTTTCAGTAATTAGCCGGATTGTGATAAATGAAGCCTATTTTTCCGTAATTTGCACGCTTTTTTGGTTAATGTCAAAAAGTATTTACATTCACTCAACGATTTATTTGTGTTCAAATTTTGAATGTATTAATGAAAACTAGCACAAATTGTTATTATTTGCAGTCAACACACACAACAAAAGAGGTAATTCGTATGTACGCAGGTACGTATGTACGTATATCCGTATGTAAGTACGTATGTATGTATGTACGTATGTATGTACGTACGTACGTAAGTATGTACG
Source organism: Microvelia longipes (assembly GCA_018340805.1). Classification (NCBI taxonomy): domain Eukaryota; kingdom Metazoa; phylum Arthropoda; class Insecta; order Hemiptera; family Veliidae; genus Microvelia; species Microvelia longipes. The sequence continues at coordinate 13,689,301 of JACMZG010001911.1, forward strand.
TATGTATGTACATACGTACGTACGTACATACATACATGTATACATTTGTATTTGTGTATATGTATGTACATGTATACATACATGTACGTACGTAAATACATACATACGTACGTACATACATACGTGCGTACGTACGTATGTCTGACGTACGTACGTAGTATGTATGTACGTACGTACATGTATGTATGTATGTACACATGTACATACATATACACAAGTACATATATACAAATGTATAAATGTATGTATGTACGTACGTACATACGTACGTATGTACATACATACGTACGTACGTACGTACATACATACGTAAGTAAATATATATACGTACCTGCGTACATACGAATTACCTCTTTGTTTTTATGTTGTTGACTGCAAATAATAAGAATTTTTGCTAATTTTCATTAATAAATTCAAAATTTGAACACAAATCAGGTAGTTAACATTGACGTCTAACACTAGTTATGTATGTACCAAGTTAGATTAAAAATAAATCGTTGAGTGGATGTAAATACTCTTTGACATTAACCAAAAAAGCGTGCAAATTACGGAAATAGGCTTTATTTATCACAAATCCGGCTAATTACTGAAAAATTTGAAAAAAAACTAACGCACCTCAAATTTCCCATAAGCGTCAATGATAAAAAAAGTTTGTTGGTGATCCAATGTCCAGAGGGATCTAGAAGGCCGTGGATATTCGACCGCGCCTTATATGAAGAAACAAACGAAACTATTTGATTGTTTACTAGTTTTTTTGGATTACTTTTGAATTAATAAAAATTAAATAGAGTTTAAAGTTTTGTCTTTACTTCGCTATAATTATTGTAATAGCTGATCTAGTTATTCTTCTGGTAAAATAATTTACCAGAAGCCAGATTACAGCACCTCGGATTTTCAAAGATGGTGACATTTCTTACATTCAATCAACTCTACATTTTCCACTCTAACATACTACACAAGCACTTCACTAAGTTCACTCAATACAACACCAACACAATACTTAGACACACATCTCAACACAACCTCTACATAGAACCTGTAACAAGCAAACTCAAACACAACTCACTACATCACCATGGAGTCATTCAGTATAATCAAATCCCCCTTTATCTTAAAACTATTGATAATCTTGACAAATTTAAATCTGCCCTGAAACCTTGGATACTATCAATATTGGATTGTAATACAATAATGTTCTATGTAATATTGTAACAATGATGTAATTATTTTTACTATTTAACCAGTCATTATTTTTAGTCAGTACATTTGCATCATAAAATATTGTATCTATAATTATTTATTTTTTTCACATTATTATAGATATTATTTTTATTTAACTACAAACTTGTTAGACTTAAGTGTAGTAATATTGTTAATGATTGTTGTACACGTTCTGCTCAGGTATTTCCTGATAACTATTATTTGCATATAAGTTTTAATTTACCAAAAGTATTTGTTTAAACCTTAACATTATTTCTATTCTTTATTGTCACATAATGCTGTTAAATGATAACTTTATTATTAAGTGCAATTAATTTAACTTGTGCAATATTTGTACACAACACTTATACTAATTTATTATGATACTATCTCTATCTATTGTTAATTATATGTGTGTGTATGTATGTTTATGTAAGTCTATGTATGTGTGTGTATATGTGTGTGTGTGTATATGTATGTATGTGTGTGTATAAGTATGTGTGTTGTGTATTTATATTATTTGTGTGTGTGTATGATTCTATTTTTATGTTCTATAACTATTATATTTCCTTAGTCAATTTTTTCTTCATGATCTCTTTGTTTAATATGTACATATTTTTTATCTTTCTATGAAAGTCTCTTTATTTATGTTCATTTATTAGTTCCTTAATTTTATTTTAAGTCTTCAACAATGTTACCCTTATTTAATTTATAATAAAGTTTATCATTTTTAACTTGCTTTTTAAATTTTAATTGTCCTTATTATGTCTACTTTTTAATATTTTTATATATATTTTATTTATTTATAGTTATATAGTTTATTATTATAATCTATTTTAAGTTTAAAAAAAAAAATTTTTTCATTCGCAATAAACTAATTATTATAGTTTTTCATTACATTATATAGATATTTATTTTTTTTCTTCCTAAAGTCAACCTCATACCAATTTATAATATCATACAAATCAATTTATAATATATTCCTAACTATTAAACCACACACAGGCTTGCCTTGTGGGTTGCCATAATTATAAAATAATTCTATTATTCTAATTAATAAATATATATTTTTTGTCATAACAGACCTATAATGTTATATAATATCTTATTTCCTTGTCATATAGTTGTTACATATATTTAATTTCACACATATATTTAATTTTCACACATTTATTTGTTCTTGTACATATATTTAACATGTCTTATTTTTTATAATTGCAATCAAAAATAATAATAACCTTACTTGTAACTATCTATAAATATTATATTTGTAACTATTGTAGATATTGTTATTTTTTTATATTCTGTACATTAAAAAATTTCTATATTTGTTTTTTAAGATTTGTATATGATTGTAATATTTTACTTTGGTAAATAAAGTGTTTTGTATTGTATTGTATTGTATTGTATTGTAGTTACTACGTTGTTTACTTAAAACTCGCTAAAGATAAGGTAAGATAAGTACTGACGCCATTTTTATTTGTTCTTTTATTCTGTATTTAGGTAAAAGAGAACGTGTTTTTATCTAGTTAGACGTTGCAACATTATCAAACACACTAAAACAGTAGCAAATATCATAAAAATACATGCATGTGTTGATAAAATATTAATTAATGCCCCGGTTCATAGTAAAACGATAAAAATAATGTTTCTCTAACTGGATTCGAACAGTATGAGAGTAGAGAAAGTTGTATGAGATAGAGAAATAGGAGCAAACTTACCTTCCCCTTGGTTATGATGGAAAAAAGAAAACGCAGGTTATGTAGCAAGGTTGTAGAGTTTGCTTCTAAACTTTCTTCTGTGCTTCTCGTGATTGTTACATTTGTGGTGATTGTTAAGACATTTGTGCTTATTTAATTTTAATATTGGACTATACTTTGCGACTTCAGTGAGTGATAATTTAAGCGAGTTTATAACCTTCACAAGCTATAAACAATGGGAAACCATTCAGAGGTAAGTTTGCCTCTAAAATTTAATGCCTGCGCTGTTATAAGGATTGTAAGCATGCACAGTTTGTACCAAGCATGTGCAGTTGATTTTTGACGTGTGTTTCGTGTTGAATTCTCTCTACTTTTTGGTTTTCGAAGGGGTCACTTTTTTGTATGGCAAATCGACTTAGTGCGTCATCCTCTCTTTATTCAAGATCCTTGGGTTGCTTAGACAAATGTTGTTACCCCCCGACCCAATTTTTATACTTTTATTTGATCAAGTGTTGCGGGCATAGTATTTTGAAGTATGATCGAATTAATTATCCAAACAGATATTTACAGAGTACCTTATTACTAGAATAGCTTATAATTATTTGCATATAACGTTTAATATAATTGTCCCCAGTCGCTTATTTCGTTGGAGAATGTGACAAATTTGAAATTGGCGAGCGCAGCGAACTAGTAATTTTTATAGTATTTGGTTTTTTCTCCTATTTTGGGGGCTCTTGCGCTTTTCTTAAGGTTAGGTTCTGGACAGCCTGACCCCAGACCAGAATTATGGTTTTACATTTATTCTATTTCTTAAGACGGGCAACAAAAATTTTAAGACATGCCATGACCCATTAGCCCTATTCCTGAATACAGCTTATTAGAAAATAAAAAATTTAATAGACCAACAAAACGTGTTAGTTACAGAAATTAACCTGTATAGACCTTGTTGAATTGAATTGAACGATTGTATCTAGAGTGCCTGTATAACAATATACAGTGCACTCTACTTGTATCTAATGAATACTGGAAGGCGTAATATACCTAAGGCGTAAGCTGAGGAAATCAAAATATTTAACTCCCAAGGCAAAGTCAAGAGAGTTATGACTATTAACTCCCTCCTCGGCTTCGCCTCGGTAGGTAATCGCGAGGAGGAAAAATGCATTTTACTCCCAAGGTGCATACAAGATTTTATCTCCAAACTTATTTTATTTTAATACGTTTTGTTGTATTTTATTCTAATATATTTGGGCTGGTCCCCCTTATAAATTTTGGTCGTGGTGCCCCCGAAAAATAAAAAAAAATGTTAATAAAAAAACTACTTCTTTTGACCTGAAACGGATATTGAGCCAATAACAAATATTTTTTGGTCGACTTCCCCTTATAAATTTTTAGGGTCCTGCGGGGGGGGGCAGCATACACTGTCTAGAGATAAAATTATTTTATGCGACCCAATTTTAGAGCGCGACCCAAGGGTTGAGAATAGCTGGCTTAGAAATCTTGAAGACAAGATATCGTCTTTAAGATCGTGCATATAATACCATCAAAGATCATCAAATCCCCAGTACTTTTAAGCAGATCCAAAGTTGTGAATGAATATGAATGTGAATGAAAATCCAAAGCTTTACGTTATATGCGACTGATTCTTGAAATAACCCATTGCATAAAATAAGAATTAAATGTATTACCTTTTCTGGTGGCGATAGCATGTTGTAGATTATACATATTCTCATAGAAAGCAAACGTTCCATCAGACACCATATCAAAACCTTTATCTGCATCATACAAGACTTTGAATTTCTTTCCTATGATTCGTCCTGCTATATCTAAAGAAGTGAGGAGTAGTTCTCGGTTTTGTTCGCCCCATCCTCCACAGCCAAGTGAGCTTTCAGCTAACTCCTCCAAATTGTCAATAGTTACTCTAACAGAAAACAACCCATCAAATATATTATTAAGTAAGCTATTCAAAGTAATATTTGGTTTTTATTCGATTCAAAATAGCTTCCTTATCCCAAAATATGAATTTTTTCTCAAATCAAAAAGAAATACGCTTATACTTATGGCGTAGTGGAGGGATCAATTTCTTTTAGATCCTCATATTTTTAATTAAAACTCTTTAATTTTGCTCTTTAGTGATAATAAATTACTTAATATGGGTTTTCTAGATCCATCGATATGACTCATGACTAAACATTTGCATAACATGACGTAAATATATAAAGTTGATTTTTATGGCTGTTTTAACTTTTTTTGTGCGGCGTTTGACTTTCATTTTTTCAATTAAAACTCTTCTTTGCTCTCTAATGAAAATAAATGACTTTATCAAAGTTTTCTGAATCGATTGATATGAGTCATGACTGAGCATTTTGACTACGTGATAATAATAAAGTATAAATATTATAATTAAATTAAATAAATTATTATAATTTAATTAAATAATTAATCAAGTAAACAAATTATGTGGATTTCAACTATGAAGTATGCAGATTCATGAACTGTAAAAGGTTTTACAATACAAACATAATAAAATGCTTGAAAAAAATAAATAAAGACATCATGAACAGTGTGTTAAAAAGTTGAAATTAATGCGGGCCGGGAGTGTTCATAGGTTTTCGTAACTCGGGCTGAGGCAAGGATGTTGAATAAAGGGGATGACGCTTTAAGGAACATTTCTGACCCCATGGGAGTTGTATGAGATAGAGAAATAGGAGCAAACTTACTTTCCCTTAGGCTATAATTAAAAAAGGCGCCAAACGCAGGTTATGTAGCTAAGTTGTTATACAATTCTTGGTTGTCGAGTTAGCTTCTCAACTTTCTTCAGTCCTTTCGTTATTGTTACATTTGGAGCTTGTCAAGTCATTTGTGCTTATATTTTACATTTTGGACCCTAAGTAGCCACTTTTTTGAGAGTAATTGAAGCTTTACCGTTTACTTTTCGTAGAGAGTAAGTTAAATGTGTTTATATTTTGTCTTTTTTTAGCCTAGTGAAATGTATGCTAGTTTTCAAGATTCAATGTTGGTTGTAATGTTCTTAATTTTCTTTAATGTTATTAATTTTAAGCAATATTAACAAAAAACAGTTAAAAAGTATGAACTTTTTTCAATTTGTTTATAACCTTCGCAAGCAAAACAATGAAAAACCCATTGAGAGTTAAGTGTGCCTCTAAATTTTAAGACCAGCGTTGTTATAAGGATCATAAGCATGCGCAGTTCGTACCAAGCGTAGGTTTTTGACGTGTGTTTCGTGTTGCATTCTTCTCTATGTTTTGATTTTCGATGGGGCCACTTTGTTAAATGGCTATTCGACTTAGTGCGTCATCCCCTTTATTCAACATCCTTGGGCTGAGGTAGCGATTTCGTTCACAGTAACCCGGGCCTGGCAGACTCTCGGGTCTAAAGGGTTAATCTTGCCTAATAGTATTGCTGTATATAAAAGATTATCCACTAATAACAGCACGACTTGTCGAAGCACTTCGGTGCTCCTAGATTTAAAGATAAATAATAGATTATATTACTTAGGCGGAGGATTAGCAAGAATAGCCGTCATAGCCGCTTTGTAAGCATTTGAAATCAGCACGGAATACAACCAAGCAAAACCAACCAGTACTCTCAATGGCATTCCTTCTGGCAGTTTAGCCCAGCTCACCTGAACATGCGCAAACAAACCAATAATATCAACAGAAAGATAAATAAGAATTAAGTCGGATCAGCAAAATAGTGGTTACAGAATAAAATAAAAAAATTTGGTGCGGTGGTCCACATGTCGGGCGATTTTCCTTTGGTATGCGTGTTTCCGTGCTTAACTACAATCCTGCTAGGGACGATAATTTTTTTATAGTTTTTTATATTATATAAGTTTACTACTAAATAAATAATTCTGGCGCGGTAGTCCGCTGTCGGGCGAATTTTATTTAGAATGCGTGTTTCCGTGCTTAACAACCCATTTCTTGCTTAAGGTTCCGGTTCATGCTTTAGAACCTAAGCAGTTTCTCAATTGTCAAGCATAGCTGGTAACTCATTTTGTCTGTATTTTTCAAAGGAAATGCGCATAATTATCCAGTTGGTTATGCGAAACTATGCCTCTAAAATTAGAAGTACGCACTATTATTTGCACTAGTTTAAAGCTTAGTCAGTTATCTTTAAAGGTTTTAGCGCATTTCCTTTGAAAAATACAGACAAAATGAGTTACGAGCAGTGCTCGACAATTGAGCAACTGCTTAGGTTCTAAAGCATGAACCGGAACCTTAAGCAAGGAATGGATTGTTAAGCACGGAAACACGCATTCTACATGAAATTCGCCCGACAGTGCACCACCGCGCCAGAATTAGTTTATAGTTGTAAATTTATATTATGTAAAAAAAAAAAACGATAAACAATTATCGTCACCACCAGGATTTGAACCCAGGGGTTGTGTGCTTGTGTGGTTTTCAATAGGGTCTGTGTTGTCCTCCCGAAGGTTGATTTTTGTACCAAGTTTGATTAAAAAAGATAGAGTGTTTACAAAAAAGGGTCTAGAAATATATATATATATATATATATAATATATATATATATATAATATATATATATATATAATATTATATATATAAGTCAAAAGTCTCGTGAAACGAATAATTAGACGTGATTTACCTGAAGCACCAAACTCCATGTATTCAACAAACTACCAGTCCACTCTGACAATATTTGACTTTCTCCACTCTCTTCTCCCTTACCTGTAAATATTATAAAGTTGCTTGTTTCTATATCAGCACAATGACTATATTACACTTTAATTTTATTATTTTCGACTAGGATGATGACGGTCAGTATTATACTATTTTGGTGGGTATTATTAAGTTATGTGAAAAGCATAATACAGTATCAATGGAATGGTTGAATTAATGGTTTATTGGAAAAAAGTATTCCTTCTTTATAATGATAGATCAAAATTTGTTTAATTTTTAACAGCGGCTAACTTGTTGAGGAAAACAATTTCGTTACTTTGGCTGAACTGTAATATTTGGGCTGTTAAATTAAATGATTGAATGCTATAACACGACAATGAATATTAACCTTCTCGAGACAATCCCTCTTTTAAGCCCCTGAGTATGGAAGGAACTCTTATAAGCACCTTAAAAGAGGGCCTTCCATAATTACTTTCCTTTAATACCTAAGGTACATAGTTCTACTGTATATCATCTACTGTCATCATAGGTATTCAGGCTCTTTATTCTATCAACTATTTTTAGGTAGTGTAAGGTTTTGCAAAACACAGATATTTTTACAGTCTTCGGTGTTCGAGAGAGACTCAAAAAGTTCGACAGGGAAACCTTAATTGCGACTCCATTTTGAGCCGCAGAGCACCTTACAACAGAACATAGATCCATGAGGTTGCTTGAAAAGGATGCTGCTCTGCATTTGCATTAAAAAGTCATGTAACAGATCTATGAGCCTCAGGTATCCTAAACGATTTCATCCCTAGGAGATCTTGAAAGATCTTGGCTGAGTACTCCAGCGGTTTAGCTAATACATGATTTTCCAAGTTTCCAGTGCTAAGTAGTAATCCCCACCCAATTCCTCTCGATTAGATTCATAATCTCTAAACTGTTTCTCCAAATTAACAAGTTTTAATATCTTACTAACTCCTTGGTTGTGCCCATTTTACTGGATGTCCTGATTCACTATCGACTGGTTTCTTCTTAATGAGTGGAAAACCTATCCACGTGGACGCTTTTTTCCACCAGATAAAAATGATGGGCTGTGTTTCCTCTTCTTCTACCACACTTAGACTTTTAATTCGAACCCTGGTTGGATCTGTTGTTGTCGATGCAAATATTTTAATAAAAAAAGCTATTATTAGTATGGAGAGACTCAAACCCCACCACATGCTTGACCTGGAAGTAACATATGTTTGAGGTAGTCAATAAAATGTATTTGTTGATAGATTATAAATAATAAACATACTTCCCTGAGTTATGCTTAATAGATCAACATTTAGTCTCAGTTCTTTCGTGGTAGATTTTTAATAATTCTTTAATAGCTTAGTCTGTATTTTACTGACTTCAGTAACTTACCTTATCAGCACCATCGAACAGAGAGGTTGATTCTTACCCTCTCCCTTCAGGGACAAAATAATCTGGCGCCTAAGATTAATGATTTTGGCAGAAAAGAGCAAGTTCAAGCCGGCTTTTCAGATATCATAGGTTTGCTTTTCTGGAACTTAGAATGGATAATAACACCCAGCCTGATGTGCAGCCGATCTGAGTTGGGCATATTTTTTAGGTTACAACGGATCTAATTGCACATAAAATTTCTTGTGATTTTAACTACTGAGTATTTAATTAAGGTTTTTAATTACGGAAAAGGTAAAATAAGAGTTTGCCATGAGTTATCAGTCGAAGATGCTGGAGTGAGGAATGTTAGACAGTGAGAATCATAAGGCAACGATAAATCCATGACGGCCAGATTGAAGGGAGTATAGTGAAGCGAAGCTAAGGCCACATCAGCTCTTCCTTCAGACATAACTCCAATCAACCCTGAGTAACTTCCGTCAGCTTGAAGCCGTCCCCAGGCTTCTTTAAAACCTCCAGTGCCTTCGACCACTTCAGGAATAAATTTCATTGCTTCTCCAAGAACTTCAAGCATCTGAAATTGTCGGCATAAACTAGTCTTGGCGGTTACGTAGTAACTAAACTTTAAAAGTTATGTAACTATTCGCTTCTATTAAGTTTTACTTTGATTAATCATTCATTTAGTTAACAAATACAGTAGAGATTAATTTTAATTAAACAATTAAGTTTCATAGTTATCGAATTTTAATATAGTTAATTATAAATTAATATATATTTGTAACAGTTTATCTCTTTTTTTATTATAAAAAAATGATGAAACATTGTTAAATTAAACTTGAAAAATTGATTTGTTAAAATTAAAAAAAAAGAATTATACAAGGGCTCTAAAAAAATTTATTTTTACTTTTTTAATACTAACTAATGGTAGGTAACACCATTGGGTAAAAACGGATCTTGGGTTTACAGACTTTGCAGAGACCCATGGGCTAAATTTATTAAACTTGTAATGGCAGACCACCTAATATTTTATCAGAAAGGCAAAACTTATCAATCTAGTGGATGGACCTTTGTAGGGCTCGGCAGTCACTCTTGAACTATAAAAATAACTAATAAACTAACTAAATAACTATCTAAATTGTCACGTTTACAAAAACGTGACAATTTAGATGCATCTTTTGACGCCAATTAGTCTAAAGCCATTTGTGCAACAGCCAAGTGCTCTTGGAATAGCATCTTCTTATTTTCAATAATTGACCATATTTAAAAAAACAACTCTAGATGTAGTTATACGATTTTGACAATTAGATATTTAATCATTTTTGTAAACTTTTGCCAGCTTCATAAAATGACCTCTTTATAGTATTCGTCTGTTGTTGCGTACTAAAACGTTAATCTCTTATTTAATAAAACTACAATTTATACCTTTTTATAAAAAAAAAATTATTTTGTGAAACCAATCTCTTTGAATAATCGGACTGGATTATTTTCCATTCCCAGGGTATAGATATAGAGTATAAAATAGCAGTTTCATCCTTTACAAGTTTTATTGACCATATAACGAAGCTTTTGGACTAAAAGTATCTTTCCACGAGAGTTTAAAAAGAAATGCTTCAAATGCTCTTCGGCTGCATTAAATAAAAGATTGGATGTAGATTTTTTTAATCGGTGGTTTAGTCCACATAAATTACTATTAGGTTACAAATATATCATCAATAATTAAGTTACAGTATAAATAGGTGATCTTTCAATTTTAAGTATGACTTCCTCATCCCATTGTGTTTTCATCCATGATCTCCTTCATCCCTGAAGATGCATTCCACAGTTGAAACCAAACTCCGGCTTCAACAAAAAGCGTAAACCTTCATGGCAAGAAAGTCTGGAACGCGCGGAAAGTGGTTTTCATGCAATTTATTTCTTTCATAATCTAAAATAAGTTTACCATGATTTCAAGTCCACCAAATCTAGCCAATGCTAATTCAGTGACGTTTTCATCCTCTGGTACAGATTTAATCAGAACAGATGGGATATATGGAAACATTACTATCCTCAGTGCTTGAAATTTTAAATCTGATGTTTTATCTCTGTATAGATCCACTCCTTTCTGTAAAAATATCAGTAAAAAAATTGCATGTGATCTGTCGAAGTTTGACATAGATAAGATTATACATATTCAGAGAATTAGGTTTAACAATAATATGGTAATACTTAATCAGAGGATAAGAACTTGACGGATAGGTAATATCTGATTAGATAATTAGTTTTACCAAATTACAAGACAAAATTTTATAGGTACCTCTCTGTTTTAAATTATTCAAGCTTTTGAGGAGGAATAGGTCCAAAATAATAAAAAAAAAATTGCCGAACTTTCGATATAATTTTATCTTTTTAAAGGCTTAACATAATAAATAATAATAACAAAAAACAGTTACATTATTATGTTAAGCCTTGAAAAAATTAAAATTATATCGAAAGCTCGGCAAAATTAGTTTTTTTAAATTATTTTGGACCTATTCCTCCTCAAAAGCTTGAACAGTTTTACCAAATTATTAGTTACTATCTTAGATTTCTATCTTACCTTAGATAATTAGTTGTAACAAATAAGTAGGTATTTTCTTACTAGATTATTAATTTTAATAAATAATTAGGTAACATCTAATCAGATAATATATTAGGTATTTATGATTATTCTGTAAAGAATCGGAATTGAGAATGTTCCGTGTTTAATGGATTGTTCTTCCAGTAAAGAAATAATATTCGCCTCGAACAGAACTTATACTTTCTAACCCACGGGTTTTGTACGTAGATCTGGTAGATCATGTCTGTTAAAACCAACGTGAAATAAAATAATGTGCTCTTTCTGTAATTGCGAAAACAATTAAAGCTTACCTGCATCTTGCCCATACTCCAAGTGTCAAGTCGTTTTAGAGTCAAGATATCGTCGATAGGAGTTGGGAATGGTACAGTTGATAGTTCATATCTTTTAGTTCCAGTAAACTTGCGGACGAATATAACATTAATGAGTTTGTTCCAAATATGAAATAGATCTTTTTTAAATATACGTTTATCGTTTACCAGAAGGAATTTAGCTCTTGTATCTAACTCTCTGTAACTGGATTATAAGGATTACATAAATAGTTCTTTAAAACAGCACATGATACTTTGTTAGACATTATCTTAATACATATTTAGTTATCACCAATGACGTATCCATAATTTTAAAGTTGTTAAGTCTCAGTTCATCGAAAACGCCTTCCACAACTGCCGCAAATGTAAAATCAGATATTGTGGCTCATATTTATTTTTAAAACACCAAAGTGAAATTAGTTGATTCAAATGATCTCGAAACAAAACTTGGGTTATATACAGACTTCGGATGGACTTAATGATACGTGTAAATGACGAAAAAAATCATTTTTCGAAAAAAGTCATTCCTGATAAAAGCTCCTGCGTGTTTTCAAACTAAGATTTATCTCATTTTTATTTTTATTTTTAACGGTAGAGTCAAAAACTGCAATTAAACATTTGTGACGTCTTTAACCCACCCCACGACCATTTAAAAAATCATCTATCTTTAAAAACTGTTTAGGGTTTAGATCGGGCTGACATTTTTTACAAATGTACTACTACGATAGTTACATTTTATTAGCAGCATTAGTTCCGTTTTTATTGATTGACATATATAACATAGTGTAAACAAATCTCGTTTTTGACCAAAACATTAGAACGATTGTTTATATCGTGACAGTATGCTACTTATAAAAACTAGTACTATGACGAACTGATATAGGATGCACGAGGGCCACGATGTGGCCCCCAGCACTGACGCCGCGACGGCCAAGAGGCCGAAGGCCTCTTGCTTTTCTTTTATTTGGGAGCATTTTGTTTTCTTTTGGAGGCCAATTTTTTCCAGAATAATAAAATAAGTCTTTTGACTGATGTAATAATTTTTTTTTTGAGGTAGTACGTAAATGAGCACTTTATTGGACCGTTTTTAGGATGAGAAGCCAATCATTATTGTTATAGGAGGTTATTTAGTACTTTTCACCTCCGAGGACAATAATGAATGTAAAAAAAACTCCTAGGACGTAAAAGTAATTCATATATTGCCACCATTACTGTAATGTAGCGTGTTCAAAAAAACAATTTGTGTAAAACCTTCATGAGGTTTCTTTAAAAACGTTCATTTTGTTTCTGTTTTTGTTCGTAGACTAATTTTTTTTCGTTTTTAAAAGGTGTTCTAATTGACAATTTTTGTGTGTTTATTTGTAAAGCTTTTACATTTTTAAGTAAAAGTGTGAAGCTATGGATGATTTCAATGACGACATAATATGGAGTTAATTGGACGTTTATTTTTTTTTTCAATTAAGTATATAGCGCAGTTTATTTAATGAGTGCTATCTCAAAAAAATAGTGTATGCTATCCGGCTGAGAATGTCTTTATGTCTTGGCAATTTTTCCCGACTCGCTTCGCTCGTCGGTAAATCTAATTGACGTGACATAAAGACACACTTCTCAGCCTTATGGCATAAATAACTATAAAATAAAGCATAGCCGGCTTTCAACTAAATAAAGGCGCTCATACTTTTTGAGCGCCTGTTTTTTATATCATTTTTTATATCATCATTTTATATCCTGTTTTTTTTTAATTGGGGACATTTTTTAGTAAATGTTGAAAGGAAAACTTTAATTTTTAAAGCTTGTGGTCATGAAGGGACGATTAACTACCCCAAGTACGATTTATAATAAAAGAAGGTGATTTATCCATCCAAAATACTATTTATTATTTTTAACGGACAATTTTTTAATGTAGGGCGATTTATTACTTTATCTCCAGACGTTGTATAATGTGACGTTGTAATATTGACTAGTTTTTAGAGAGTAAAGAAGCACTTTACATTTCAAGGGAGAAAAAGTTACTTTCATTCCCTTGGGAGTAAAAAGTAACTTTTTCTTCATTAGGGATAAAAAGTGTTTCTTATTATTAGTTAGAGCCAATTATATCCATTTTTAGGGGAGTGGTATTTTCTAAATTAATAAAGAGGACAGATCAATTTTTGACTATCAAAACACTTTCCCGGGGTCAGAATCTACAAAATTTATAAGGGAGAACCAACCAAAAAAATTTATTTGCTCAAATTTCGTTTTAGCCGCTACGCGGCCTCGGCGCTTCGCGCCTCGTCCGCTCCACGGCGTCGGCCCACCGGGCCGCTTCGCGGCCCGGGGGCCTCCCTGTGGCCGCTTCTCGGCCACATTGTTGTTGGTTTGTATTATGTGTTGTTCTTGTTACATGGCATTTTGCCATGTATCTAGCGAATTTTCACAGCCTTTCCTCACAGGCCCGCTTCGCGGGCCTGAGAGGCTTTCTCGCAAATTTGATTTTGCTAATTGAGATTTTATTCATACTCTATTATTAATAGTATGCTATAATATTAAAATTAAGAAGCATTATTGTGCCGGCAATCGCGCAACAATCGTCACGGAATTCATTCTAGCTACACAAATTTAAAGTCAGACAGCTTTAACTTTCACCGAGTTTTATTGGTGTAAGTATCGATACGAAGATGGAACAACTGTAACATAAAACGTCCCGTTTTCGCGAACAATAATCGAACAAGAACCCGTAAAAAAACCATTTGAACCTTGGTTAGAACCCGTAAAAGAATATTTTACCGTCTAAACTAATAAATCTTGAAACGAATCAAAAAACTAGAATAAAATACGTCAAACATAATTCTTCCCTGACAGTGTTGTCCAAAACAAAAACAATAAAAAAACAAAACAAATATAGATAAAAATAAACCTAGCGGCGGCCGCGACAATTATAAACAAAAATATATTCATGATTTTAGTTTTTAAATAAAAATGCCGTTTCCGTCACTAAAGATTGCCTGACTGTGCTCAAACCGGTCGCAATCGTTTTAGAATGACTTCGACCATATAAAGACTACTTCGAGGTTCTTCCGCTTTACGGGCCTGCTTAGCTCGGCGTGGTTTAGTGGAAGCCATTTTTGTCCTGTCTCTCTGGGACAGCAGGCTTACCAGAATGGAGCAAGAGGTAGAGGCCCCTCTTTTATACTATATCACCACCCTCTAACACTACTGAACCCAACAGATATCGTACGAGTCTTTGACCTAGACGTATATATATATACAAGATTATATATATATGTATACCGTTTGCGCCATTTGTGATGGTTCGATTGAGCTGAAATCGGTCTTAGTCGACTCAGCTAGCCGTCTACTTTAATACGAGATACCTTGTTTTAAAGCCATTTCAAGTTTCAAAAAAAAAATTTTTTTCATGACGTCATAACTTTGGTTGTTGACGTCATAATGTTTTTATAAACAATAGGCCTCGTAACCTCCTCGACATCTCGCGATTTGCAAAGTTTCGTTGCAATTTGAGAACGCCTTCGAGAGTTATCGTTCGCCATACGAAAGGGTAGAAACTCTTACATACATATATATATATATACATATATATATTATATATATATATATATATATATATATATATATATATATATATATATACATATATATAAACTTTTTCGGACATACTTTTTTGTTATCAGGAAGCCAATAGGAACCGATTCCGCTCACTCCCACCCTCAACTTCCGTCATCCGAACAACCTCATAAGCGTCATTTTCATAATGAAAATTCGCTAAAAAAGTTGGAGCAATAAAAAAACATTTTTTTGAGGCACCACCCCTAAAATTTATGAAATACAACAAAACGTATGAGAATATAACAATAATTAAATTAAGTCAACGTCTGGTGAAAAAAACTAGTCAGAAAAGGTCCCTAACTCGTCTTCCACTTTTTTCAAGATCCTTGATTTTACCTGAAATGAAAATGTACCGGTTACTTTTGGTTGTTTCTTGAGGGCACTACAGCAGTTTCTAACAGGTTGCCAAAATCAGCTAAAAGCCACTAATTTAACCTGTTAGTTTTTTGAATGCATAAAGAAAGAGGTTTTTACTCTTTATTTTGTCTCTATTAGTTTAAAATATTAATCAAAATGATCACCGATCTCCAAATATAAGAAGTTCTGATGTCTGTGTTGGATTAGAAATTAGAACAATATATCCGTTGCAACCCTTTCTTCTTGATTCCTGCATGACTGACAGAATGTGGAAATTTGGCGAAGATAGACTATCATGGTCTTTCACCAATGCCTGAAAATTAGTGTTTACGTCATTAGAGGTCATTAAATGTAACAAGAACCTAAAACATTTTAAACAAAGCTTTTTAAATTATCGGTACATAATGTCAAAGTCCCGGTGAAATAGTTATTTATGCACCAAGGGAGTAAAGAATGCTATTATTTCCCAATAATAGGAAACAATTTTCATTCTTAAGGGAAAAAAAGTTACTTTTTCTCCCTTGGGAGTGAAAAGTGCATCTTTACTCCCTAAAAACTAGTGAATAAACTTGACATTATACACCGTCTGGAGATAAAATATGTTTAAAATACTTTTAATAAAAAGTGTACCCTAATCCTAATAGTTTTCAAGGTTCTTGTTCTCAACTTCTGCAAGTGTCTTCATCATTCTTATTAAGCATTGATGAGTTTTCCCTTAATAAAATCTATAAAACTCATTGACGATACAAAATGGAATGTCCAATTCTCGCGTCTCTGCAGGAAGTACTTCTGTATAGTCAAACCAGGGCTAGTTAAACCAAGGATCTTGAATAAAGGGGATGACGCATTGAGGAAAATTTCTGACCCCATGAAAGTTGTATTAGATAGAGAAATAGTAGCAGACTTACCTTCCCATGGGTTATAATGAAAAAAGGTGCCAGCCAAACGCAGGTTATGTAGCAAGGGAAGGTTGTCGAGTTTGCTTCTCAACTTTCTTCTGTGCTTCTCGTAATTGTTACATTTGTGGTGCTTGTTAAGTCATGTATGCTTATTTAATTTTAAATTTTGGATTATACTTTAACACTTCCTTGAGTAATAATTTAAGCGTTTTTTGTTATAACCTTCTCAAGCAATAAACAATGGGAAACCATTGAGAGGTAAGTTTGCCTCTAAACGTGTGTTTCGTGTTGAATTCTTTCTATTTTTTGGTTTTTGATGGGGCCACTTTATTGTATGGCAAATCGACTTAGTGCGTCATCCCTTTTATTCAAGATCCTTGAGTTAAACCTTTACTGATATATTTGGGTATCAATAATTGACAGCGTACTGTCAACAAGAGATGCGATTAAACATTTCAGTACGAATTAGATCACGCAAGCTAAGTTTTGTTGATAATACTAATACTTAGTGATAATATTATTTTGAATTACCTTAAATACAGGAATAAATCCAATTCTAATGAAAAATTTACTAGAAAAGGTCGAATGATAATATTTATCTGAGAAAATGGTGAGGCATGTCAGGTCGTTGAATTTTAGAGAAATATCGCTGACAAGCCATTCGAAGTCAGAGCTTGCTGATATTCCATCCGCTGAAGTCTTGAAGTCACTTGACCTTTAAATAAAATAATTAACTTAAAACACATGTGACGTCACTAAATTTGTATTTATGTATCACAGAAAAATGGTATAAACCAATCCAATTAGTAACTAAAACGATCAATAGAATTGCTAGAGAAGAAGTCTATGCGTAAATGAGAAAATGAGATGCGTCTATGAGAAGACTATACGTAAGTGTTTCGAGTTAACACGCAATTTATGACGTCATCATTTTTTGCAAGGAAAAAGTTCTTTTCGCTTTTTTAATTGAATAAAACCGCTCCATAGTCAATACGGCCTTTGTAAGTTAACAAAAGCATGCAGAAAACCATAGTAAATAACTGGAAACCCTAAAAACATGAACAGCACACCTAAATTTCCATTTAAGTGGAGTTTACTCTGTTTTAGGGCCTTAGAGTTGAATATATAACTAGTTCAGAGTATATACGAGCACTAGTAGTACAGTCATTGAAGATGAAAATCGAGCCTTACCTCCGATTTGCTTGCCTATCAACCGATTTAACTGAAAATTTGGAATTAAGCTTATCTTACCCTTACCTTCAAATGTGACATTGGCCCGTAGGGTGCTTTTTATTTTTAAGGGGTGAGAACCACCCCTTTATCAAAAAATTCAGATTTAGGCATTTTAACTTGTTAAAACAAAATGTGTGACAATTATTATTATTACTTAACTTGATTATTATATACTGAACCATTTTTCAACCCTTAAATGATTTTACAATCCCCACAAGAGACTTTTAAAATAATAATACATTAAAAATAATAATAATAAAAAATAATAATAAAAATTACTTTTTTTTAACTGAAAATTATTTAAATGCAGAGGGAATATTGTTTCACGTTATCCAAACATCATTATGGTATGTTTTACTCCCTTTCAACCCTTAAAAAACTGTACAATTTTAAAAAACAACCTCTATATTAAAAAAAATTTAAAAAAATACTTTTGTATGACTGAAAATGATTTTAATATCGTTTCACATTTTCAAGAATGAGTAGCATAATGTTTAAACTTTTCAACCCTTAAAAACAACCCCTAAGTTTAAAATAAAGTTAAAAATTTATTTTCATACCATTATATTTTACATAAAATATTGTCATACAATTAAATTATATAGCACGTGTAATTTTATATTCTAGTACATAATTTAAGATTTCAACCCCCAAAAACCATCCCTAATTTGCAAAATGTATTTTTTAAAAAATTAATTTTATGCGATTACTTATATTAATCGGTTTTGAATGAAAATAATAAATTCATTATATATTATTTATTAAATGCAACATAAAAATAACATTAGCACAAGAAATCAATGGATACAACTTTACAAAAATCATAAGTTCATTATTCAGCATCGGAGTCGCTGTCGAGATCTTCTTGGTCAATTGGAGGGTTATTCTCGCAGTTGTCTCCACAGCATATTAGTTTTAGTATATATATATATATATAATATATATATATATATATATATATATATATATATTATATATATATATATATATATATATATATATATATAATATATATATATATATATATATATATATATATATATATATATAATATATATATATATATATATATATATATATATACGTATACATACATACATACAATTTACGTTTATTTCACTCTGCTCCGAAATTTTTGAGCTCCGAAAATTAAATTTTACCAAATTTAAAAAAAAGCATTTTTTTTTGACCATAACTCCTACAATTTTTAAGCTAGCGCAGTCTACAAAACCTATTTTTGAAGGTAATTAAAAGAGCTACAAAAAATTTTATATTAACATATGGTGTAAAACCCATCGTTTTCAAATGGCGAAGTGTCAAAGGGCTAAAAATAGGTTGTCATTGTACTACCGCGTGCTCTTTGAACAGTCATATCTCCGTTTTTAACAGAAAGAAAAAAATAAAAAACAATCTATTTCTTTGCCTTCCGACTAAAGACCCCTAAATTGTTTTAGAATAACATTAAAGGAACTTACAAAGTTATATTTTCAGCAGAACACTTTATCAAGTATAAAATGAAAATCAAGCAAAACGCATGCATATTAGCTTAGTGTGTAGAGTAGTGAATTGGAAATCAAACTGACTGGTAATTGCATGTTTCCATCTGAAACCGATTTACTTAGTAGACAAGTTAATGGAATAAATAATTAACTTATACGTATAAAGACTGAAACCAAACTGCCAACTAGGTTTATATTAGTACTACTCAATGAGTTGTTGATAAATTTAACATAGACGAAGCTGTACAGTTACTTACAGACTCGATACAGACTTCAATATGGGACTCGACTACGGAACCAAACAGAAACATGACAAAAAACCCGCCAACTTTACCAACTGCACTACGCAAATTAATAACGGACAAAAGACGAGCAAGGTCAAACTGGAAACGCACTAGATATCCATCTGACAAACGACACTTAAACAACATTAGCAGGAAACTTACGAACTCAATACGACAGTACAACGACAACAAGTTTGAAAACTTTACTGAAAATTTGACTGACAGAGACCGCTCTCTATGGAACGCTAGTAGACGTCTCCTATCCCAAAAGTTCATTCCTTCTCCCTTAAAGAGAACTGATGGCACTTGGGCAAAATCAGAAAATGATAAGGTTGAAGTCTTTGCTCAACATCTCAGCAATCTTTTCACTCCTCATCCGGATATCCAAGATCCACACCATAGCGAAAAGATTAATGAAGATCTCCTTTCACCACTCCAACTATCACCCCACCTAAAGCCTTTAATCCCTCTGATATTATGTACACCATTAAACACCTCAAACCTCGTAAATCCCCCGGTTACGACCTAATAACTTCTGAAATCCTAAAACACCTTCCAAAAAAAGGAATCCTTTTCTTAACCTATATTTTCAACTCAGTCCTTAGAACTACCCACTTCCCCACCAATGGAAGTTCGCAACTATTATTATGATACCAAAACCTCCAAACCAGCTCATCTTCCTTCATCCTACCGACCTATTAGTCTCCTACCCGTCATGGGTAAAGTCCTTGAAAGCTCCTACTTCGTCGACTGCTCCCTATACTCAATCAATACCTTCCCAACCACCAATTTGGATTCAGATCCCATCATTCCACTATCCAACAATGCCACCGACTTGTCGATGTCATTGCCTCCTCCCTTGAGAGAAAAAAGTACTGTTCAGCGGTCTTTCTTGACGAGGCTCAGGCCTTTGATAGAGTTTGGCATGCTGGCTTACTTTGGAAACTCAAGGGCGTCATTCCCTTTACTTACTTCCTAATTTAAAGTCCTTCCTTGCAGATAGATACTTTCGGGTCAGTTATGGATCGTCATTCTCATCAATCTATGCTGTTAAGGCAGGAGTCCCTCAGGCAGTATTTTAGGACCTGTATTCTTTTTATACCCATGATATCCCAGATCACCCATCAACAATCCTTGGAACCTTTGCCGATGATAAAGCTATCCTTTCAGTTCACGAGAGCCACATAATTGCTTCTGATATCACCCAAAACTACCTCCTCTATTTAGAGCCTTGGTTGAGGAAATGGAGGATTAAAATCAACGAACAAAAAAGTGTTCACGTCACTTTCGCCCTTCGTATTGATACTTGTCCTCCAGTCACCCTCAATCAAGTTCTCATTCCTCAATCATCCTCCGTCCGATATCTTGGCCTAAACCTTGACAGACGATTGAACTGGCAGCTACACACTAAAATTAAACGTACTGACGTTACAAGACGATACAAGTTCTTGCTGCGTCTTTTAGACCATAGGTCAAAATTATCACTGAGCAACAAGCTTCGAATTTATAATGTAGTCCTAAACCCGCGTGGGCCTATGGTCTAGAAGTGTGGGTAGCACCAAGCCTTCCAACTCTCAACGCCTCCAAACCCTCCAGTCAAAATCCTAAGGAAAGTCACCAATGCTCCATTCTATGTTTCAAACCTTACCATCCATAATGACCTCAATGTCCCATTTGTCAGAGACCTCTCCAAATCCCGTTATCAAAAATTCCATGAATCCCTTATCGATTTCCCAATCCTCTTGTACAACTCCTTTCCTCTGAAACCCTTCCGGACAATCCTGTCAGACGTCTGAGACGGCAGTGGCCCAGAGATCAATTAAACCCGCTATAATACCGCCTCCCCCTAAGGGTACTGCAGCCTCCTCCAGCTAAAAAGCTGTGGCTATGAATAGCCTCTTATTGAGACCTTAGCTGTCAGAGGCTGCAGGCTCTTTAGGTTATATGCTCCCTATCTTATCTTTCATATTTTTTTTTATTTTTATTATTATTATTTATTTATTATTTATTTTTTTTATTTTTTTTATTTTTTATTTATTTTTTTTTTATTTATTTTATTTCTTTATTTATTATTATTATTATTATTATTATTATTTTATTATTATTATTATTATTATTATTATTATTATTTATCTATTTACCCCTATATTTTGGCTAGCTTAATTACTCCCGCCTGAGTGCAATCACTGGATTGTTTCTCTAACAAGTCTCTCAAGCCACTAAAACTATTCAACTCTAATACTTGTAACAATCATAATTGTTGTTGTATTACTCAATAAAATATGAAAAAAAAAAAAAAAAAAAAAAAGATAATTAAGTATCAAAATAATGCTGAGAAATAATAATAACAACCTTAACATGGTGAAGGTTGTTATGCATGCAAATGAACATGCGAGAGTGTGACGCGACGTTTCGACAAATCGTCTTAATCAAGCTAGCAAGAATGAGTCGGTGCGTATTTGGAAGCGTCGAGCCGACAACTCTTAGTTGTGTATCTACTAACTTGAGTAAATACTCATAACCAGGGTACCTGGTTCGAATCCTGGTAAGGACGAAATTTTTTTTATCGTTTTATTAAC
This sequence comes from Microvelia longipes, assembly GCA_018340805.1. NCBI lineage: Eukaryota > Metazoa > Arthropoda > Insecta > Hemiptera > Veliidae > Microvelia > Microvelia longipes. Next base: position 13,711,609 of record JACMZG010001911.1, read on the forward strand.
GTTATGTAAGTTTATACGGCGCGGCAGACCGCATGTTAGGCGAATGTTCTATGTAATGCGTGTTACCTTGCTTAACAACCCATTTCTTGCTTAAGGTTCCGGTTTATGCTTTATAACCTAAGCAGTTACTAAATTATCAAGAACTTCGTTTTGTCTGTATTTTTCTAAGGAAATGCGCTAAAACCTTTAAAGATAAAACCTTTAAAACTAACTGAGGTTTAAACTAGTGAAAATAATAGTGCGCACTGCCAATTTTACTTGTTAAGCATGGAACACGCATTCCAAAGGAAATTCGCCCGACATGCAGTCCACCGCGCCAGCATTTTTTTTAATTAATCATTTTTGTTGACTTGCTTTTGTTTTGATGCACGCTTCAAAGTTAGAACATTAACATTGCTTTGTCACTGTGTTTGATGTTTTAAAGAAAATGGGGTAAAACATAGTAAAGATTAGCATAATCAGAGCTTTGCGTCAAAAGGCTTTTCCTTTGAAAATCCTTAAAATTGACGAACAAGTAGGAGTGTCACTCTTCTCCTGAAGCATAAAATAAAGCATAAACCGAAACGCTGAACAAGAGAGACAGCATTTCAAAGGAAATTCGACCCGGTTGCGGATTTTCGCGTCCAAAAGTTGTGTGGAGATAGGGCTCTTTTTTGTGAACTTCTTTTAATGGGTGATAAGTCGGATGTCGAAATCGGGATTATGACAAAATAACTTAAGTTGTTGACGTCATAAATTTGCTAAAAACAATAGGCTTCGCAGCCTCTCCAACACCTCGCCACTTGCCAAGTTTCCTTTTGATTTGAGAAAGTCTTCGAAGGTTATTGGTGTGCTATACGCTTAGGTAGAAACTCTTACATACATCCACATACAAATCATAGGTATACTTGTCGTATTGAAGCGAAAGTTAGAGTTATTATTTATTAGGTAATAATAACACTTGTACTAAATTTCAACCATTTCCATTTCCCATTTTTTTCAATTTTTTAAAAAACGTACGGAAGTCATTTTATAAAAATTTAAATGTGTGTTTTTAGTTTATAAAAACACACACATACTTACATACACACTCACACACACACACATATACAGACAGGCAACTTTGCAAAAACCACTCAGGAGGCCTTAAAAACGCCTGAAACGGATAATTCCGGTTCCATCCCGGTTTTGGATTCTTTTGTAAACACAATACTTTTCCTATATGCCTACGGTATAAATGAGGAAAATTAAAAAATCGGATACGGGGTACATTGGAACTTTATTTAGTATATTTTCAAAAAGGACGCAATTCATTTAAATTAATTTGAACTAATGCTAATAATGAGATGAAACTTGACACATATGTTAGTTTTATACATGGCTAGATACGTGCCAAATTTCAATCTGATCGCATCATTTTTTCGCGTTTAGTGAATTTTCGAAATTTTTGCTGTCATTATTGCAGGTTAATGACATCATAATTTAATTTTCGAATAGCACAACTACAGCGGTAGACCACCGCAGTAGACTAATTTTTGTAAAAAGTTTCAACTCTTTGGCGTAAATACACCGGGTGCTACGATGATAACAGACACACACACACATACAAACACATATACAGACAGAGAACTTTGTGAAAACCACTTAGGAGGCCTTAAAAACACCTGAAAAGGTTAATTCCGGTGATATTCCGCTTTCGGTTTTTTTTGCAAACACAATACTTTTCCTGTATACCTCCGGTATAAAAGAGGAAAAGTAAAAATAACAGTATGAAAAGTAACGGTTTTATTGACATCAAAATTAATAATGGAATTTCTATCTGATAAATTTGGACCACCCCCGGACGCCTCCTAACGTAGCGTGAAACATACGTTTAAGACTTTAGTTGATCCCTTGTAATGCTCCCGAAAATCACCTGAAATTACTTAGGAAATCACCCAAAATTAATCTATTAAGATAGATTAATTTTGGGTGAGAGGTAAGCATTAAATTACGCAAGGTAATTTCCCTTATCGATCTCGATGTTTACCGTGCGATAAGAGATTAATCATTCTTTTTTAGGGTTTTATGAATGAGTATGAGTAATAAAGGTTTACACCACTACTACTCTATTTTTAAACAAGTTACTCAAATAAAGAGTTCGTATTTCTTCATTTATGCACACGAGTGGGTCACAGAGTCAGGTATACTCATCAAGTCAAAACTTTGACCTTCCCATTTAGTTATTCATTACGATGTATAATAGTGGGAGAACTTGAGTGGGGCGTGCTTCGGCTAACCCAAGTCAGTCGTTCCGTTGACGCGAAGTGAGCAAGTGATTATGTGATATCTCGCTTTCGAGTTGTGTTAGTGACGTGTTAATACCGCACTATGAAGCTGAAAAAACTCTGACTCACCTTTTAAAATGATTTCACCTATAGCTCATTCAATAATAACATTATGTACATTAACCCTAGCCTTAGGTAAGACTTTTCTGTTCCTTAATGATCATTTACGAACAAAGGTTAACGTCAAGGTATTTGTCATCTTTTGATCTTGTATCATTTTATTATTTTTCTACTACGTTATAATTTTCTATTATAATTTATAACGTACGTTATAATTTTCTTACTGCTCTGCTACTTTTGAACGTTTTTCTTTATATTTTCCTCTATCTGTTCTTTATTTTTTTTTTAATTTTACTTTTTATATCTTAATTCCTTGCATTGAACATTTCTTTCTTTATTTTTTACTTAGTATTTTCTTTTTAGCGACTTTTCAAAAAAAGAATTGCGCTATTGAGATAACAAGTCTCTAAGGTGATAACGAGTCGACCACTTGGTCAACTTGTTATCTCCCATTCTTTCTTTGTTTTTTTTTTAATTTATTTTTTTCCTATGTACATTTTTACTAATTCTTCTGTTATAAAAACGCTGAAAAATTATTACAGTATTACGTATTCTTTGTGGTTTATTAAACCTCAAATGTACTATCTTATCTTTGAGTGAACAGTCACCAGCTATATCTTATCTAAATTAACAACAAATACCAGAACCAGGACTTGCTATTAAAACGCATTTGAGTTGGTCATTTAACTTACTGATACACTTAACTTTAAGTTGGAATATAATAGCATGAATTTCACGGTATTCCAGCCAGGTTCGATTCAAAGTATAGAAGTATTTAAGATAAGAAAATATTGTCAAAAGCCGGGTTGGCGCCGGCCACGCCTCCCCTCAGGTCTATCCAGGATGACATACCTTTATATGCTCTATTAAAGACTAACCGTTATAGATATACTTCTGACAAAACAATAGGACATGGTCTTGTTTTTGAATGAAGTAGATAGTTGTTGTCGATAAGATTTGTATCTTTGCGTATACTATCTTAAGGCATTGCATTCCCATTGCAAATAGTATTCATCTCCTAATATCAAACCGTATTTATCTCTTAAGTTTCAAATTGTATTATTCTCCCATTATCCAATCGTATTCATCTCCCGGTATCGAATCGTATTTATCTTCCAGTATCAAATCATACTCATCTCCCCGTATTAAATCGTACTCACCTCCCAGTATCAAATCGTACTTATCTCCTAGTATTAAATCGTACTCATCTCCCAGTATCAAATCTTACTTATCTTCCAGTATCAAATCGTACTTATCTCCCAGTATCAAATCGTATTCATCTCCCCGTATTAAATCTTACTTATCTTCAGTATCAAATCGTATTATCTCCAGTATCAAATCGTACTCATCTCCCCGTATTAATCGTACTCATCTCCCAGTATCAAATCTTACTTATCTTCAGTATCAAATCGTACTTATCTCCCAGTATCAAATCGTACTTATCTCCCTGTATTAAATCGTACTTATCTCCCAGTTTTAAATCTTACTTATCTCTCAGTATCAAATCGTACTCATCTCCCCGTATTAAATCGTACTCATCTCCCAGTATCAAATCTTACTTATCTTCCAGTATCAAATCGTACTTATCTCCCTGTATTAAATCGTACTTATCTCCCAGTTTTAAATCTTACTTATCTCTCAGTATCAAATCGTACTTATCACCCTGTATACAATCATACTCATCTCCCAGTATCAAATCGTACTAATCTCCCAGCATTAAATCGTACTCATCTCCCAGTAGCAAATCATACTCATCTCCCAGTAAATCGTATTTATCTACTGATATCACATCGTATTTAACAAATAAATCAAGACAGATTAATTACACAGAAGAGCTTTATTTTTTGTTTACTAAAAATTAGTATTTCTGTCTAATTAATCTGTTTTTATTTATTATTTTTTTAAGTCCACAAAAAGAAATGTTTAAATTCTATTTAACTTGTACAAACTTCTCATTCAACTCCAAATATATACGCATATTTATCTTCCAATAACTAATTGTATTTAACTCCTAATATCAAATCGTTTTCATTTCAACTACCTATATCAAATCGTATTTAACTCCTAATATCTAATCGTTTTCATTTCAACTACCTATATCAAATCGTATTTAACTCCTAATATCAAATCGTTTTCATTTCAACTACCTATATCAAATCGTAACTCCTAGTATCAAATCGTTCTTCATTTAATATATCAAATCGTATATAACTCCTAGTATCAAATCGTTTTATTTCAACTACCTATATCAAATCGTATTTAACTCCTAATATCAAATCGTTTTCATTTCAACTACCAATATCAAATCGTACTTAACTCTTAATATCAAATCGTTTTCATTTCAACTATCTATATCAAATCGTATATAACTCCTAATATCAAATCGTTTTCATTTCAACTACCTATATCAAATCGTATATAACTCCTAATATCAATTCGTTTTCATTTGGACTACCAATATCAAATCGTATTTGATATTGGTGTTTTAGGCTGTTTTTTGGGTTAAGGATATAGGGTGCTGGTGCAGGTGTTATAGGGCTTAAGGTGTATTTTGTTTTTGATGTATGATCTTCCACACATCAAAAACAAAATAAATGGAAGATCTATTCCAAAAATAAAATATATCCTAGTTGTAGATTTGTGTTGTTTTAGACATGATGTGATGAGCCTTCTTAAGTGAGGACTCAGCTATTTTTCTCTTAAATTATAAAATATTATATTAAAATTAAAAACTTAATTTTACAGATTAATATCTGTAAAAATATTAACACTGTACAATCTGTAAATCTTTATAATTTCACCTTCCTCCAAACTGATATTATATCCTCTATCCTGCCATTGTGGCAAATAAGTAGAAGGTAGGATACAGTACACGACAGTTTAGTTGTTCAGGAACAAAGTGAATGTTTAATAAAACCGGTTGATTAGGTGTGAGGTGTCATTAACCTTGAATATAGCCAGAACCCGGCAATGCACCTGGAATTCATACATACTTGAGAGTATTTTACCTGGGCCAAGGATACACATTTTAAGCAACTAGATTTAAATGTACTGCTTTACTGGTGTCCAAAATATCATCCTCCGTGTTTTCTATACTTTGCAGAAAATATGTCTTCAGAATATAGATTTAACCTATATATAGATGAATACATGTAATCTATTAGGTCTCCCCAACTATAGTTGGGGAGACTGTTGTACCTTGGGCACAGATTACCTATAGAAACTATAGAATAACAATTTTTGTTTTTTCCTACACACGCCTAAAATCAGTTGTCCTTAAATAGTGTTTTGGAAACAATAAGGTTGACCTGATTTGAAATTAAGGTGTGGTTTAACATCCAAACTAACCTCATTGGCTCCCCTCGCATTTATTTTTCCACGCTGTCAACTGATTTTAGACGTGTGTCGTATTATAATTAATTATCGAACAAATTAAATTAATTAAGCTCCTGGTTATTACGTGACTGAGTGTAGTCCATGAAATTATAAAAATAAGTTTATTTATTTGGAAATTTATTGGAAATGTTTTATGAAATTAAGATGACAGACCTTAACATACCTCAAATAAATAATAATCAAAATCTTCATTCATATCTTTCACATTTTTTACGAATAATATTATTTATCTTCCCACGTTATACAATTATACAATGTACCTAAAAAGTCATTTTTCTTCATGATTTAAGGTATATATTCAGCAAAATTTGGTTTGAAGTACTACAAAATGAGTCACATTTTTTCAGGTCGGGCTCTTGGACTATTAGTAACCTGATTTATTACAGACTACAAAAATACACGAGTCATATTTCAACTCAATTCAATTATTTTTAGATTTTTCATCATATTTTTAAACATCTTATACATGTCGATCAATAAAAATTGAACTAATGCCACCAAGGAGATGAAAAATTGCACATTTGTCGGTCTTATATATATGACTGCATGCGTGGTAAATATCTATCTAGAAACATTTTTCCGAGTTTTATAAATTTTTGAGTCATTATTTCCGGTTAGTGACGCCATAAAAAATTGTTTTCTGAATAGCAACTAGATCTAAAAATTGATTTTTGTACCAAGTTTTAACTCTAGTATAAAAAACCAGAGCTGCAATAATAACAAACAGACAACTTTTTAATAACTACCCTGAAGGTTTGAAACACATCAAATAGATAATTCTGGTAAAATTCCGGTTTGATTTTTTTCAAAAATTGGATATAATGTGTAAATGAGGAAAAGTAAAGTCTGTTGCTTCGTACAAACAAACATAATAGTCCAAGAGCCGGACCTGAAAAAATGTGACTCATTTTCTACTTCTTCAAATCAAATTTTTCTGAAAATATACCTTACATTATAAAGAAAAACATAGTCTGCCTATCCAATTTGGAGCCCTTTATATAAATGCCCTTGCTCAAAATTTTAGAAAATCGTACATATTTCAATTTTCTTGAAATAAGTGGTTCCCTGTGGGTCGTGTGGAAAACATAAGAGAACATTTTTAAAGCTGATACAATGTCTAATAAAACGTGTGTTTAATCATCAAAATCAGATGACTACCACGTTATGGCACGTTATACCAAGTTATGGCTGTTTAAAAAACACAAAAATAAATTTTATGTAGTTAGCTAACTTCTTTTAGAAAATATTGGTTTTTTGTGTATTTTTGGTCATTTAACAAATACTGTGACTGTAGTAGTAGTTATCCGATTTTGATGATTTAACACTTGCTTTTTATTTTATCAGCTTTCAAAAAAGTTATCTACATCTATTGCACAGAACCCACAGAGTCTTGTGCGACAAACCAAGATCAAACCAGGATTATTCGGTTAATTTTTACGGTAATTTCAATTTAAACTATCAAATAAATAGTATATTATGTAATTAGGCTGTAAATGAGTTTTTAATGCTGCGACGATTTGTTCTTTCGCGATAAGAGCGAGTCAATATTAATTTCCAAAGCAATAAAATCGCTTTTTAGCCATATTGCAAACAATATTTTTCTGGGGGCACAGTCAGTAAAAAAATAAATATATCAAAATTTAATTTACTTACCCATTTGCATAGTGGTTGTAAAGATATAGGGATATAAGAAAATATATCCTTTATATTCTTATAAAAGAATATAGGAGGTTCAGGCTGGTCTGCCAACAATAAGCCACTTATGTGTCATATTAGACCATGATATTTGTTGTAGAACAAATAAAAGTATGTTTTTACACTGAAAATAACTTAATAACCACCTTGGTTGTAAAGCTGGGCGGCTGTAATGTGTCTACTTTACAATCTCAAGAAAGTCTGAGATTGTTACTTATTGCAGTCCTTAACAGTTGTTCTTACTTAAAACTGGACTTGGTGCAATTTTTCTAGAATTTCGTGGTAGCACATTCATATGAAGCAGTCTGCCTATCCAGGGTGGATAGGCATAGATATGCTTTTCCTTCATAACGTTTATAGGGTATATGTTTATAAAAATTTAATTTGAAGTAGTGCAAAATGAGTCATATTTTTCAGGCCTGGCTCTCGAACTAAGTGTTTGTACTATACCTATCTCTGATGTCTTTTGGAGCAATAATGTTGATACAATTTTAAGTAAAATATCAATTTATATATCTATTTACAGTATTTTATTTAGACGTATTTAATTATAATATTATTATTTATTTAACTGTAATGCAATTGTTCTGGTCTTTTCTCCTTATTGACTCCATTGTTTTCTACATCGATTAAAATTTTGCCTCACGAAAATTTAACGGACGCGAATGATAAATCTATTGTAGATTAAATAAAACTGCTTGTGTTCTACCTTATCTAGACTCAAAACTCAAATATCTTAACAATTCAGCTCTTTGTTTAATCTATAATAATCTATAAACCTCAGTTATCTACCTACTACATTTTATATTTAAGGTTATTTCTAAAAGCTAAGTGTATTGCATATTTCTCCCTATATCTGTCTATTGGAGAAGAATTTTCTTCTGTATTTCTGTATGAACTGCAGTTATTACATTAAAGAGTGGCGGAGAGAGAGAGAGAGAGTTATTGGAAAAAATATGATTAGTCATTGGCATGATAAACTATTCAGTGATAAATTTTCAAGTACTTGTTTCTCACCATACCATCGTTCAAATTATGAAATTATTGCGTGGAATTTAAACAAATATTATTTGTTTTATCAATGTGTAATTGTTTTATTAATGAAATAAAGAATCATATATCTCTTGTTGAAGTGATCACAACGCCTTATATTACCTGAAATAGGATTCACTAGTCTAAACAGAAAGCTGATATATGTACGTATTAAAGTAATATATAAACCAAGTAGGGAAACAAACGCGATTTCTGTTTTACCATGATTTCAAGTCCACCAAATCTAGCCAATGCTAATTCAGTGACATTTTCATCCTCTGGTACAGATTTAATCAGAACAGATGGGATATATGGAAACATTACTATCCTCAGTGCTTGATATTTTAAATCTGATGTTTTATCTCTATATAGATCCACTCCTTTCTGTAAAAATATCAGTAAAAAAAATTGCATGTGATCTGTCGATTTACTGAGATGATTAAGTTTGACAAATATAAGATTGTACATATTCAGTAAAGTGATATATAAACCAAGTAGGGAAACAAACGCAATTTCTGTTAGACATGACATGTAGTTCACATTTTCTCCACCAAGTTGGCTCCAATTTTCCGATGGGCGCAGTCATTTTGTTTTACCCTCGTAAATGTAAACAAACTATTTACGGCACTCGACATTACTGTTTTTAATATGTTGTTTTTTACTTTTTAGTATGGAATGTTTATAATTTGTGTAAAAATATATTGTCACATCCAATAGAGGTTTAAGTGATTCTTTAAATAATATAGGTTTGTTTAAATTAGAGTGCCTATATAACAGAGTGAAGCCATTGGATCATGGGCGTAGCCAGGGGGGGGCAGGGGGGGGCCCGGGCCCCCCCTAGCCGAGCAGGGTTGTTGCAAAAATTATATAAAAACTATGGTTCAGGCAAGGAAAAACATTTTTTTTATAAAATTAATCTAAATTTTAATTTTTAAAATAATTAATTAATTTTATAATTTTTTTACTTATAATAATTTAGAGCTTAAAGGTAGCTTTTGTCTTAAAAATTAAATTTGTTTTTTTAGTTCGACATATTAACTTTGTGGTTTTATTATTATTAAATAAAAACCATATTTAGTTCAGTTCAGTTCAATAATAATTTATATTTTGTTTTAGGGGATTGTTTTTTGTTTTTCATTAAGACTATTTAAAAAAAATTGTTTTGATTTGTCCTCTAAGAGCTTTGTTTTTTAGCGAATTTCCTTTGGGAATAAAATTCGCTAATGGGATAGGCATCAGTTTCTTGTAAAAACACTATCTTTCGAACGGATATTTTTTAATCAAACTTGGTACAAAAATCAACCTTTGGGAGGACACAAACCCTATTGAAAACAAGGTTTTTGTAACATCATTAACCCAGTTTGCTGAGTCAGCAAAAGTTTCAAAAAATCGGCAAAATTCAGGGTTAATTTTTTTCGCCGCAAAAAAGGTCAATGTATACGTTTTTTGAGACGCTGAATCAAAGAAAACCGGTCCGAAGTCAATGCAACCACTCTAAATGACCAAAAAGTCGAAAAAACCATTGTAAATTACCGGAAACCAAAATTTAGGTCGATAAAAAATGAATAAATTTCGAGTAGGGTGTCGTTTTCTATGTATTTTTGGGCACTGAATCGAATGAAACCAGTCTGAAGTTAATACGACCACTCTAAATGAGCAAAAAGTCGAAAAAGCACAAAAAATTACTGAAAACCAAAATTACTGTTGATGAACAAAAAATTTTGGGTAGGGTGTCGTTTTCTATGTATTTTTGGGCGTCGAATCGAATAAATTCGGTCTGAAGTCGATACGGCCACTCTAAGTGACCAAAAAGTCATAAAACGGTGGTTAATGCAGGAAAACCTAAATTTTGGACCCTAAATAACATATTTCAAGTGGGGAGTTGTTTTCCATGTTTTTTGGGCCTGTGTGTTGAATGGCAGTGGTCCGGAGCGATACAATTACTCAAACTCTCTCCTGGGTTTAAATCCTGGTTAGGACGATATTTCTTATCGTTTGTTTGCATAAAATAAGTTTATAACTACAAAATAATTCTGGCGTGGTAGTCCGCATATCGGAAGATTTCCTTTGGTATGCGTGCTTCCTTGATTAACAACAATCCTGGTAGGAACGTTAATTTTTATTCTTTTTTTACATTATATATGTATATAACTACTAAATAATTCTGGCGCGGTGATCCGCTGTCGGGCAAATTTCATTTAGAATTCGTGTTTCCGTGCTTAACAACCCATTTCTTGCTTAAGGTTCCGGTTCATACTTCAGAACCTAAGCAGTTACTCAATTGTCAAGCTCTGCTCGTAACTCATTTTGTCTGTATTTTTCAAAGGAAATGCGCTAAAACCTTTGAAAGATAACTGACTAAGCTTAAAGATAAGTAACTAAGCTTTAAACTATTTAAAATAATAGTGCGTACTGCTAACTTTAGAGGCATAGTTTTGTATAAGTAACAGGATAATTATGCGCATTTTCTTTGAAAAATACAGACAAAATGAGTTACGAGCAGTGCTTGACAATTGAGTAACAGCTTAGGTTTTAAAGCATGAACCGGAACGTTAACCAAGAAATGGTTTTTTAAGCACAGATATACGCATTCTAAATTAAATTTGCCCGACAGCGGACCACCGCGCCGAAATTATTTATTCAGTAGTTGTAAACTTATATAATGTAAAAAACTATAAAAATGATCATTCCAACCAGAATTGTTGTTAAGCACGAAAACACGCATCCAAAAGAAATTCGCTCGAAATGCGGACCACCGCGCCAGAATTATTTTAAAAAACCATAAACCTTACATACACACAGACACACACACACCACACACACATATAATATATATATATATATATATATATATATATATATATATATATATATATATTATATATATATATATATATATATATATATATATATTATATATATATATATATATATATATATATATATATATATATATATATATATATATATATATATATATATATATATATATATAATATATATATGTATATGTATATGTATATATGATGGGCCCCCCCCTAAAGGCAACCCTGGCTACGCCCATGCATTGGATCAAAAATGGCGGCGGTCCGACATCTTTAACTGCAAGAGATAAGAAGAAAAAGAAGAATATAGAGCCGCTATATTTAAATATAAAAATCTTTTTTACTTTACTTAATAATTTTTGCATTGAATTTTTTATTCTTTGATCTTTTTATTACAGATTTTCATTTTGAAATTATTTTAATAATGCTTTTGAAGAAATATAATTATTTATTGTGTTTAATTAAGTTAAAGTATTTAATTAAGTAATTGTAAACAAATTTACGTTTAGCACAATTATTTAAGAAAAACAATGGCAATAAAATACGAATACCACAATGCAACTAATATTTGCAATAAAAAATGTCTTTGTTCATAAAAAAACAGTTTAAAAAGAAAATTTCACAGCCGATAACAAATGCAACGAACAGGAAACTGAAGCTTGTAGGGTAGAGTAACCTGATGCTTTGCTACATAACGGTAACCTAAACAGGGAAGGGATTGATCCAAGAATCGACCAATAGCTTTTGAGTAGCCCTATGGCTTCACTCTGTTATATAGGCACTCTAGTTTAAATTACTTAAAACGAGCGGCTTTAATCTTTTTTATTTTGGTATGTTCAAAAGTCATCACCCATTAAACTTCGTTGAGGTAGTTTAGGCAGTAGGTGCGTAAAAATATAAAACAATCGTTCACTAGCTTAGTTTTTCGCTCTGCGTTTTGCATAGGAATGTCGAATTTGAGATTTTATCATGTAGAAATGCATACGAGCATAAGATGAATCCAAAAGTCCTCACACATAAAAATCCGTGCAGTAGGTGCGTCAACAAAAAGTGCAGGAAGAATAAGAAGTCGTCAAAAATGCCATTTTTAAACCTCTTTTTCTCCACTTCTACTTGGCCGATTTGGATGATTTTTTATTATTATGTTTGATCTACAAGGCATGTATTTTAAAATTATAATATCATTTAATAATGATATTATTAAATGACGGGTCATATTATAATACGGGTTTATTATTTGGCGGGTCTATAGCCGTTTTCACGCTACAGACCCTTTGTTGCGTACAGTATACTATACTCTGGCAGCTGTAGCCTACTATTATTACTCAGTATTACAGCTGTAGTAGGTTTTAACTTTTTTGACTGTCTATTTTAATTTTTCTTCTTGAGTTGGCGGGGCAGAGCGCTGCTGCATCCCTAAATTTTGCTTGTTACCTCCTCCTGTCTCAATATTTTGGTCATTCAAATGTTTTATTCCTTAAGTGTTATAACTTGCCTTTCGCGCCTTTAGCTGTAACCATATATATGGTTATAGCCTTTAGCTATAACCATGTAAGAACCCTTTTTGATGACTCTTTAAGGTGCAAGATATTACTCTTGGTAGATATTTTGTCTCTAAAGTCTAAAGAGCTCTGACTGTACGACTAAGTCCCATTATTTTAATTTAGTACGACCCACGCTCATTTTAAGACTAAACTTTCTAATACTAATATTATTACTATTAATTACTATTAATATAAATATTACTATTACTTATATTTATATACTACTTATAATATATACTTATACTATATATAACTTATATATATTAATACTATAATACTATATATTACTACTTATAATATATTACTTATATTAATATTACTATTAATTATAATACTAGAACATTTATTATTTATATTAATGGAGGTATATATATATATATTATATATATATATATATATATATATATATATATATATATAATGTATATATTGTATATGTGTTCGTGTGTGTTAGCATATGTATTACAAGATTATGTTCTCAGACGTTTTGATACAAAAATCGACCATTTATTGTTTATTTTAGTCGCGAGCCTTTTGTTTATGAAATTTGTATAACTTCAGTAGCCCAAAATAATGTCCCTGTATTTTTGGTCATTATACAAGACGCTTAACTCATTTAATATTTCTTTACTCACTTTTAAAGCAACCGTTTACACATTGTTTACAAAGAATTATAGAAAAAATGATAAGGTTATCAAATATTGTTTAACTTCTCGACAACCATATCATATCTTATTTCCTTTAATAGTATCAAGTGGAACAACCTTTGAAAAACATTCAACCGTGAATAATAACCGGATAAACGGCTACTTAACCAGTTCTTTTTTTATGCCTGGTTCATTCACTATTGTAAATAACTTTGTTTGGTAAAAGTTATTTACAACTGATAAATACTGATAGTTGATATATGTAATTACAGTCTATCGTTTAGTTTAAAAATCCCCAAGGTCATAAGTATTTTGGGGATTGACCAATCAGAGAAGCCGCTGCCAACCTCTCACTTAAAAAGAGAAAAAAAATCCCTACCAAAATAACCGCTGTAGGGAAAAAACCTTCTTCCCGGCAATCGTTCTCTTTTTTTTTTTTTTTTTTTTAAATAAATTTTCTTTATTGATATGAATACAACAATAATGTGTATAAATCAATCGTCATTTCTCGTCATTTCTTGGTTTGTGGTTCTTCTTTTGATTACATTGTTTTGAAAACTTACTTTCAAATTAATCTTAAAGATGATATTTAAAATAAAACTTCACAAGAGAAATATAAAAAAACATTGCCTAGAAAATACGGGTAAAATAACCTGATTTGTTTTAATAGTTTTTTCCGCTCCCTTCTTCCAGGGATTTTTTTTCTCTTAAGAATCTGTGGTGTCTAAACTGACCTGTCAAGATTTTTAAACTAAACGATAGACTGTAGTTTGCTTTCAATGTGTCAGCATGCTAAGAGTGCCTGAGCGTATGTACTTAAGAGGGGAAGAATAGGTTCTGGTCCAATGAATAGGGTTCCTGCTCCGAGTGTTGCAAGTTTATCTGCATCTTCATGACCCACAACACCCATATGACCTGGTCCTGATGCCGGTACTTACTTAAGTTCAACAGTTTTACTCTCTGCCAAGAGAGACAAGTGAGCACTACATTCTTTGGAATGAAAGTAAGGGCTTTAATTGCAGCCTGACTATCAACACATATTTTAATGGAATTCTCATTACTTATTGGAAGGGTCGCAAAAATCAAGATAGCATAGACCTCTGCTTGAAGCTCAGTAGCATAAATATAGAATTAGAAATTACTTATTCCTAGAATAGGTTATTTTAGGAATATATATATTCCTGCACCAGTGTGGAATCTATCCCTCACTCTTTGGTCTTTCTTTGAGCCATCTGTGAAACAAGATCATTCGTGCTCTACTTCTTCTATCGCGATTTCAGACCAGTAGGCTGAACACTGCTAATATTGTTGATAATGGTTATTTTGTTATCGCTCTGCCTAAGGTTGGCTGCCGCTCACATGAGTAGTTTCTCTAAATCAATCATATATGTTAATTATTTTCGGATTCCACATACCAGGGTCTCGAAGTGTAATAAAAGTGGCTGCCGCTTTTCTTAATATTACAGAGGTTAATTTTGGTCTAGCGACCTTCATTTCAAGTGAAACAACCTTTGAAAAACATTCAACAGTGAATAATAACCAGATGAACTGCTACATAAGCATCCCTTTTTATGCCAGTTATGTTTAGTTAATGCTAAACTAAGCATAAACTAAGCAAAATGTTGTAGGGAAATTGACAAACAAGTGCACTGCTCAGACTGTGAAGCGTAAGCCGAAAACCTGAGCATCAAGCTGGGTTAGTGAGCAAAAAAGCAAAAATTCAGAAAGAAATTAGCCCAGCGACTCCGCGTCAAAATCATTTTCTAGTTATCAACCTGTAAAATGTAAATAAAAAGATGAAACATTTTCTCCGGAACCAAGATTCAACCGGGTCCCTTGGTTTGGGTATTCGCACTAACTCCGGACCGGTTTCGTTCGAATAAGCGCCCCAAACATATTAAGACACCATAATCGAAGTTATAGTTTCTCGTTATTTACCACGGTTGAGACCAATTTGACCTAAAAAATATTAATCCGTTAATAGTGTTTTTAGGATTTGTCTGTTTTTATTATATATATATATATATATATATATATATATATATATATATATATTATATATATCTGTGTGTGTATGTATTGTATATATATTTATATGCTTAAATACATTATGTCTGCATAATTGTTTCGTAGTGGCCAACACTCACGGTTTCGACTCGCACTTTACTACCCATCGTATTATCGATTTTTTTTTCAAAGGAAGTTCGCTAAAGGAGAAATTTAGTTCCATATTTGACAGCTCGTGTTAAGAAAACAAGTTCATACGTATGATGAATATATACAAGTGAAATAGTTGTTTTGTTCATAATTTACTTTACTTCCTCTAAAGTATTATGCTGTCCTTGATTTACTACCCTACTGATACACACATCGAAAACACAACATCTTCTGCCTTTGCACTGTGGTATTCAACCTTAAAATCTATTGTTTCCTTATTTTCTTTAATTTTACTTAATATGGTTTGGTTTGCCACCAAGTCTAAACGAGTAATTTAGTATTTAGTTGCTTTGTTATTGTACTAAAACTGTCTGGCATAGTTTTCAGATAACCTTGAATATGTTTTTCTTTCAAGGTCTCTATTATTGTTGCAATTAAGTGTTACGTCGAGTTTAATTATATCCAATCCAGGGGTCATCTTCGGTGACATTTTCTTAGTATCGGAATGCATTCAGTAATAGCAAATTCTTTCGATATCGAAAAATTGCTGCTCCCTGTGGTTGTAATGTCGGGTTTGTAATTATATCCAATTCTAATGCCTGTTTGGGTGACATCTTTGGATATCAAGATACTGTTTGCCTGTTGCAAATGTATATTGCTGATAATATTGATCAGGAATATTATCCTTTTTAAAATACACTATACACATTATAGATATTAGGTAGTGTGCCACTATGAGCTTAAGCTCTCCGTCTGTTTTGAAGGTTAGTATGTATAATTTTTTCCCCTCTTTTGAATGAATGTGGACAAAAAATGTTCTATAAACTTTACAAAAGTATAAATAGCCGTAAGATTGTAAGAAAAAGCCGTTTCTGTCCTCGACGATAAGAACTTTCACAGCATCCCAAAATGTATGTCTGTAAACGTATCTGATATCTTATTTAAACTTCGCAAAAGCTACTTAGTAGACAAGAGTAGATTTCTTACGTAAAAATTTCTTGTGTAAAAATGTAAACCTCTCTTTAAAATCTCAAAAGAGTAATATAATTACAAAACATTGGTATTTCTTCATCTGCTTGAGATAACTGTAGATAGCATTAAACGATAATAATAGTATTTGAGTTGTATGTAATGTGTAACTGCTATAATTACGAGCAGTTAGTAGGCAACAGCTTTGTCAATGCCACTTTGATTACTGGTCTCTCTGTCGTTCTAATTGATGGCCACTTAATATTCAACTCTTCAATGCCCTGATACTGTTTTGATTTATGTCTTTGATTGTATTCGGTTTATTATTTTGTTGTTATTGTTTTCTGTTCATTATGACTTCTATGACGTCATTGTTTTTTTTTTAAAAAAGTCTTCGGCCCCATAATTTTTCTTTTATGTCGTCATTAAGTTTGGGTGATGGCATCATACATTATTCATGAGCAGAACCTTGTGAAATTCCATTAAATAAATCTTTTGTACTAATTCTGTTTCAAAAGCTCGTTACTTTTTTAATTTTCGATATCCAGAAACCCTAGTATATTCTCCATAGCCTTATTCTGGAAGGTGTAATCGTATAAAAATGTATAACATCGAGAGGGGGAGCCTGGTAAAATAGTTATTTATGTACCAAGGGAGTAAAGAATGCTATTATTCCCTGAGCAGTTAGTTGGTTCCTAAGGCGTAATCCGAGGGAACCAAAGTATTTAATTTCCGAGGCGAAGCCGAAGGATTTATGTGTTTAACTCCCGAGGCAAAGCCGAGGAAAGTAATTGCGAGGGGGGAAAATAGCATTGATTACTCCCAAGGTGATACGCGATTTTATCTCCAGACGTTAATTTTATTTTAATACGTTTTGTTGTCCTTTATTCTATTTTTTTGGGTCGGACCTCCTTATAAATTTAGGGGTTGCCTTCAAACAAATTTTTTTCATTGCTCTAAACAACTTCTTTTGGCCTAAAACGGATTTTGAGCTAGTATTTAGGTCGGGCCCCCCTTATAAATTTTGGGTATGCCACCCCGGGGAAAATTACAAAAATTGATCGGTCACCTGTATAAATTTAGAGAATCCCACTCCCCTAAAAAAATTGATATAATTTGCTTTAATAACCCAATAATAGGAAACACTTTTTTCTGCTTAAAAGGGGAGTTTATGGAGTGTTTCTTTACTTCCTAAAAACTAGTCAATAAACTTTACATTATACACTGTCTGGGGATAAACAATATTACCAGGCCGTTCATATTATATCACTAATACTATAATTAAAATCTTCATGATCCACCACTGTTTAACAAATGATTTTTATTAGACATTTAATCAAAATATGATAAACAATGATCTTACGTTTACGCATCAAAAAGGGTCTGGCTTGGTTTGGTTTTAATATCAGTATAAATTTAAGTTATAGTTTGTATTGTATCACGTTCTTTTTGCCAGTACGTGCATATATTACGTGATCCATCATACATTAAGTTAAGCCACAAAACAAAAGTAAATTTTAAACTATTCAAATAATAGAAATAAATTTTAATGATGCACAAAAATCTAACCTTAAAATACGTTGTACACACTGTATATACACAAGTATATATATATATATATATATATATATATATATATATATATATATATATATAATATATATATATATATATATATATATATATATATATATATATATATATATATATATATATCGCGGGAGTAAGGTCAAATTATCTCCCGCAAATTATCTCTAGGGAGGAGGACCCTGATCTCCATAATTTAGCAATTGCATTAACTGGATGAACAAGTTAAGACATTTATAGGATTATAGGTCAGTATAGAAACCCACGGAAGTAAAGAATGTTTAAGGTGTAGAGTGCCTTTCTATCCAGGCCTATGCAGGCGATTTTATTTTTGTCCGATTCAATTTAAACCATGATGAAGTAGGTTCAAACTAAAATATTATATACTTATTATTTTATTATTATAGTATTAATAAATTAGCTCTGTATCTACAGTTTAACTATTTAACAAGACAAGTATCTAAATAGAAAGTTAGATAATAGAACTATAAAAAGTTTATCAACCATATACGTATAAAACCTGAAATAGGGTTATCAAATTTTAGTCATGATAAAGTAAACACAACATTTAAGCTTTAAACCGTATTATGAAAAGCTAATCATAATAGACCAAGAGCCCAGGGGTGTTTTGTTAATAAAAAGTGTAATGGCTGGAACCGGTCTCAATTTTTCGTAAATACCTTCCTGAACAAGGATCTGCAATTCTGCCGACTCGTATCGGATGGGTGTCCCAGACATAGCCTTTGACCCCTAAAGTGCGTTCTGCCTGGGACACCCATCCGATACGAGTCAGCAGAATTGCAGATCCTTGTTCAGGAAGGTGTTTACGAAAAATTGAGACCGGTTCCAGCCATTACACTTTTTATTAACAAAACAACCCTTGGCTCTTGGTCTATAAAGTGCGTTCTGCCTGGGACACCCATCCGATACGAGTCGGCAGAATTGCAGATCCTTGTTCAGGAAGGTATTTACGAAAAATTGAGACCGGTTTCAGCCATTACACTTTTTATTAACAAAACACCCCTGGGCTCATGGTCTATTAAGTGCGTTCTGCCTGGGACACCCATCCGATACGCGTCGGCAGAATTGCAGATCCTTGTTTAGGAAGGTATTTACGTAAAATTGAGACCGGTTACAGCCATTACACTTTTTATTTTCAAAACACCCCTGGGCTCTTGGTCTATTATGATTAGCTTTTCATATATGGTTTAAAGTAAAGCTTAAATGTTGTGTTTACTTTATCATGACTAAAATTTGATAACCCTATTTCAGGTTTTATACGTATATGGTTGATAAACTTTTTATAGTTCTATTATCTAACTTTCTATTTAGATACCTGTCTTGTTAAATAGTTAAACTGTAGATACAGAGCTAATTTATTAATACTATAACAATAAAATAATAAGTATATAATATTTTAGTTTGAACCTACTTCATCATGGTTTAAATTGAATCGGACAAAAATAAAATCGCCTGCATAGGCCTGGATAGAAAGGCACTCTACACCTTAAACATTGTTTACTTTCGTGGGTTTCTATACTGACCTATAATCTTATAAATGTCTTAACTTGTTCATCCAGTTAATGCAATTGCTAAATTCGACTTCGGTGGTAAATTTGACCTGTAAAGTGCGTTCTGCCTGGGACGCCCATCCGATACGAGTCGGCAGAAATTGCAGATCCTTGTTCAGGAAGGTATTTACGAAAAAATTGAGACCGGTTTCAGCCATTACACTTTTTATTAACAAAACACCCTGGGCTCTTGGTCTGTAAGGTCGAGTTTTTAAATATTGTTTTTATTTATTAACACCAAAACCATACTCTTTTTCTGTTCTTATCTACATATGAGTCTTTTTTATTGAATATTTCCTTAAACGAGCTCTTTCTGTTTAGGTCAACAAATTTTCCCTGGAGAGGAGGAGCTAATCCTGACCAAGGGAGCCAGATACGAACTCTTATGCGAACACCATTTACCTATCAAATGGATTTTGCCATCAGATAACGTAAAGCATTTTTTTTATATATAAAATCACTAAAAGAACCTTAATGAGCTTATGAGGTTGACCCCAAGGGGTTCAACCTGAAAGGGGGGTAGAGGTGGGGGTTGCAATTTTTTGAGGAGGGGAGGGCTCACCGATCAATAATAAATAAATAATATATATATATATATATATATATATATATATATATATATATATTATATATGTATGTATGTATGTATGGATGTTTGATATTTTTGTTCCTAAACGTTTTTATAAAATATCGAACGGGACACGATAACTTTCTAATGCTTTCTCGGATCAAAATGAATCTTGGTACAAAAATCAACCTCGTTAATCTTTCGAATTCTCTTGTTTATGAAATATGTGTGGCGTTCGTCACTAACCCACAAGAATGACCCCACAAACATTTCAAAAAACCACAAAAGTGTTTAGATCGGGCTGACATTTTTTAATCATGTGCTACTATGTATGGTTAACGAAAATACAAAGTTATAAATTTTATTATCAGCATTAGTTTTTGCTTATTGATTGACATATATAACATAATGTAAACAAATAACTTTTTTTACTAATATTTTTAAAAATTCGCTTATATCGTGGCAGCATGCCACTTATAAGAGCGAGGCAGCGGTGCGGCCAAGAGGACGGCCTCTTGTTTTAAATAAGGGACTCACTGATCAAGAAAATATTTGTATCCTAACTAAAACACGTGCGTGTAAAAAAAAAGTTAAGATCATAAAAGTTGCTGGTCAGTGCTGTTTTGGTGACCGCTGAGAATGATACGGATGCATTTACTATCTGAAGACGAGCGAAGCGGGTCTAAAGGCATGTTGCAGTATAATATTGGCGAACTATATCTCTGAGGACGAGCGAAGTAGGTCCGAAGCAGGGAGGATGAGCGTTGCGAATCCGATGTAATTTGGAAAAGTTCCGAGATACCCCGTACTGTACCCTATTTTTTTTTAAGATTTATCGAGATTAGGTTCTAAAACAATAGAGAATTTAATATAAAAAGTAATATATTTTGAGAGCTTACTGCTTGGAATCTAATTTATGGATTTTGACTAAACTTTACACTTAGATGACTCATGGGTCAGAATGACCATATTTATCGAGATTCATTCTCAAATAACAATAGAGGGTTAGTGTAAGGAAATAAAATTTGAGTACTCATAGCTTTAAGTTTAATGAATAAGTCTAGACTAAAGTTTATACTTAGAATGCTCTTAGATCAAAATGACACATATTACATGTCATCGAGATATGTTCAAAAATAATAAGAGGGGTAAGTGTAAAAAAATATTCAGTGTAAATAGATTGAATCTAATCCATGGATCTTGACTTAACTTTCAATTTATTCTACTCATTGTACTATTCATCACAATGAACACATTTTATGTCTCAAATAATGTAAATAATAATATTTATGTAACTCAAAAAATACTATTTTTTGTTTGATATACATGCAACTCGCAATTTCACAGTGCAACCTGGTGCTTAAATAGCTAATACCTTATGATGTGTACTGACAAAGTCACAAAGTGAAATTATCAAAGCCTTTTATGCTGGACTGTGTGAAGTCCTTTAATATGTAAGGCTGATAAGACTATGTGTAAAAAGATTTTACAATTAAAGTGATATAGCGTCTGGTTGAGAGCATAGACCGGGAAAATGGCTTGTAGTTAAGTTTAATTTTTGACTGTTTAATTACTGTTGTCTTAGTGCTCTTTGTGCACTAGTGGCAATTTTATTTAGCTAATTTATTGATTTATTAACATGCGTAGCTAGTATAATTTTTAAATAATAAGTGAACTTTGAATTTTCTCTATAGTTCAGTCTTGTCCCCTCAGTTTGAAATAGAGGTACTACAAATCTAAGCTAGGCACATCTTAATGTAAATAAACATTAAATATAACTTAATATATATATATATATATATATTATATATATATATATATATATATATATATATATATATATATATGTGTGTGTGTGTGTGTGTGTGTGTGCGTGTGTGTGTATGTATGTGAGTATTATAACAACAATACTGATGATATAATACTGATATATTATATTTTATTTTTCCATAGATTGAAAATAGTCCTAAGGACATAAAGTATACTAATGAGAATGGGAAGTACCGAGGAATACTGAAGTTCTCCAGACTTCACTACCTGGATACTGGGTTTTATAGCTGTGAATCCAAAGAAGCATCCGAATCTCCTTCTATTTATCTTTTTGTAGCTGGTAAGTATTTGTTTAAATGAAATTCCATCAATTCTTTGTAGACCATCCTAATTTAATGGAATTTCATGAATTCATAGTAGACCATCCTAATTAAATGAAATTCCATGAATTCCTACTAGACCATCCTAATTAAATGAAATTCCATGAATTCCTAGTAGACCATCCTGATCCTTTAGTTCAACTCCCCTCTGAAACCCTACCAGATAATCATATCAGATGCCTGAGAAGATAGTAACCCAGAGATCAGCTCAACCAGATATAAATTTGCCCCCTCCCCATGTAAAATTTTCCAGCTTTAACAGCAGGTGAGATCAGGAGGATCTAGTATACTCCTGGATCACACTTGTTTCTGCTGGTGACTGCAGAAACTTTGAATAAGTAAATATCTATCAATTATATTTTACCCCGTGTAATTGTACGAAAGACACCTAGGAATGTAACGAGCAAAATGCAATGCTACATCTGGGAACTGTTTCATCATTCGACATTTGTCATCATTGTTGGCTCAACATTAAGGCGGTAAGAGAGCATCTCTCATCTCTGGTAAATACTTCATATTATATTGCTGAGAATTTTAATTGAAGGTCAGAGTAAGTTTAGGCTCTGTCAGCGCCCTGATGATGAGTTAAACGTATCGAAACAGAGTGGGATATGACGTAATGTCAGGCCATTAATGATGTCGAATGATGGAACAGTTCCCAGATATAGCAATGGTTTTTCCTTGTTACATTACCTAGGTGTCTTTCACACAGTTATATTGTGTCAATTATTTAATATATAACATCAACTCCCGCAAGAGTGCAATCACAGGATTGTTTTTCTAACAAGGCGTCGCTAACGCCTGCATTAGCTCTAATACTTATAATAATTATTTGTTGTTGTATTTCTCAATAATAATGTGCAAGAAAAATAAATAAATGGAATTATTTCTACCACGTGTCTATGTATAAATAAGAAAAGTATTTTGTTCAACCTTAAAATTTGAAACCAAGATTTTATAAACATTATCCTGGACGTTCTGAGAGGTTCACATCATAAGGTCTGCCTGTAAGACAGTTTCACGCATAAGTCCCATTGTATTCATGCTAGCAGTGGCGGACTGAGCCACAATGGTCCAAAAAGGGTTTGGCCTTATAGAGCCCAAACCTTAATTAGTATTTAATGATTATAGCAAACTTAATTTTAATTTTATATTTAATAAAATTAAATCAAATGACATTATTTTATTTAATTAAATTATTATAAACTTAATTAAATGCACTAAATTAGTAAGTATAAAATAAGCTTGAATGTAAAACTTAAGTTTATTCATTTAAATAAAATTTTCTGTTCAATCTTTTGTGCCCTTTTGCCCTTTTTTGCCTTTTTATATTTTTACTGCTTAATCAAGTATGTTAAGGGCCCGTTTAAGACCTCTAAAGGTCCAAGTATAAAAAATGGGGGCCTTAAATGACCTAAATTTAGGTAACAAACTGAGAATATTTTTAAGTAGGAGCTCTTTAGACTCTACCTTAGAGTATTGGACCCCTTTAACTCTTGTGTTATGAATATATCAAATATTACATATGTTAGTCTTTTTTTTAATTAGTTTATTTTTGGCTGAGGGGCCCAAGGAGGACTGCCGCCGTCGCTCTCAATGGCCAGTCTGCCCCTGCATGCTAGAAGTTGAAACTTGACAGGAAAATTTAACATCAGATCTAGTACTAACCTTAATAAAAATTGTTTGAACCTTTGTTAAGCTATTTCGCAGAGTCATCAAAAATGTTAAAAAATTATTTTAAAAAATGACCAATTTAGTTGAAATTTAACATAAATGTACATATGTAAGCGACCATAGAGCTTTGGGCAAGTAAGAAATACTCAGGTTAATTGAAGCAAGTCTAAAGTTATGAGGAATATTACAGAGGTGCAACGTACCCAATTTTTTTATTTTTCAATTTATTGTCTCAATAAAATTGTTGACGGATCACTTTCAATGTGCTTAGAGGACCACCATAAAAAAACTACTTTTTTATGTTCTCTACTTATATTCTTCTCTATTCTCTTCTTCCGTATTCTCTTGCAATAATATTCTCTTTTTTTGTGTTACAGACCCAGAGAATTTATTCGCCACTGATGAAGCATTTATTTTAATTCAAGAGACTGAAGGAAATAATATTATTATACCTTGTCGACCAACTAGTCCTTTTGTTAACGTTACTCTATGGAAAGATGGGCAACAGGTAAAACCCCACACATCTGCTTTACTCTCTAAATGACGAAAGTGTATCTGCAGTGAGGGGTTATTTTTTTACAACCAAGTTATGTTTTGCTCACAACAAACTGAGCTAATGAGAAAATCCAGTGTAGGAGTTAAATAGTTGCCATGACGACCCAATCTATTTTACTCCTGCTCATTACTTTTCTCCCTACATATTCAGGTTTAAATGTCACTTTTCCCCTACATATTCAGACTGTGTTAATGTCACTTTTCTCCCTACATATTCAGACTGTGTTAAATGTCACTTTTCTCCCTACATATTCAGACTGTGTTAAATGTCACTTTTCTCCCTACATATTCAGACTGTGTTTATTATTATCCCCTGTAGATAGACTGTTTTATGGAATAATTTATTCCAATGTTCAGACTTTCCTTCTGGAGGTAAAATAACTGTCTGTAGATAGACAGTTTAATGGAATAATTTATTCCAATTTTCAGACTTTCCTTCTGGAGGTAAAATAACTGTCTTTAGATAGACAGTTTTATGGAATAGTTTATTCTAATTTTCAGACTTTCCTTCTGGAGGTAAAATGACTGCCTGTAGATAAACAGTTTATGGCCTGTCAATAAACAGTTTTATGGAATAATTATTCCAATATTCAGACTTCCTTCTGGAGGTAAAATAACTGTCTGTAGATAGACAGTTTTATGGAATAATTTATTCCAATATTCAGACTTTCCTTCTGGAGGTAAAATAACTGTCTGTAGATAGACAGTTTTTATGGAATAATTTATTCCAATATTCAGACTTTCCTTCTGGAGGTAAAATAACTGTCTGTAGATAGACAGTTTTATGGAATAATTTATTATTCAGACTTTCCTTCTGGAGGTAAAATAACTGTCTGTAGATAGACAGTTTATGGAATAATTTATTCCAATAGACTTTCCTTCTGGAGGTAAAATAACTGTCTGTAGATAGACAGTTTTATGGAATAATTTATTCCAATATTCAGACTTTCCTTCTGGAGGTAAAATAACTGTCTGTAGATAGACAGTTTTATGGAATAATTTATTCCAATATTCAGACTTTCCTTCTGGAGGTAAAATAACTGTCTGTAGATAGACAGTTTTTGGATAATTTATTCAATATTCAGACTTTCTTCTGGAGGTAAAATACTGTCTGTAGATAGACAGGTTTTTATGGAATAATTTATTCCAATGTTAATACTATTTATTGCAATATATAAATTGTGTTTCTTTATTTCTCCGATTTAAAAGTTATGACATGATTTTTTGGGAAAAAATAGTTAAGTGAGTTATATATATTATATTATAAGAAGTTATTTATATATATATATATATATATATATTATATATATATATATATATATATATATATATATATATATATATATTATATATATATATATATATATATATATATATATATATATTGTGGTTTGAGGGTTACTTTATGTTGTTTCAAGGGGTATAAAGGTGTTCATCTACCTGACTCAATCCATTAGTATATTGTTTCATCCACCTAACTAAAGTTTTTTTATCAAGGTGTTAGTTTTTGGTCATTATGAATCCTACCTGGATTATATTACAAGTTATTTTTTGGGATGGGCATATCGACAAAGGTTGCTGTTCGATACATTTATGAAGAACTTGCCCAACTATCCATTGGTACTCATAACTAAATTACTACCTGAAATAGTTTTAAAATTACAAATGCCTGTCCTAACAAAGAGTATGGTAGGTATTGTAACAATTTAACTCCCACTTAAATTTAACGGCAACACAGGTTGATGAAGATTTAACTGTTGAAGGAAGGTTAGACTATAACCCATATTATGGTTTCCATTTAGAAGATACATTGGAATCTGATTCAGGGTTATATGACTGTTTACCAGATGGCAAACGTTTTGTAGAGTTACAAATCCACATCGTTATCCATAGTAAGATTGTACAGTTATGAAGTATCAGTGTCTTCTTGTTGCATGACAAAGGATTTAATTCCTTTCCGTCTATCCGATTATGTTTATGTGTATAAACTTTTCTGCCCTTATTTTCCATTTATAAAATTATAGCAGCTATATATTTTATAAAATAAATAAAAAAACTTATATACAAAAAAATATATTTTTCAAAGCTCTTTATTTCATAAAACAAGTATACAATACAAAGTAAAACAAAAATTCCAATTTAGGTAAAACAAGATTAAAAACTAACATGCTCACAAGGTACTACAACATTGCTTGCATTAATTATCAAAGTCTAAAAAATCTTATGAAACTAAAAATAGTAAAACTGTAATAAATAATGTTTATTTATGAAATTAACTTCTTATCTGAGTCAGTATTTAAACGTCACTAGTGTAAGTACTTTGCTTTTTTTGTTTTCATATAATACTGTTTTCTCCAAGTTAACATATTTTTTTTTTGTTATTATTATTGACTATACTAGTCGTAGTAAGTATTGTCTTTCAATTCTCTGTTTTAGTGTCAATATAACATAAATATGTACTGGGGGTAGATACGAAATATAGTTAGAATATGATATAAACTGGAGTGACTTGGCCATTTTACAGCTTAAGGTAGTGTGGTTAAACATCTTGTATAGAGTGTAGACACACCCTATGATAATATATTTAGCCTATTTAATAAGCTTATTATGCATTTCTGTGTGTGCTGCGTAATGGCCAAGTTACAAAGTGAAACTGCCAAGACCTCATATATTTACAAGCATTATTCGGAACCTATGACTTGGCTTATTCAATGATCTCACAACTTTTTACTCTAGACTTGGCTCTTTTTTTACATGCATGTGTTTTTGTTGGGATTTCATTCCTTTTGTAAGCTTGAACATTATTCCCTACAAAAATACGCCAAGAAATATGATTAAATTATTAATTAGTTACAGCATATTACACCAATTATTTATAACTAAACAGTTCACTTTTAAATTCCATGCATAGATAAATTTTGTGAAAATATTTTGTTATGTTCTGTCAAAATAAAACTCTCGATAACTTTGTTTTGGTATGCTCTACTAGGTAGAGCAAGTTGTCAAATTTTTTCTTTATATGTAAAATTGAGGTTAGGATTACCTTTCAACTGAAGTAGAACATATTAAGTAGAAGGATCTGAAAATGTTAAATTTTGACAATTTTTCATTAATTTTAAAATCTACATTTATCTATAAACCAAATGTCAAGTATCTACAATTGCTGGAAGTGCCTTAGAATTTTGATGAGTGAGTGAGTGTCAAAACAGCCTAACTTTGAGCCATTTTATTTCCACCCATTATTTCCACATCCGTGAATAGTAAAGATATGATATTCAGTAGAATGGGTCAGCTCAGCAAGATCTTTTGGTTAACATTAAAATTATATTTTTTAATGTCCTTAATAAAAAGATACAAGGGGGTGAAAATAGCCTCGAGGTGCTTCTTGAAAAGGATGGTACACCCGTTACTGCTAGACTTGGTGGGGGCACTGCTATGCCCCCAGATGTTTAAGCTTACAAAATGGAATGAAATTTCAACAATAACACACAGCATAAAAATTTGTAAGTCATTTAATAAGCCAAGTCATAGGTCCCCAATAATGCTTGTAAATATATGAAAGGCGGTTTCACTTTGTGACTTGGCCACTACGCAGCACACAAAGAAATGCATAATAAGCTTATTAAACAGGCTGAATATATTATTATATTGTATGTCTACAGTCTATACAAGATGTTTAGTACCACACTACCTTAAGTTGCGAAATGGCCAAGTCATAAAGTGAAACTGCCAAGACCTCATATATTTACAAGCATTTTTGGGAACCTAAGGCTTATTCAATGATCTCACAACTTTTTATGGTAGAATTGGCTCTTTTTTACATGCACGTGTTTGTTGGGATTTTGGTGAATTTTGATTGGTCTTTGTCAAAAAAGGCTGTAGTCAGATATCAGCCGTAATTCGAATAAATCCAAAAAAGCCTATGTCTGATTATGGCCTTTGTTTACCAAAATGATAAAACTTAAAAAATGCCTAAGATATTTTGCCCTTTGTGAAAAGGGTCAATGTTAGTTATACTGTTTTAAAAAAAAGGGAATTATAAACTAACGGGAACACAAGGTTGGAAACCATTACAAAAGTTTTATTAAAAAATATATGTAGCCACAGTGTTGCCCCTTTAAATTCAAATAAAATTTCCCAAATCATCAATAAGTAATTTGTTTCTCTTTCATAAATGGACAATTATCGAAGGACCAATGCCATGTTTATCTCATAAAGTATTAGTTGAGCCAAAAAATGGACACCCTTTTAGGATAGGCCTCAAAGAAATGGGTTTTGTGAAATTTAAATTTTGTGCAATCTTATTGTAGTAGAAAAAAAATACAAGGAAATTAAAAAATAATGAGAAACTTTAAAATCATTTTTCTCAAAAATACTATATCATTGGCACTTACAATACTGACTTCAAATTTATAGAAGCAATTTAACTTATAACCTATTATTACTTTAAATTTAGTTCTAAAAGTTGATTAAATTGAGTTTGCTTCATTGATTTTGCTTTTATAAATTTGGTTTTTATAATATACAGACTTATTACTTTTAATAAAATTTTGCTATTTTAAGTTAGAGAAACGTTTAGTAAAATTGATTGCAAATTATTTATTAAATTTTTTTGGTCCATTAGTTTATAATTATTGCCCAT
Source organism: Microvelia longipes (assembly GCA_018340805.1). Taxonomy (NCBI): domain Eukaryota; kingdom Metazoa; phylum Arthropoda; class Insecta; order Hemiptera; family Veliidae; genus Microvelia; species Microvelia longipes. Next base: position 13,740,987 of record JACMZG010001911.1, read on the forward strand.
AAATTTAAAATATTTCAATCAAAGTTTTACAATCTAATTTTTATATTTCTATTTTATGTCCTAGATTTCTTTCTTGTTTTGTGTTTTATTTCAACTATGTAGTTGTATTACATTAATTTATAAAATTTGTTAAAAAAATAATTATTAAATATTATTTTAATAGCTTGAAATAACAATTAGTGCATGTTTGTAAATAAATGAGCATGATATTTGTGTTATTTTGTTGTTGTGTTATGAGTTGGCCTCAACAATCCACAGGTAGCATCCTGTGAGGGTAACATTCTATTGGTTCTCAGACCAAATTCAACAAGTTGGACCAGTAGAATTGTTTCCCTCTTAAATACTACGTCTTACATCAGCACTTCTAATTTTAACTGTATTGAAAGCTGTATTGTAGGGCTGACAACCCTGTTAATAACAAGGGTTCACAGGGTTTTGGTTAAATTGATATTGTCTACTCTTAATATATGGTACTATAATTTGACGTATCTTTTGTATTATTGTGCTTGGATACCTTATTGAAATTATGTTTTTATAATTACTTTACCCATACACATTTATCCAGAATTAATCCAATTCAACAGTTTGTAATCAAATCACTGAAATAAACAGGAATAATTTATAGTAAACTCTTATAATATTATAGTTCCCTGATATATTGCCATCATTTGCACAAAAACCAATTTCTTATGAGCTTTAATTTGTCTTCATGCATTAAATACAAAGGAGGAAGGCCCTAAATAATATTTCCAACTAATAGAATCTCTGTAATTAATATTTAGAAACCCCTTTTTTGGACTTCCTACTTACAACAGGAAATGTTTGTTTACCAATAGAAACTTGGTTGATAGATAGATCAAACTTGGTCTTGATTCATAGATTTAACTAAAACATTCACGTAATAATTTTTTACGTTACGCTCATTTTTCCTTTGGAAGTTCACTCAAAGTATATTAGAACTAATAACTGTTATAATAATTAATAATTATAACATTAAAGTTGATTAATAAATGGTAAATTAAATAAATAAACCATTTATTTGCATATTTAAGATACCTTAAACCAATTTTAAAAGACAAAAGCATTTGAATTATCTACATGCAAAATTGGCCATCAGCCGTGGTATACTCTCTAAGAGAGCTTACCACCATTAAGATTAATGTTAAATTAATCTTATTATAATAATAATGACTCACCATTCATGAGGAATGGTAAGTTATTATGGACCTGGCTTCCACATTCGCACTATTAATTTTCTTCCCTGGAGCATTTGACACTTAGGCTATTCAAACCTTACACGATTGAAACGACACAAAATCTTTATTAAATAACTGTTCCAGATGACAGGTATGCTATGGGATCCAAGAAATGGGTTCCAGTATATAAAACCTCAAGTAAGTGACTCGGGCATGGTCGAGTGTAGAGCCTCCCTATCAGCAGATGTAGAACAATCTATTCATGTTGAAATAACCATTCATCGTAAGTTAACTATTAGTTTTATGGGTGATGGTACCTGCTCGTTGTATCAGTTTTATGGGTGCTGGTACCTGCTGCTGGATTTATTATTTCTAATATTTTTATACTTGTTGCTTATTTTTAAATATTTTTTATTTATAACTTTTCAAGGATATTTGGGTGTTTTGTAGTTATTTTTTTCTAGGCTGCTTGCTAGTTTTTTTATCATCATTTATTTATTTATAATCAGTTGCTTTTTTTTAATCGTTTAAATAATTTAATTGTTATAATTATATGCTGATGAATGCGTATAAACATTAATAAATTAGTATAAGTAATAGTCATTAATTTAAATTTTAATCAATAACTAATTTAAATTTTAAAAACAAGTTTAAAATTTAATTGGTTGTGGTTTATTATATTACACTTTTTAGAATAATAATAATTATTATAATGATATTTTCTGGTGTTAACATACCATTCTATTCTTCACATTTTTAAAAATTAATTAAATTATGGATTCCGAAAAATAATATTATGTTAAACTAATAATAAAGGCCCCAATTTCTTTCCACTTTTAATATTCCTTATTTGTAGAAATGTTTCTTATTTTGATTATTATTGTATCCTATTCTACTGAACCCACCTGAGGTGGTTCCCGCAGGGTGAATACCCTGATGGGCCGAAAGGCCCTAAAACGGGCATTTCATTTCATTTCATTCTACTGTGGGGTATGAAGTATCTCTGTTTTTATTTAATTGAGGTTTATTATTTAGCAATTAATTTTTTTGGGCTTTTGTTTATGATTTTTAAACAATCAAAATATCAGACTAATGTAGGGTTCAGTGGCGTAGCCAGGGGGGGCTGAGGGGCTTCAGCCCCCCCCCCCCGAAATTTTTACATAACCTAAACCGCAATAAATATGTGAAAAAAAATAAAACCTATAAAAAATATATAAAAATAATAAATTACATAACATATATTTTTTAACAGTAAACTTATAATATAAATATCATAATATATAAAGAAATATACAATGAAATTGAAAGATATAAAATTAATTTGAAAACATTGAACAATATATATATATATATATATATATATATATATATATATATATATATATATATATATATATATATATACATATACAATTTTTAACATTCAGCCCCTCCCAAAATTAAATTCTGGCTACGCCACTGGTAGGGTTGCCAGATTTCATCCAAGATCCAGCGAGACAAATCTAATCTGGTGTGAGGGGGGGAGTCTATTCATGCAACTCAGTTGTAAAGAATGATTTTAATGATGTAGAAACTTACTAATGAGTGAAGTTAGGTAATAATAAATTGCTAAAGCAATAAATATCTCTTTATAGCCATGTTTTATAAACCAATTTTAGAGCATAAGCTGATTGAATTTTTTGTAACATCAACATTTTGACTCTAAATTTGACAACAAGCTTTACGAAGGAAACGTAAATTAAAAATAATTTTTAATGATTGAAAGTATATTTGGTCTATCATTTAATATTACCGAGTTTTGTAAAACATGAATAGTTGACACAATATAATTGTGCGAGAGATATTTGGTCTTTGATAATATAAATTCCTCTTTGGATAAAATATAATTTCGTTTTTTTTTGTAAAATTAATTAAATAGGTAATATGGGTAATATTAGAATATTATTAGTTTCAGCAGGATTTATAATTTGAGTGGGACATATGAGGACTATCCCGCCGAAGTTGGGATACCTGGCAACCCTAGACTAATGTAAAAAAACTCGCTAAATGTAGAATTAAAATTCCCTATTTCACTTTTATAAAAATCATAATTTATTTTTATTCATTTACATACTTGAGGTTACTTTATTACAAAGTTTATCAATTGTCAAAATTTTACAATGAAATGAAAAAAAAACAAAAAAAAATATTGATTGTAAATTATTACATAGACTGCATAAACATAGACAGCATAACTTAAATAACAAACTAGATTAAAAAAAATATAATGTTACATGACAAACACTGCACATTTAGGGTGGGAATTTAAGTTAAATTTTTAGCATACAATTTAACTAAAAAGCATAACATATTGGTTAATAATGCGAATTTAAATGAACTTATAAAAAAAATTAAAATAATGACTATAAATTATAGTTAAAATTTTTAAAATAATTAAAAAGAAACTCTATCTAATTACGGTCCTGATTAGATACCCTGAGGGCATGTTCTAACTCAGGGTGTCAGTTAGTCAAGACTGCCACCTTAAGAAAATTAGTACAGGTGTCTATTCTTCTAATGCTCTCTGGTAAGTGTCCAATAGAAACTCTTACTACTAGATTATAGTATTAAACATGGTTATAATAAGTTGACAGTGTGGTTAAATATTGTTGTGGAACCAATGAGGTTGGCCTATTTTAATATTCTGAGTGTGCCAATAAACTTCATTGGCTCCCTTGCATTATTTTCCCATGCTGCCAACTGATTATAACCATTTGTATTACTATTGTATGCATGCATTGCATTTTCATCTGCTTGAAAGCGTATAGTATGCAATGTTACATAGTGTGTCTTTACAAATTTAATATTTTACTTACATATAATGCTTCTCATACTAATTTTCTTATTTCTTTGTAATTTATATTATAATTTATTTTGCATGTTTGTGCTAATGTATTACTGTATGAAATTTGTTATTTTTATTATTAAATTTGTTTTAAGTATTTTGTATTGATTATTCTATACAACACTGTGTGAAAATAACTGATATCTGCGCCGTAAAATAGAGAGAAGCATCTTAATTGTTCCCTTTTCTCTCTATTTGCTGTGCTAGTTTTTTAAATATATTTTTAGTCTTGGGCATGTATTATCTTATTATTTTTATTATATTTTATGTACAATGTAAATTATATTGTACATCATAATACAATTGGACAACATTACATTTTACAATGTTATAACTAAAGGTATGTTATAACTATGTAATAACATAGTTATACATAACTAAAAAGGCACCTGGTTAAAACTATTAAAACAGTATTATAAATAAGGTTCCTAGTCAAAATAATTTGAGAAAAAGTTCTGAGGTACCCCGGATTTTTTAAAAAATTTATTTGTATTTATTAAGGACACTGATTTGGCTGATAGACAAACCTGGGTTATGAAACCGACAGGAATTTTTAGTTCCGTGTAAATGCCCAGGAATAGTTTTTTTTAAATAAAAAATAATCCTTTATTTAAGTAAAAATTACAAAAATTCTAAATATATTTGGTTGGAATTAATTCCCACTTCAGGATGGGTGTCCTGTGCTGTGGGAATGTGAGTTTAGTCTTTAGGATGGGTGTCCTGTGCTGTGGGAATGTGAGTTTAGTCTTCAGGATGGATGTCCGGTGCTGTGTGAATGTGAGTTTAGTCTTCAGGATGGGTGTCCTGTGCTGTGGGAATGTGAGTTTAGTCTTCAGGATGGATGTCCTGTGCTTTGGGAATGTGAGTTTAGTCTCTTTTACTGAGTTTTACTTAGTTTTATAAACTAAGTAAATCTAAGTTAACTACTACTAGTAACTACTAGTTAGTTACTAGTAACTAAGTTTTTTATTTATATTTTTTGTTCTATTTATTAAGTGCATCACAGTCATATCAAGTAGGCTTTCTAGCGTCAGTTTAGGTTACTATATTACTCTATGATTAATATTATTTAGTTTTTATACTTGATGAGTATAATTGTTTGTTTATTGCAGAGAACACAGATGAAGTGCCGAAGCCACAGATAAATCTGATTGAGCCATTGATGGCCCATGCAGTGACAGGAGAAAGATTTATATTAGACTGTAAGGTAATGGTGCCTCCTGGTGTACTGGTTCATCTCTCCTGGAAGGCTCCTAGCTGGGACAGTGTAGGTATTCATTTCATTGTATTAAGACAGATTTAAAGTAATATTACTCAAGACCTGTAGCCCATTTCTTATAGGTTGTCGTTGCTTCAGTTTAATCAAAATTTTTGCTTCCCTATCTCCTAGCTCATTGATAACAAAGAGACTAATACTTAGAGGGAGGGCTTAAGTAAAAAAACCCCAATGATTAGGGGTCTAGAAGTGAGACTGGCACATATGTTAGTGATATTTTTATATCTTTTGTACTGTGTTTAATTAAAATTTGCCATGCATGTAGCTATATATATAGCTACATGCATGGCAAATTTTAATTGGATCGCATAATTTTTCCACGGTTTTTGATTTTTTGAAATTTTTGCTGAGTCATTATCACGGGACAATGACGTCATAAAAAATTTTCTGAATAGTGCTACTACAACATTGGATTGATTTTTCTACAAAGTTTTAATTCTCTAGCATAAATACACTAGGAGCTAAGATGACATACAGACAGACAACATAATGATAACGTAATTGGCAAATAACGTAATAATAACGCCATCACCAATGCGCAAAAAGAAGATGTCTTATATTACATATTATTTTGACAAAAGCTCAGGCATCTGGTATTTTACAGATGGTCATTATGTTTTCGATGGTGCTAAAACCAAATCTTAAGGAGAAAAGAATAGTAATTATGAGTTAGATGTTTGATTAGATAAGTTGCATTTAGTAAAAAATTCAGAATACTTGATGTTATAATAAAGAAATAACATGAACAAATATTAAATAGTTTAATTTCATTAATAATGTCCCTACTAAATTAATAAAATAAAAATTCTGGCGCAGAGGTCCGCAAGCCGGGCGAATTTTCTTTGAAATGCATGCTTTCTTGTTTATTAGTCCAATTTTTGTCCAATTTTTATAACTTGAGCTTCAAAACTTGTTAATTATTTTTTTTTATAATTTAAGAAAATGCGCACATTAATCCATAGATTTAACACTACACTGTACAGTTTTAATTGCACTCATTTGAAGCTCAGTCTTTGCTACTTTTTAACACATTTTCTTTGAAAAATTCGCAAAAATAAATAACAAGTTGTGAAGCTACTGCTCAGGTTATCAGATATATACCGAAAAATTAAGGAAAATTGGATTAATAAACAAGAAAGCATTCATTTAAAAGAAATTAATATTTAAGAAAAAAATAGGATCTAGTTGCAAAAAATTATTTAAAGAGAAAAAAGTTTTGACAAGTACTGCACTATATATATTAGAATGTGTAAAGCATGCAAGAAATAATTTAGGTTATTGTAATAATTCTCAAGCCTGTCATGTTTATGAAACAAGAAATAAAAAGAATTTAAAAATTAAAAAACATAAAACCAATCACTACAAAAAAACTTGTGAATACAATAGTATGATTTTGTACAACAGTATAGAAGATAGTTTTAAAAATGGAATTGATGATGATACTTTTATAAAAAATATTAAGAAGCTTCTTTTAGAAAATACATGTTGAAGATTTTTTAAATAGGAAAAAGCAACCTCTTATTAAAAATAAAATTGATGCATAATTTTTTTTTTTTATTTGTAGTATTTTTAAAAGTTAATACGATTTTTTTTTCAATGACTAAATTGTTCCTTTTAATACCTAGTTAAAATTTTGTTTCCTTTTCTACCAGAATGTTTTTTGTTGCAATTTTATGTAATTTAATAAGACAACATGTTTATTTTTTTTATTATAAATTTTAGTTGTAATGTGAGTTGAATTTTAGTTTTGACTATTTACGCAAATACTTTTTGTATTTTAATGTGAATAAAAATATTTTTCTATTCTATTCTATTCTAATTTTCAGAGTCATTATTGCGGGTAATGATGTCATAAAAAATATTTTCTTAAGAGCACAACTACACCTATAGACTGAATTTTTTTACTAAGTTTAAACTCTCTAGCATAAATACACTGGGGGCTACAATGATAACAGACACACGCATGCATTGAAATAGACAATTTTGTGAAAACTACTCAGGAGGTCTTAAAAACACCTGAAACAGAAATTGTGGTTTCCGTTTTTTTGCTAACACAATACTTTTCCTGTATACATAAAGTATAAACAAGAAAAAGTAAAAATACTGTGTAAAAGTAATAATTAATTATTTTTATATCTTTTGTACTGTGTTAATTACTTTAAAAACAATAAAATCTTTTTTTAAATTTTTATTTGTTTGGCTGTGTTTGCAGAAACGTATGAAAACAATTGCTAAAACAAGTGTAGAAGATATAAACAATATTCACTATGACGTCCACATTTTGACGCTGGTTGTGAGTAAAGCAGTGAAGCAAGACACAGGCTCCTATGTGTGCAAGGTGGAGGACGCTTCATTGAATTCAGCTCAGGACAGCTATGATGTTATTGTTGATTGTTAGTCAAATTATAATTAGTTGTGTTTTGTAGGATGTTAGGATAATATGTAGTGGATGTGAGGATGTGTAGCGCTTGTAAAAGTGATAAGGGTAGTGGGGACGAAGAAGAAGAAAAAAAATATTAATCTCTGGTGTTCGACACATTTTTTTAATTGTTAAAACTTTTTATTCACTTAATATTTAACAAAACAACTTTAAAAGTTTATAAAAGATTATTTAGATATAAAAGGGTATAGAAACATTAAGATTAGAGTTACAAGTGTCACACACCAGAGATTAATGTTTTCATTTTCTTTTTCTTCATCCCTACTACCCTTATCACTCTCACAAGCGCTACACATCCTTACTAGGATTATTGTATGGATTTTTTTAAATAAAAAAAAATCGGGTACGGGGTACCTCAGAAATTTTCCTTGTCACACTAAGCTCATCCTCCATACTTTGGACTCACTTTGTTTGTCCTCATAATATACAAGTCATTATATTTATTTTGCAACACGTCCTCGGACTCACTTTCCCTGTCCTCAAATAGTCACCTATCCAGGCACTGACCATACTTGATGCTGCTTAACTTTTATGATCCAATATATATGTATATGTAAATATACACATATATACACACACCACACAATAAGATAAATTTTAGGTTTCTTAGCATAATATCAAAATAAGAAAATGCTGCTTAGTCACCATCATTTGATGAGTCTCTTAATCAAAAGTTCATCTGTTAAAAGTGCCTGTTAAGTCTCTATGACTGACAGGCATGAGTAATAATAATAATAAAAGAACCTTCATTTGCTAAAATTTCAGTATAAAACAATTTACAAAATATTATTATATATAATATTAAATAAAGCCAAATAAAAATATTTTGTTTGGCTTTATAAATCAACTCCATTACTTAGTATCTTAGTTATACTATTAAATTTGTATCTTTAATAAGGTAAAACCTCACCATGAAGCTTTTTGTGAAATACATAAAAAAAGTATTTGCAGCAAAGCTTTAAAATATTTTATTCTGATTGTTAGATTTCGCACTGATGATGGCCTCTAGGTAATTATGTTTTTTGAAGGACTTCTTTTTGAAAAAATATTTTTTTCTTGTTGCTGTCACATTTCTATTTGTCTATTTATTTAATGTAATTCACAGTTTGTTTTTTTAGCGTCAGAGTCAACTTATTTAAATCTGAGTATGGATGGGAGCTCTGAGATCACTGTCCGACAAGGAGAGAGACATGTGCAGTGGATTGTTTATGTTGTGTCAAACCCTACTGCTAAGATTTCATGGTAAATCATTTTAATATATCTACTTTATATTTAAAAGTATAGCAAAGAAGTACTATTTGTTGAATTGATTGCCTCTCCTTTGTATTTAACTTAAAAATAAATTAATTATACATCAAGTTTTTTTTTATTCTTATATTTTATTATCTTATAACCAAACTTCTGTACTTTTACTATTCTTAATCAATACCGTGGGTATATAGGAACAAAATTATGTTTCTATAAAAAATCCATAACCTTGATTTTACCTGAATCATTCTAAGATGTTTTATAGACATACTGAGTGGCTTTAAGATGTTTTATAGACATACTGAGTGGCTTTAAGATGTTTTATAGACATACTGAGTGGCTTTAAGATGTTTTATAGACATACTGAGTGGCTTTAAAAAGTTGTCTGTCTGTTATATTTGTAGTGCCCTGTGTGTTTATGCTAGAGAGTTGAAACTTTGTAAAAAAGTCATTTTTAGGTCTAAGTGAAGTGTTTGACTAGTTTCTCTTAATAAAGTTCTTGGTCATGAAGTAAACCAAATATCTAGTAAAGTATTAGAAAATATTAGGAGTTACTTTAAAAAAATCGGGTACAGGGTTACTCGGAACTTTTCCTCATTGCATCGGATTTGCTATACTCATCCTCCCTACTTCCGCTTCGCTCGTCCTCAGATAGTGAATTCACCTGTTTCATTCTCAGCCGTAACCATACAGCAATGACCACACAAAATGCTGCTTAAATTTTATGATCCAACAAAAAACATGGATATATACTTGTTGTATTGAAATGAAACTTGGCGTACTTTATATTATGTAAAGTTGATTTTTAAAAACAAGTCATTTGATAATAATTGAATTAGTGCTGACCATGAAATGAAACTTAGCACATATGTTGATCACACACAAATTGATCGCAACATTTTTCCGTGTTTTATGATTTTTCAAAATTTTTGCTGAGTCTTTATTGCGGTGTAATGGCATTGTAAAAAAAATAATTTTCAAATAGCACAACTGCTCCTATAGACTGGTTTTTCTACAAAGTTTCAACTCTCTAGCTAAAAACACTAGGAGCTACAATGATAACACACACACATACAGAGAGACAGACAACTATGAGAAAACTACTCGGGAGGTCTTAAAAACACCTGAAACGGATAATCCTGGATTTTTTATAAACAAATACTTTTCCTATATACCTACAGTATAAATGAGGAAAAATAAAACAGTTAGTAATAGTATTAAATAATTATTCATCTACGTACCTCCCTGTTAATCTTGGTGTACCTCAAGGATTGCATCTCAGTGGAACTCTCTTATCCAACTAGCAACAATGACTCTATTGTTTATCCACAGCAAAACATAGTTATTACAGTATAAAGGAATTGTATTGTGTTAGCCTATAAAATTAGGGTAATAAATAAAGAAATAATTTGTAAAAACAGCTGACTTGAAAAGCAGGCAATCAATTGGTTTGAAACTAACTGTTTCAAACTCGATAAACTCAGAAAAGTGTCTCTTCTTTAAATAAATAGCAAGTAAGTACTGTTGAGCCTTTGGGTTTAACTCTGGACTCTAAATGATCATGCATTCCTAACATATGTAAACTTGAGAAAAGATCAAGATTTATCTGTTTAAAGTTTTTGAAGACTATTTACCAAAATAGTTTAAAATCTACATACCATGCCCTGTTTACTCTAAAACTGCATGGTTTGTAGAGTTAGACATCACTAACTTTTAACGTTTAGAGTTGACATCAGTAACTTTTAATCAAAAAGTATATTAAATAAATGTGTGTGTATAATTTATTTTTATACTTTATTTATTATGTATCTTTTTTTATTTCTTTTATCTTTAGGACGAACCCTAGTGGAAAAAGAATGATGAATGATGATAAATATAGTGTTACATTCATGAATGGTAGATCTAAGGTAGAAATAGGAGATCTAACAATTGATGACTCAGGACTTTATGTGATACAAGCTAACAACAAATTGAAAACTGCAACCCTCAATGTTACATTACTTGTTGAAGGTGAATAAATTTGTTTTTAACTACTTTTCTATTGATTTGGCAAAGTGGGCAGTATAAATTTTTAGCCAGGAAAAAAGCATTTTTTATGTTTTTTAAGTACTAGATTAGAAGGAGTCAATACGAGTACTCTAAGTCACCAAAAAGTCAAAAAATCTGTGGTAAATAACAAGAAACCAATATAGATTAGATTAGATTAAGATTTATTTATTATTTTAAAAGCATACATACAGTATAATATAAATATCAGCATAAAACATTTATAAGTAATATAATAATAATAATAAAAGTCTATTTGACAATGGAATATGCAAATGAAACTATGAAAATAATAAATTATTTAATAGCCGCATAAGCTATAGCTTGTGCGCGGCTATATATTTCATCATTATTTGTTTTTCCTTATAATTTATAGATAGTATTTGTTTTTTATAATGTTAATCATTTATGATAATTTATTTACAAATATTTTGTTAATTTATAAATTTAATTACATTTCAAAGGTGAAAATTCCATGCATTTTGGTTAATTAAAAACAAAACATTTTTTTTCCTTTTCATTTTTTAAATAGAAAAAATAATACATATTATACAAAAAATAAAAACTAAGTATTTTAAAAGTAGATGGATTTAGGTTAGTTAAATATAAATATAAGTTTTAGTAGGTGGCGGATATAACAGTTGGTAAATATAAATTTTTATGTGAGTTGTTGTTTTCAATTTTTTGGAGCGCAAAATCAAATAAATACAGTCTTTATTTAATAAGACCACTCAAAGGGATCAAAACACCAAAAAAAAAGAGTGGTAAAAACTGGAAATTTATAAGTACAGAAGTTAACAAAAATGTTGAGTTTGGTGTCGCTTTCAATGTTTTTTGGGGCTCTGAGCAAAATGAAACTAGTCCAGAGTTGATCCGAGTACTCAAATTACTTAAACCTAGGGGTCTGGGTTCGAATCTTGGTTTGGGAGAAAACATTTTACAAGTTAATAACTATAAAAAAATTCTATTGTGGTTGTCCGCAAGAGGGGTGAATTTCCTATTGTTTGTAAGAGTTTTCTCTTAATAATTTTATTTTGAGATCAAAATTTGTGAGGGAATGAGTTATTTAACTTATTTAACTCATCAGTGTTACTTGTTAAATTAGTAACTGGTAAAATGGACTATGTAGACCCTCATAAGAGGTCTAAGTGGCAGATGAAAACAGCTGATTACTTAAAAATAAAATGTATTCTTAATATTCCTCATTTATACTCTAGGTGTACCATGTATCAAAAGTATCAGGTTTGCAAAAAAATACTGTGACTGAGATTTCACCTGAATTATCTGTTGGTTTTTTTAAGACCTTCTGAGTGGTTTTCTCAAAGTTGTCAGTGTGTGTGTGTGTGAGGGTTCTGTTATCATTGTAGCTTCCAGCATATTTACACTAGAGAGTTGAAGCGTAGGGTAAATCTTCGGTATACGGTACCCCTTGTTATAAACGTCCTCGAACTCTCCTTGTAACCATGTATCAATATACATTGGTGCGTACTTTACCGTGTCCCCCCAAACTACACCCCTGTTTCAGATATTTATGTTTCTCCATCTCTACCATCCCCCACCTTTGCAGTAAAATAATAAAATAATAATTAATTAAAATAAAAAACTTGAAAATAAAAAACCTGAAAATAAAAAACCTGAAAATAACAAACACGTAAAATACGTAAAAAATACGCGTAACATAAAATAAAATGTGGTGTATCATCGATTATTCTTATGAAAACATAGTTAAAACATTATAAAAACATAAAAAAATAGTTATAAACCATTTTACAACAAATAAATAAAAACAAACAACAAAAAAACATTTAAAAAAATAATAAAATATGTTCATAAACGTAAAAGAAAAGGCATATATCGATTATTCCTACGTCATATCTCTAAACTAAAAATATATCGATGTATAGTATTGATAACAGGGGGTACCGTATACCGAAGTTCAGCCAAAAAATGTATTGATAGATTCGAGATTAAGCACGCACATACACCTATTTTTGTATCATTATCATCAAATGACTTATGTGTTATTTGTGTTATTTTTTAAATTTAAAAATAAGTAATCCCATTTGGTGAATTGAAATTTAGAATAATATTTTATTTTTAGACGAGCCATTTGTATCTATGACTCTGGATCCTTATTACCTAATAAACAAAGAGTACAAGATAACATGCTCAGTACTTGGATACCCTATCCCCCTGATAGAGTGGACATACAGGGAATGCTCCAAGTACCCGGAGTGTAGCCCTAAGCCAACTGGACTGAAGGTAAACCAAATTTAAGCTACATTACATTCATAAGTTTAATGTCAGTTAAGTTTAGCAGTAGTAAGTATAGTATAGTAGAATTAGTTTTAAAGTATAAATCATGGGTCATGGGATTTTTGGAGGGGGGTTCGTTTCGCTCAAAATGAGGATAAGAGGATCGTTTTTCTTGCGTTATTTAATATGTTTAAAGAATATTGCTTCGCTCGCTAAATGGTCTAAATAAATTAATATATTTATTTAAGCACAATAAATAAAATATTGCATTATTTTTCTCAATATATTAATATTTAGTTTAGTAAATCCCCACTATTGAGATTTGATGGACTCCTATCTCTGACTTTTGTCAAAGGATGCTGGAAACTAAACCCACAACACATTATTAATTTCCAAAGTTTGCAGCTTTGACCCCCCTCTGGAAGGAATGCTCCGACGCCCATGAGTAGTAGTTTATAGTATAGTGGAAGTAGTTATATAGTTTTTTATTACATAGTAATACTATATTAGTATTACTATTTCATAATGTTACTAGTGTGTATTACAAGTATTATGTAAATACTTTTTCTTAATTGTAAGTAATCTTTTTACTCTTCTTTTTCTTCTTTAAAATATGAGATGTTGTAGGTTTTTTATGTAACATCTTTATTGTATCATTTGTCTAATTAATTGTTAATATATTTATTTTTAGGTTTGATAATGACTTTATAGCCGAAACGTTACCCTAATTGTTGTTTTTTTATTACCACCCTATAGGACACAACCTTCTCTTAAATTATTATGTAGTAATACCTTAGAGCTTAGGGTTAAAATGAAATTGTCAAACCAAGGGAAGTTAGTCAGTAGATATATCCCTCGAGACATTTGATGACTGTTTTATTCAGATGTTGAGGGTAGCAATACAAAGTTATAATATCCTTGACATTGAGCTGCTTTATATAGCAAGACCAAAGATGTGAAGAAAAGTACCATGTCACCCTACATCTGATTTGTTGCACCTTATATTTCTTTTATAGAGCGAGATCATAGAGATGCCAGATGGAGTCCGTTTATCATCTGTAGTTAGACTAGTCGCTAATCAAACGAGAAAACTTATTTGTAGAGCTAAAAACTTTTTGGGTGATAAACAAGTTGAAGGAATGTTCTTTGTTACAGGTATTTCACAAGAACATTAATTATATTCTATTTTTTTAAATTTATTTTTGTAATAACTCGACAAAGTATTATATAACTTAGGCATTGCTTACTGAAAAGTAAAGTAATATATAAATCAACTAGGGAAACTCCTATACTAACCTTTCAGCTGGCTCAAAAATAAAAAATCTCTAAAATTGGAATAACTGAGTTTAGGATTAAGATTTACGTTTTTTATTTAATTTTATTGGCAACAGTGTTAACATTAGGTGAGTTTCACTTTTGTTCGTGTTTTTGTAATTTAATATATACGTGCTAATTTAATGGTTTTGTCCTCTATTGGATGTGACAAAACGTATTTCTTACACAAATTATTAACATTTTATTCTAAAATTTACAAATAAATGCTTTAAAAACAAAATTTTTGAGCACTGTAAATAGTTTATTTACATTTACTTGGGTAAAACAAAATGACCGTGCCCATTGGAAAATTTGAGCCAACTCCCTGGTGGACAAAATGTCAGCTACATGTCACATCTAACAGAAATCGTATTTCTTTCCCTACTTGGTTTATATATTACTTTATTGTAGGGGTTTACCTATAAATAAAGCATTTTGATTGTAATGCTATTGAAACAAAATAAATTATTGTTGTTATAGATTTGGAAGGTGGATTTGATTTATGGGGAGAGGTAGACAGTGGTAGATCTCTTACAGATGTTGTCGTCTCTGATACTGTTAAACTAACATGCGGTGCTTCCAAATATCATTACAAGGATGATATATTCTGGACCTACAGATCTGAGGATGGAAGGAATTCCAGAAATATATCTAATTCTTCTTTACCAGGTAGGTATTAACTACAGCTTACTTGAATAGTATACTATATCAGTAGTAATTAAGGTTTAAGTAAATAAAGATGGTTGTAAATCATCTCTATTTACTGTTTGTTGAAAACACTCTTGGTGGTTGTACACATTGTTACCTGATTAAATCTATCCTATTTTAAACCTATCTAATTCCTTAATGATCTTCAGAACATCTTGACTTCATCTCAACTCAAATACTTTAACCCTCTACCAGGTGGGCCTTCGGAAAGTTACGATACCAGGCCCATATAATATATGTTACCAGGCCATATAATATATGTTACGTGTAAAGTGATGTAGAAATTTATACATTAGGGTGGGGGGGGGGCGGTACACAGTGGTCCAACTCCCTGATTTGAGGTGGTCCTAAAAAACAGGGGCTAGTTGCACAGCTACTGCATTGAGAGCTAGTTTCACCTTGTACAACTGTTATCAATATTGTTATCAGTTTTAAATTGAGACGTCTATGTTTTGAAAGAAAGTAAACAAGACAATTTTTAACTTATATATGAACAATTTTAGTTGTTAATAAGATTATTTGTTTGGAAAAGAAGATAAATTTAGCATTTTTTTCTTTTATAAGGACAAATAGAAACACAATGAACACGCAAATTAATTTCCATTTCTGCACGTCATGGTTATCATGATATCAGGTCTAGTTAAAAATAACACATCATTTATATTTTTATTATATTTTATAAAAATTTTACATTTAAAATAATAAATACAATTTTTAACATTGTTAAAGATCCATGTTTAATTTTTAAAATTAAGAAATAATTATTTTATATATGCTTTACAAGGTGAAACGACCTGCCTCTAGTGGAGAAACGGTGAACTCAAAGCAGGCCCATCTAAAACAGCTTATTCCGGGGAAGTTGGACCACTGTGTCCCGCTCCCTCCCCTATTGTATGAATTTCATCACTTTAGTTAAGTGATAACTTCTAAAATGTTAACAAATTATTAATTTAAAAAAATTAATCACTATATTTAGGCATGTATTTTATTGTTTATAATTTAAAACATGGTTATGAATAAACAAAATAAAAACAAAGCAAACATGCATCAGCTGGATTCGTAAGTATAATTTCTTGGAAATTACAAATACATGATATTTTTAATTTTTTTTAATAGAGGGATGGTAGTATGTAGAGATAGAGAGGGGGTTAGGGGAGTTAAGTCAGAGCGATTATATTTAACCTATATTGTAAACAGATAAATTGCAGAAGTTACACAATTGAAAATAATATAAAAAATACATACATTACAGGTTGTGGCACTTTTATATGCATTGTATAAAAATTATATCACACTATGACCCAACAGTCAATGATATTTTTATTTTTTCAAGGCTTCAACTGAAAGGTGCAGTTGAAGCTTCAACTTAAAGGTGCAGTTGAAGCCTCAACCTCTCACCTCTAGGACTTTGACCAATCGATAAAAATTTTATTCTGAAAATTTAATTTTTGTGTGTAAATCGCCGCTAAGAGGATCTTCAGAAAAGTGACTTATCTGAATGGACTAAACCCTAGCTTTACGTGTGTTTCATGATTTGCCTAAAAAAGCGCTCTTCCTTTACTTGACACTCAGGTCTCATTGACTATGTTTTTAACTTTGTAACAGATTAATCTTAAGCAAGCAATTACCATTCAGGATTCCAATTATGAAATTCGAACGCTCCTCAAAAAGTAAATAAAATTTTTATAAGTTTGTTAGTAACTCTTAGATCAGACATCAATGTAGGTCTAGACATCAAATAAATATGACTTTTAATTTAAATGTTTAAGCTATAATTATAACAACATGCTACACTTTGGCTATATTTGAAATCATGATTATCATGATTTTTTTATTTGTATTGTTAAGTTATGGTTTTTTCATGCATCAGCACTGTATATGGCATTATATCAGAAAGCCCACTCTACTTAGCTATTAAAGCTGTTTGCTATTAAAGTTTGTGTTGTTATTATTCTCTATGGTTAATTACAATCCTTGTTATTACCGCTCTCTACTTATCTCTTCAAATTGATTTGCTTTAGCTTTTACCTTAGAATAGTACTATATATAGAAGGAGCATAACTGATAACAGCAAAGCCGGTTCACTGATGGTTTTAAGTAATGCTACCACCCTAACAATATACAATTTTTTTATAACAAAGTTGGCAATATTTCCGGTTGCTGAACTATTATGTTCTATTATTATTTAATGATTGATCATTCATAAAATACCAATATAAATATCGGTGCATTACAATATTTAAAGCATTTTAAATTGTATTTTAGCGTTTTTAATTAAAATTATATTAAAAGTAGTCCTCGTCAACTAAATGTATAATTTTGTATTCTACTACCCTTTTGCAATCTAAGAACAATTTTATTAAATACTTAGCACGTTTTTAAGTTATTATATTTGTTTTTACAATCTTTCTTCATTAATGGCTATTTATGACACATAAATTAAATAATGTTATGTTTTTAGGGTGGTACCCCTACTTACAACCACCAGTCTACTGGCTTTCTTGTTATAAGTAGAATTATATTGTGTTTACAGTCCTATGCTCCTTCTATATATAGTATTATTCTAAGGATTTTCCCCTTAAATTTCAACCATACGATATTATTTTAAAAATGAATGTATTCACCTGTTGCAGGAGTGTTCATGAAAGAGTTACCAGGCACACCATACTCATATCTGAGTACAGTTGTTATAAGAAACATATCTAAAGATCTCAGCGGCTACTTTATTTGTAGCTCTACTTATAATTATAATATCAGTCAGTCTCAAAAATTTGTTCGGATAGAAGTTAAAGGTGAGATTATTGTTAAGTTTAGATCCTCTTAGAACAATTTCTAGATTTCAATATAAGCATGAATTTTTAAAATCAATTTAAAATGTTAAACCTATTAAAACTCAAGATATTTTTAATTAATAACAAGTCATTTAAATAAAAAATATTTCCTCATTACATTGGATTCACTACGCTCATCCTCCTAGCTTCTGACTCGCTTTGCTCGTCCTCAGAAGTACAAGTCGTTAAATTTATACTGCAACACCTCTTCGGACAACTGCCATTATATCTCAACACCAGTGAATGGTAAAGATATAAAATTCGATAGAATGGGTCAGCTCAACAAGATATTTTAGTTAATATTAAATTATATTTTTTAATGTCCTTATTAAAAAGATATGAGGGGATGAAAATTAAATTTTCACATAATTTACACTATAATAGTTTACAATAAGTAACTCAATTATAATTTCTAATAAGTGACACAATAATAATCACAATAATAATATGAAGGTACCATTCATTGGTTTATACAAGGTGAATCATTTTAGATGCACCAACAATAAATCCTTAAAAATAAGGTGAAAACATGGTCCTTAAATAGGTCTCTACCCTTCAGGTAATCGACTCTTGCAAGTTTAAATTTTCCATTATTATATTGGTAATTATTACCCAAAAATAGTATTTTTTTTGTATAGTAATACTTTATTTGGGAAACCACATGAGAAAGTTGATACTAATATCACTATATTACAGTAATTTTTTATTAAGCTATTGTTTGACATATATTATAGATTTTTGTTCAAAACTATAAGAAAGAAATATTTAAACAAAATCTATGATATAAGTCGAACAATACCATCTTGAAAAATTATCAGAATATTAGTATCATAATGTTACTATTATAAATATAAGTGATATTAGTATAAAATTTCTTTGACACACCTAGACCCCTTTTGAAACCCTGTATACAAATCCTCCGTGTTGTTTTATTTGTGCCCAAAAATAGATTTTTATATGTTATTGTTTTGTACGAATTTCACACAAAATAACCTTTATCAATATGATGATAGGCAGCAAAACATATGTATAATCTCCTTTACAGTAACTTGACTCACCAAATGTTGTCTTAGCGGCCCAAAACTTTCTTCTTTTGACATCAGCACATGTTTTGACAGTCTCAAATACACAAGTGAACGCATCATATATGCGTTGATGTTTTATTTACTTTATGACATTTAAAAAAAACTACTAAATTTAGCATTATGTTGACAACAAGATAACTCATTGTTTTTCAGATTTAAGAGCACCAGAATTTACGGATGTTACCAACCTAAACGGAGGTATAATGGATGTGGAACCTGGTCAGAAATTAATATTTTATTGTAAAGTTAGCGGATCTCCTTTTCCTAATATCACTTGGTTTAAGGTAATCTTTTTAGGGTTGATTCCAAAATTATTGAACCATTTTTTTTTACATTTTCACAACAACCTACTTAACTACTAACTTGTTTAAGGTTTAATAAAAATATGCAATTCAATTTTTTTTGTATTTTTGTTATTGTCACACCTGAAATGAACTGCACCGTCAAAATATAGTTGCTTTAACCCTCTACTGGGCGCACCTCGGAATGTAATAATACCGGGCACGCTACAGGGATTTCCCCGAATATTTTGTATAAAAATATTCAATTTATTAATTTATGTCTAACAGTTCAAAATTTTGATAAAAAATAAATTAATAAACTTCTTCTTTCTTGCAGAACGGTGAATCAATTATAATTTCAAATGATGAGGATTCTCCATATATATTTAAAAATTTAAGTCAAATTTTAGAAATCCAATCTGCTACTAAAACAACAGTTGGCAGATATACTTGCATTGCTGCCAACAAAGCTGGTGCTATTAAGGCTGAAAAAGTTATTCAGTTGTGTAAGTTCTCTGGATATTACTTTTTACTTTTCTCATTTGTACTGCTAGGAATATCGGAAAATATAGGAATAGTATTTTGTTTGCTCCAAAATTCTGAAACTGAGATTATATCATTAGTTGTTTTAATGGTGATTTTTTGGTATACATTAAGCATGATTGATTAATAAACAAGAGGCCTTTAGCCTTTTGGCTGCTTCACGGCTAGCGTCTTGTTAGCTAGGTTTTTCAATATGCCTTATTTAATTTTGAATTATTTTTTTTATAAAACCCTATTTTTGCAACAGGGTGGATTTTGCATTTTCTTTTTAAGGCATGGTTATGGTCAGCTTTCCCTCTAGGCAAACATGCCTCAGTCTTTCAGTCAGAAGTGTTCTCAATTAACACCTGCATTCTCGAAAATCTCAAGCGAAACACTAAGCAAGCGTCAGTGTTTATTTATACTGACAGTCAAGCTGCCATAAAAGCCCTGGGATCCAACAAAGTTAACTCTAAACTGGTGTGGGAATGTTTACAAAACCTTACCAGTTTGGCTGCTGAAAATCAAGTATCAGTTAGATGGGTTCCAGGACATAAAGGTATAGATGGTAATGAGGTTGCAGATGATTTAGCAAGACAAGGTTCTAATCAAACTCCAATAGGACCTGAACCAGTTATTGGCATTTCGAAAACACAAGTCAAGACGGCAGTGAATGAATGGCTTAGAGGTAAACACCAACAACACTGGAATAATGCTCCTGGTTTGAGGCACAGTAAACTCATGTTGAGAGGTCCTCAAGCCAAACTGACAGATGCTCTTCTAAAGCTAAATAAGAAAAACTTGAGTATAGTGACGGGCTTAATAACTGGTCATTGTCACTTACGCAAACATATGCATACCATCGGCATATTTCAAGAAGAGCCAGTCTGTAGACTCTGTGGCCAATGCCCTGAAACATCATCACACATCATCTTTGAATGCGAAGCTCTAGCATACAAGAGATTTCTGTTGTTTGGAGAAACCACACTAAGCAGAATTGAAAAACCAGATGCCAATTTAGTACACAAACTTTTAGAAATAATAAAAGGAAAGGATCTCCTATAAGCTTAGAACACAAGGGTATTTGTACAAAAGACTCAAAGCCGCAGTGCAAAAGGTTTTACACCTACCCTCACAATTAATAATAATAATAATGGCCAGCTTGGCCGTGAAGTTGCCACAATAATTAATTTTTTATTATCCCGTTCTAACATTAAAAATCATAATAGTGTTTTAATTTGTTAATTGTAAATCAATTTTATTAACCCACAAAATTTATTCTTTATTGTAAAATGTTTGTTTAAATTTTTATTATCTTTGAATTAAATCAGACAAATCCAAGTCTGGAGTGATAAGTGCCTGATTCGATGTTTAAAATTCTGAAATAATCACAGATTTATCTATGAAATATTACAATTTTTTGGCACGGATGGTTGTTCTATTAAATTTTAACTCATTTATCTCAAATTAACTAATAATTAAGAAATGAAAGAGGAATTTTTATCGGCTCCCATGCTAATCCTATGATAAAAAACATTTTGATTACTCTTTCGTTTTCCCAAAATAAGTATTGTCAACCTTACAACTATCTCTTTGAATTACAAATAAAACTATAGCTTTATGATCAAAAATACATGTGTATCTGTATTTTTTTTATAGTTACTGCTAGACCTACAGGGTTGGTAGCTCTTATCATAGGTGTAATAGCATTTGTACTTTTTGCAATAGTAGTTATTACTTTCCTCTGCGTCAGGATGAGAAAAGTTAAAGTAAGTTTATTTTTTATTAAAGAATACAATAAGTATATAGAATGTGAAAGGTATAAAAGAGCGTCAGACAGACATTGGGAGTGAACTCGGTGCTGGCATCTAGCGACAGTTCTGAAACTAACTCTCCTTACCACAACATTCCTCCCCCTTTTCTAAGTAAGTTTTCTGAAATCTCGTTCTCTATTACTATTTTAATGAGACGAGTATATATTTTAAATTGGTGATTTATATATAAAGCAAATAGATGGGTTAATCAATTTCGTGCGAGAATTATTTTTCTACAAGCAACTCGACAGTGGCATTCTCATAGTTGGCATGGAGAAACTACCAAATTATATTCTAGGGCTCCTGTTAACTAATTTTTGTAACCTTATAAATAATTGTGTATAAAAAACCCTTTTTAATATTTTTTTACTTTTCCTCGCCTACTACCCTTGGTGTAAGGAAAAGTATTGTGTTCAACCAAAAAATCATGATGTCTCTGTGTGTCAAGCATCACGTGTTTATGCTACAGAGTTGAAACTTAGTCAGAAAATCAGACTTTAGGTCTAGTTGTGCTGCCCAGATATTCTTCATTCTACAATAACCTATTTTGATGAGTCATCAAATTTTTTAAAAATTGGTTAAAATAAAAAAATTGACTGATTGAAGTGATATTTGACACCTACATGTACAGGAGGTAAAAGGATCCACCAAATTTTTGTGGATTAAAAAAAAATTATGATTGTTTCATTTTATAAGTTTTAATTTTTCTACTGCTTTTAGACATTGGACTTATTGTCAGGTAGCAAAACACACATTAAGTTAGTAATAAAATTTACATAGCTATTCAAATTTAAATTTTTTCATTATTAGTGATCATATATATTTTTGGTGCGACTCATCATTACATTCTGAGGACAAGCGAAACAAGTCTGAATAAATAACCCCAAAGACTTAGGGTCATTTATTCTGAAGTCGAGCGCATCAAGACCAAAGGAATGCCACCTTAAGCTTTGGATAATCATGACATTAAGGACAAGGCTAGCAAGTCTAAAGTTGTAAGGAAAATTTTGAGGTACTGTCCATTATTTTTGAATATCATTTCTTGTGGTTTATTTTAACGTGTTTTTTTCTATTTTTCAGAAAAAGTATAGGGATGAGCTAACATCTATTGGTCTTTATAACTTTCAATCTGGTAACCCTGAGATATTAAATCCCAATCTCGATATTTATGAACAAGCTGAGAATCTTCCTTATAATAATGAAATATGGGAATTTGATAGAAATAAAATTAAATTAAGTAAGTCTATTGCTATTTGTATCTTCAAATTAAAGGAACTCCATTGGTAAAAATAAGTAAAGAAAAAAATGGGGATTAAATAAAAAAATCCTTGTACATTGCATATGTCTGTGTGTAAATGTTTTTACTTTTGTGTATGGCACACAATAACTATAACTATCAATAACTTGAAGGCTTTCTTAAATAAAATTTGGCATACGGCAAGAAGTTAAGGAGATCATTAACCCAACCTGATGTCATCAAAATTTTGAAACTTTTTTTTATCAAACTTTATTTTACCAAATTTTACAATATTATAACAAAATATTACAACAAAAAAATACAATAATACAATTATAGTACAAGATTACAAAAATATATTGGTTCTTTTTACCAACAAAAGTATCTTTTTAGGCTATAGGTGCACTGGTAAAAAAAAACAGTAACAATGAAATTAAAAAAAGTGAGAAAAAAAAGTATAAACATATACACATAAAATACAATTATTAAATACAAAAATCTTAATTTTTTAGCTTATAGTCTTAACAGTTAAACACTACTATTAAAAGGTTTAAATGAAATAATAAAAATTAAAATTGAATAAAAGTTAATTAATAATTATATTTTAAAATGAATAAATCCTTCTGTTTCTAATTTCTGTATACTTATTATTACTTTTTTTCCAATTTATTATAAGTGAGATGAAAATAAAAATTTGTGCAATTATACAAATAATTACAATTTTAAAAATGTGGTTTTTAGTATTAATTTTTATTTATTTATTTTTAATAGGTTTTTTGTTTTATTATTTTTATAACTTACAAATGACTTATTACTTTAATAACTTGAAACAACATGTAAGCAAGGTGTCTTATGTTTGGTTGTTGGCATGCTGAATTGAATGATATCAGTTCCAGCTCGATCGAAACACCTTAAATGCCACACATGGCATTTTTCTAATAATAAATGAACTGTAAGAAATGCTTATGTTTTATTTGTACAGGCAAGCAACTAGGCAGTGGTGCTTTTGGAGTTGTGATCAAAGCTGAAGCTTACGGCGTCAACGGTAGTGATAAACCAGCTACTGTTGCTATTAAAATGGTTAAGCAGAACTCAGATCTTCTTATGATTAAAAATCTTGCTTCAGAACTCAAAATTCTGGCTCATCTGGGCAGACATATCAATATTGTCAATCTCATCGGTGCTTGTACTGATAATATCAAAAATAGTATGTTAATTTATAAATATTTTTGAATTTAACACAAAACTGATTCTTAAGTGAGTAAAACTATTAGGGAGGGTCCTCAATCAAAATAAATAGTTGTGAATTTCTTATTCCTAGCACCCTTATGATAGGTTAGAACAATGAGAATAGAAAATGTGCTGTGCAGGAAGCTATAATAAATTAGAATATCCCATTAGCGATTTTTTTCCAAAGGAGATTCACTAAAAACAACCCAATTTTCCATAATCATATACTATATGCTAATAATGGTTAGATATTATATTGTGCCAGCTCAAAATAAATCCTATAATGTAGTTTTTTTGCTTTCCTACCTCTTAAATGAGGGAGGAAAACACAACTCCCACTTTTTCATCAAATATCAGTGTTTCAGCTCTGGAAAATTCCAAAATAAAAAAAATTGATGTATGTATGAATGTGCTTATTTCTTGAAAACACGCTACAGCTCAAATAGCTTATCCAATTTTAATGGACTTGGAAAATCAAGTCTTATAAAAGGAAAAACTTATTTAATTTTGGATTTAATCTATTTCAGTGTTTTTAAATAGTACCATTTTGAACTTTAAAAAGATAATTAAAAATTACAAAAATATATTTGTTTGATAAATAGTGTTTTCTGAATAGAAAGAGCCCTTAACCACTTATGTGGCTCGCACAGTTCTTGAAATATATAAATAGATGTGCTTGCAATTCGTAAATACTCCACAGCTCAAATGGCTGATCCAATTTCACTGAAGCTTCAGTGAAATTTATCAAAGTTATATCACTTTGAAGGTATCAAAATGATATAACTTTACAAGAAAAGATTTGAAAAAATGTTTCTTTGATAAAAAGAGTTTCTAATGATTTGAAGTTTCTTTGACTTCAAAAAGGTCTTAGCCATGGCTGTGTACTTTTCTTGTAAACATGCTAGCTTAAATAACATTATTATATGCTCATATAATTTCTAAGCCCATTGGTTGAGGGAAGCCTCATTCTATTAGTGGGTTCTCACAGATAAAAAAGTTTGTAGCACTCTATACATCTTTTTGCAAAGACTCATGTAAACTGACTTTTATTAATAGAAAATATGATTAAGAGTTTAAATGCTTTGAAATCACCAGTTATACAAAATACACAAGTACATAAATACTTTGATAAATTACATATATTTTGCTTCTCTATTTGAATAAAATGTACACAATTATATCAATATCAATTAAATTAATGCAGACTTTATTAATTCATTATTATTATTAATTATTATAATGTATAAATAATTATAATATTTAATTAATTATATTATTAATTAATTATAATATTTAATTAATTATATTATTAATTAATTATATTGTATACAATTTCATATAAAATAATATAATAATAAATAATGTAATAATTATTATATAAAAATATAATAATAAATTATATCAATAGTGGTAATCCTCGGGGTGACGCTAGTGCATTCCCTGGATGAGTACACAAGAACTACAAAATCGTATATTTTTTGTCCATTATCGTCTAACCCAGGTTTAATAGTTAGTATTCCTCAAATTAGTCCACAGCTCCAAATTAGCTTTTAAAATGTTTAGGGTTATTGGAGACTTTTTTAAGTTATACATTGCTCTACACATAGCTCCGAAGTTCCTCATCTCAAATTTTTTAAAATATCCTTGTTTCGGTTATTAAAAATGTCTGATAACAGTTATTTTTTGACAAATTTAAAAATTAATTCATATTAACTTACATATTGCATTGCTTTTGACATAGTTTATAAATACGTGTAATACTATTTATTTACTATTATAATTATATTTTTGAAGTAAAATTTTCATAATAAATAAATGAATTAAGCATACAAAAAAATGGTTAATGGTTTTGTGTGTTACCTGACATAGTTTTTAATTTATTTTTAATTGTTTTTTCTCATGAATTTCTAGGAGAACTGTGGGTGATTGTAGAATATTGTAAATTTGGAAACCTTCATAATTATTTACAGAAACATAGGATGTTATTTATTAATCAGATTAACCCAGCGACTGGGGAAGTAGAACCTCTCACCAGGTATGTAGTTTAGTTTTTTATTATTCGGAGTGATATTTAGTAAAAATAAGTGTATATGGTCTAAAAACAAAATATTTATTCATAGTAAATTTGTTATATAAGAAAATATTAAAAAGACACAAATGTTTCCAAGATACAACTTACCAATGAACTATTTACATTAAGGATGTTCAAAAAAATAGAAATTTTTGTATTTATTTAACAATAATTCAAACATGTTACTGCTGGAATTATTAAATAAATAAATTAAAAATGGATATGGAATGCCTAGGAATTTTTACCTTATTGAATTCACCAAGTGGATCCTCATCATTTTAGACTCGCTTCAGACTTAAGTTGATGAAATCTGTGGGATGAAGCTGAATACTGTTTACTACAAGTTTTGCAACAGAAACCAAATTTTAACAGAAATAAATGTTTTTTAACTTCTTAAAATATATATATGTTATTCAATAAAAACGAATGCTGATAATTTGATAAGACTTAGCAGATTTGTTGGTCTTATTTGAGACTTCAGGGGTATTAGGATTCAATCATGTTACTGCCTTTTAAGAGCTTTTGAAATGTTTGCTCCCATTAATGAATAGGTAATGAATCCATATAGATATATTTTCTGGATTGCACGACCAGGCATAAACACACTGGTAACTTTGACGATAACAGACACACAAGCACTTGAAGACAACTTAGTAAAAACCACTCATGTGGTCTTAAAACACTTACATGTAATAATTCAGGTAAAATCTGTGTTTATGATTTTTAGTGTAAACAATAATATTTCCTAATTTGCCTAATATATATGGTATAATGGAAGGAAAGTAATAAAGAATAAATTTGTATAATTAATTTGTATTATAACTTTGTATAATAATAATTTGGTGTAATGAATAAATGTATGTTTAGGGATCAGGCAACGGAGTTGAAGGGAGTTCAACAGGACGGTCAAAGTAACTACAACAGATCCATGGCTTCTGAATATTCTGTTACATCCAACAGTAAACTTATTCACTCTACCTCTACTCCTACAGGTGGAAAAGATTTATTTTTATTGTTCTGTCTTATTAAAAGATAACAGTCCTGATGCTCCCCTCAATTATTTATAGACCTTAGGAACCTGAAGTACTGTAACCTTGCATTACTGTCCTTACTAAAGAGACTAATACTATTAGAGGGAGTACAGAACCCGATTAACACAGTGATAAGGGGTCTGAAAGTGAGACAGCTTCCATAGGTACCGTAACTGTACTTACCCCTACTATAGTCTCCCTAGAGGAGACTAGATACTACCCCACCCTCTACAAATCCTATTGTAGCATGCACTCTACTAACGGTGGAAATTTTTCAGTGATTCCACATTAAAACACTTTATTAAACACTAACAATTAAAGAATACACGAAATAGATAATAATTAAAACTTATTTTAAGTTCATTTTGCTTGATTTTAAACAAAATAGTTGAAAAATAATGTGATATTTACATGAAATTGTAATTATTATGAAAAATAAAAAAATGACGTCACCAATGTACAGTTATGGCACCTAGCTACCCAAGGAATGATAAGACCTGTTGTATCCTCCCTCTAATAGTATTAGTCTCTTTGGTCCTAACACACTGCCTTATACTACTAGAGGGAGTGTACAAGAGCTTTTATCATTGCCTGGGTAGCTTGGTACCATAACAGTACATTGCCTGGGTAGCTTGGTACCATAACAGTACATTGCCTGGATTGTAGAGGAGTGCGGATACTCTAGTCACTCTTTAGGGAGACTCAAGTATAAGTAAGTTATCAATTAGGGCACCTAAAGGATATTTTCACACTACCAGACCCCTTATCACTGTGGTATTCAACCATAGTCCTCCCTGTATAAGTCCTCTACTAGTATAAGTTTCTTTGCCTAAGTGTGACGTCACTGGACAGTATCCAGTTACATTAATTTATTAGTACATGAGTAGTGAGTGTATACGGTCTCTCGGTGTCTGGAACTTGTTAAAGGCACAATAGTTTTGTCTCTTTGGTATCAGCATTATTTACCAGATTAAGAATTAAGGTAGTTAAATTTTAACTACTGTTTATGCCTCCAGTTCCTATCCAGTTCTTAGGAGACCAAAGAACTGTTTAGCTTCTCTATTCTCTATTAGAGACCTGAAAGAAAATCAATTAGGTTTGATGTGAACATCATCTTTATATGTATAGATTGAGGTATTGGTCTCCATGTATTAATATCATTAATAAGAGGGCACAAATGAGACTGTTATTTGTTTTACGGTACTATATTCCACCCATACCTGGGCATATTCATGTAAAAGTAACAATCGTTAGGATATTCTAACTACGTTATGGAAGTAAATAAAATGAAGAAATTCAAAGAGCAGAAAAGTTACTAAGAGTCGCAAAAATCAAAATGCATTTCTATCATGCACTAACACACTTAACAAACATAATTATTAAATTAAAAATTTAATAAAAAGAAAAATAAGAAATTAATTAATTTACAACAAATTTTAACTGGGGCTTTTAAATTAATTAATTTCTTATTTTTCTCTTCTTTTTTTCTCTTTCTTATTTTTCTTATTTTTAATTTAATAATAATGTTTGTTAAGTGTGTTAGTTAGTGCATGATAGAAATGCATTTTCATTTTGGTGACTCTTAGTAACTTTTTTGCTCTTTGAATTTCTTCACTTTATTTACATGAATATGCCCAGGTATGGGTGAAATCACTGATTAGTACTATATATTCCTCTATGGGTGAAATATAGTACTGTAAAACAAATAACAGTCTCATTTGTGCCCTCTTATCAATGAACATAATCTTTGATTTTTTTAACCCTCTTGGCAAGGGCCTCCCCCATGTACTGTACTAAAATATACTATAAGACTAAGATTTTATTTAAAAAAAAGATAATTTTTATCAACGCTCTACTGTATAAGTTACTGAAAGTTTGTACAGATTATTTGATTGTATCTATTAGCGATGTGGTCAGGTTACTTTTTCGATGTTTCAAAATATTCAAAAAATTCTCTAGTAATATATCTCTATGACCCTACAGGTCACTTCTCATTTATCAAATCTTTTGAAAACACCAAAAACTTTTAATTTTTTCTAGTTTTAAGTATCTTATTGCTTATCTATCTTCAATGTTCCAGATGATGATGGCTATTTAATGACAAGAGATATGGACCCAGGAGGATACTATCAGGGAGATTACAGAGCTAGTAATATAAAACCAATATGTACTCAAGATTTACTATGTTGGGCTTATCAGTTAGCTAATGGCATGGACTACTTAGCTTCAAGAAAGGTAGCCCATAATTGTGCAAAATGTTAAAAAAGTATGCACAATATTTAGTAAAAAATTTTGTGCGGATGCCCACAAGCCAGGCAAATTTTCTTTGAAATGCTTATCAATAGAATTTTCTTTGAAATGCTTATCAATAGAATTTTCTTTGAAATGCTTATCAATAGAATTTTCTTTGAAATGCTTACCAATCGAATTTTCTTTGAAATGCTTATCAATCTCATTTTCGTGCTTTCTTGCTTATCAATCCAATTCTTGCTAACTTTTGCTTAACCTGAACAGCAGTGTCACAACTTATATCTTACTTTTTATTTTTTTAAGGAAAATCCCCATATTTATCCCATAGATTAAACATTGCACAGCACAGCATTATTTGCACTCATTTGAAGTTTAGTTTGTGCTAATTTTTACTGCATTTTCTTTGACAAAGTAAACAATACTTGGCGTAGATTGATACTTCAAGATACTTGGTGTTTACATTGATAGTAAAACACCTGTCTGACCTGGAAACCTCACTGTGCTGTCCTTATCAAGCGATTATCTAACGTTGTATATTTATTGAGAAAACTTGCAAACTCACTGGATACAGACGCAGTACTTCATGTTTACTACAGCCATTTCCACTCTGTTATCAGTTACTGTGTTACTGCTTGGGGTAATTCAACACTTGCCAGCAAGGTTTTTATGGTTCAGAAGAAAGCTATCGGAGAGCTCTTTGTAGACTCAAGTGAGACACTAATTGCAGGAAATACTTTAAAGACTTGAAAATATTGGCGCTACCATCTATCTTCATACTAGCTGCTGCAACTGAGATCCATAAGCAGTATGCGAATCTGGTTAGAAAAAACCATAACTACCTCACCAGAAACTACTCAAAAATAAATTTACCGCCACATAGACTGCAAATTGCAGCTTCATCTGATACTTACATTGGAACCAAAACTCTCAATAAAATAAGTGATGCATTTTATCCTTCCTCTTCCAACAATGCATTTCAGAAATAAACTGAAAGAATATCTTTCTACAAATGTTGTGTATAGTGTTAGTGAATTTCTAAATGGAATTGTTGTAATTTATTTTATCTTTGTTATTTTCTTAAATTGTTACGTTTTTTCTTTATCTTCTCCTTTTGACAAGAACAAAACATTTGTAAAACGTACTTGTTTATTTTAAATATATTTATTTATTTAATAATTTTTGACTCTACTGCTCATTTTACTTAATGTATACCAAAAACTTAAGCAAAAATTGGTCTGATAAGCAAGAAAGCACACATTTGATTTAACTTCAAGTTAAATAAGAAGATATTGAAAGTAATATTGTTAAATATTAATAGCAGCAAATAAATTTGATTAGATCTTATTCAAAAAATACAAAACACACACTGTAGCCCAACACTACAGTATGGGATTACAGTATAAATTCGCCAATCCTCTTAAGATAGGAAAATATCCTCAAGCATTTCTTTTACATATTAGGAACCATACAAGGTGACATGGATGCGAATTGCCCAGCAGAGAGCAGAGTGGAAAAGGATGTCTCAAGTTTATATTCAAGTCTATCTACTACCCTCCTAGGAATTTAAAAAATAATTAATATTTAAAAAAATAATATACTTATAAAGAGATTGATTTTAATATCTTTATATACCTAGTTTCTAAGTTAATGGTATTAAATTAAACTAATATAACAATAAATAAATAAATAAAATAATAATATGATGATAATAATATAAATAAAATAATAGTATAATGGAAAATAATAATATATAGAAATTTTATATTTTGTAGTAAATAATTGTGTTAAAATAAGTATAATAAATAAAACAATTAAATAATAAAAAACAAATAGGTCATAAATGTATTTTAACGTTTTTAATGTATTTTAAATTTTTTTGTTAAGCAAATACGTGTGAGTTCTAATAAAAAACCACAACCCCTTGGCTGATTTGCATGTTTATAAAATAATGTAAATATTGAAACTTAAAAAAAAAATGCAATAAATAGTATTGTATTGTATTGTATTAGGAACCATATCTTCTCAACCTTAAATTAATTGTATCAACCGCAACTGACCAAATATGTGTTTATTTTAGGTGATGCATGGTGATCTAGCCGCAAGGAATGTTCTTCTAGCTGAAGATAATATCGTTAAGATTTGTGATTTTGGTTTGGCTAAGAACATGTATAAAGATGATAATTACATGAAGAAGGGAGCAGTGAGTTATTTGCTTTTCTTGTTCTTTCTTTTTTTCTTTTCTTCTTTTATACCGTAGGTATATAGGAAAAGTATTGAGTTTTCAAAAAAATTTGAAACCGGAATTATCCGTTTCAGGTGTTTTTAACGTCTCCTGAGTGATTTTCTCTAAGATGTCTATCTGTATGTGTGTGTGTCTGTTATCATCATAGCTCCTAGTGTATTTATGCTATAGAGTTGAAACTTTGTCTACTGCTGTAGTTGTGATATTCAGAAACAAAAAAAAATATGACGTCATTAACCTGCAATAATGATTTAGTGAAAATTTTGAAAAAATCATAAAACGTGGAAAAATGATGTGATCTGATTGAAAATTAGCACCCATGTAGCCATGTATAAGACTAACATATGTGCTAAGTTTCATCTCATTATCAGCTTTAGTTCCGTTTTTATCAAATTACTTATGTAAATCAATTGAGTTGAAATTTAATACAAATGTATTCCTTTACTTAATAAATATTTTATAATTATAAAATAATTAAAATAAATTAAATATAAATAATTAATTAATATAAATAATTAAAATAAATAAATTATAAAAAAATTTTATAATATTTTATATATTTTTTAATAAATATTTTATTAATATATCATAGATATATGTTTTATATTATGTTATTTATATTTATTATATTATATTTATTTATGTATATATTTTATATATGTATTCTTCTTATATATATATATATATATACTATATAATTCTATTTTCTTCTATGATCTGTTCTACTATTTTTTTCTAGAAAACCCCACTCACAGACTCCAGTCTTGGGATTGCCTACATAGTTTTATGTAGTTACCTTTATATATAGTTTTAACTGGTTTCTTTTATATATTTATATTATTATATAGTTTTATATTTGTAGTAATATTGTTTGTTTTGTTTATAATATGTTTATGTAAATTTTACTTATACCATGGCAATAAAAGTTTTTGAATTTGAATTTGAATTTGAAATAAGTACACAGGATGAGGGAAGAGATTTTGAGGATATGCTGCAATATAAATTCGGCAAATTGAATATTCTGAGGACGAGTGGAGCGAGTCCAAAGCAGCGAATCTGATGCGATAAGGAAAAGTTTTGAGGTACCTCGTACCATACCTGATTTTTTTTTAAATTCGTCATTCTCTAATGATTTTTTTTGTTTTAGGACTTATTACCAGTTAAATGGTTATCAATAGAAGCTCTAAGGGATCGTATATTCTCCACTCAATCGGATGTATGGTCCTATGGTGTTGTGCTTTGGGAATTCTTTTCCCTTGCCATGACACCCTATCCAGGTTTACCATATGGAGAAGAATTCATTCAAAAATTATTAAATGGATATAGAATGGAACAGCCTGAGTATTGCCCCAACCCTGTGTAAGACTCTATATTATTTTAAATTAATTATTTATTCAATTTGAAACTAAACTATTTTTAATTTTTCTCTCTTGCTTGCAAAAAGCAACTAAACAACACTTAAAAAATTGGGTACGATGTGATTAGGAACTTTTCCTAATCAAATTAGGATTAGGAAAAGTTCCTAATCTTAAAAAAGCTTTACTCATCCTCAGAATATACAATTCATCAAATGTCCTTGGACTTGCTTCGCTTGTCCTCAGATAGTAAATAAATTTTAAATTAAATTTGATAAATAAATGTATTTATTTATAAATGAATAAATTTATTTATTTATAAATAAATCAATTTATTTAAATAATAATATTAAATTTATATATTTAATAATATTAAATTTATAAATTTAATGATATTAAATTTATAAATAAATTTAATAAATTTTAATTGAATTGACAAAATAATATTTTAAAAACAAAATACTTTTCTTTTAATTTTTAAGTTAAAAAAGTACATAGAAAATGTATCAATCAAACTATTTTTGAATTTGTTTCTAGTTTTGGAAAAAAATGACTATCAAATTATGTTTATTTAGTTTTATTGTGTGAGATTGGTGAAATTCAGTATCGTATAATATGTTATGATTTCTAGTTTTAGTAATAGGGTGAGGAGGCAAAGCCAGGCAAGTAGACCATGTAGTTGGGCCCTTCTTGCCAATGTATCTAGAGTTTTATGAGCACTGACTCTAACCCTCAGAAATGGAAATTTTACTTTAATTAGTTGTTTCAAAGATGCTCATAATAGATTTT
This sequence comes from Microvelia longipes, assembly GCA_018340805.1. Lineage (NCBI taxonomy): Eukaryota > Metazoa > Arthropoda > Insecta > Hemiptera > Veliidae > Microvelia > Microvelia longipes. Next base: position 13,775,093 of record JACMZG010001911.1, read on the forward strand.
GCCACAATGCCTATCTCAATTTTTGTTTTGGATATTATATTATCTCCCACAGTGTTGCTGTATGTTCTGATACTAGATTTGGTAAAACTTAGTACACAAATCAAACTTCAGGTCTAATTAAAAGTTAAATATTCATGACCCTATAAACCCTCATTTATAACTCGAATACAAGAAATTACGTCAATGTTTGAATAAACAAAACAGACTAGATAAACAGTTAATAAACTGTTTATCTCACTTAATGTAAAATATCCCTCTAAAAATAACTAAATAAGGACCATGTTTTATTTCTTTTAAGCTCATCTTTAACTAAGGTTAGATAATCGAGATGTTTTTTATTTTCTTTTAACTGTAAGTTTTCTGATTGGTTTATTAGAATAGCAGCTAACTATGTTTTTACTACAGTAAATATATTGTAGCCTACAATTATGTATTTTATATTAATTATGTATGATTTATATTTATTTCTGATGGTAGATATAAACTAATGCTTGAGTGTTGGAATGATAATCCAATGCAGCGACCAACATTTGCCGAGTGTTCTTCTAGAGTAGAAGAACTTCTTCAAGATAGTGTTAGAGAGGTAATTTTAGTTTATGTTTATCTTAAACAGCACTGCCAATAAGATTAATCACCAAATCGATGTTTGACTGAACACAAAGTATTTATTTTTGTTTGCTTGATAGTGTTAAAAGACATTCTAGTAGACTAAACCCCCAAACTTCTCCAAAAAGAATAAATAAATAAATATAACTCAATAAAAAAAATTTAAGAGGTGAAATGAACCAAAATCCTCCAGTTTACGTAATTTATATTGCTCAAGTTATATATACTTGAGCTAATAAATACAAAAAACTGAGATCCTAAACAGTTAATTGAAATAATAATGACGTTTATTAATGTGGACGACTGATTAGGTGGTTTACTATATTACTCTATGGTATGGACAGAAGTTAAATTAAATAATGAAAACTTTTATTAACAGAGACTGAACTATTATTATTTAAATCCAATTTTATCAATTAAACAAAACTTGTTTAAAAAATGTTATAATTATTTTTGCTTAGCACTACATGGGACTTAATGATGATTATTTGAAACTTAATGGAATCAAAGAACAGGAAGATTACTTAGCCATGCTTAACAACCCAACTTTTGAGAACATGACTACTGTATCCAACACTGATTATGTTTCTGAACCCATGTACGTTAATGTACCTAAAAATGAAGATGATAAGGCTGATCGATTTGAACTTGAACCAATGCTGAATAAAGGTATGTATTTTGCACGCAATTATGACTTTATCTTTGTTAATCTAACTTGACTTGAGAAGAGAAAAAGAAAGAAGTCTCTCCACTCAATATTTATTTATTGACAGTGTCGACATAGAAAATAAATAGTTTGTCATCAGTGCTAGAGGGAGTCACCCGTGGTGTAGTTGTTAAGGTACGCGGCCAATTCACAGAATGAATGGACTATAGTCATAGGTTCAATCCCAGCACGGGCCTCTAGGATTTTTATGAGATAAAAATTCTGCGTACCACGTCTTTCAGAAGGTACTTAAAGCCAGTGGCCTCGAGCCTGTGCGTTGTCAGGTACTCGTTAAAGATCCCTTACCCTAAATGAAACTGGGCATAAGCAAAATTTAGGACCCTCTATGTAGATTCATTATAAACTGTTTCTGCCTTTTAGTTTAAAGTGTGTGGAGGTTTGGTATAACAGTGAGAGCACGTGTTGTTCCCAGTTTTCACTAGACTATAAGAGTCAGTGAAAATATGTATGATTGCTTGAAAAAGCATGAGAGGAATCATAGAAATTCACGGTTCTTCTGTCTAGATTAGATAAAATGTACCTAGACTTGAAATTAAAAGATGTAGAACACTATCTTAGGGAGGTGGCAAAAAGGGCCCAACAACGTGGCCTATTTGCCTGGTAGTTACTACCACTCCCCCCATATTACTATCAGTGCTAGAAAAATGAAATAAAGAAGCAAGGATACAAACATAGTAGATTTGTCTAGAGGCTGGTGTCTGAGCTGTCAGACTCCAAATTCTTTCTTTTGCCGGCATTAAAAATGAACTGTGAAGTTTGAAAGTTGACTTTATCAAAAACAAAAAGTGGAGAGACGTCTTTCTTTTACCACAGTTTGGAACTCCGCGCTCATATAAGAAACATTGACACGGGAAAGTTTTAAGTATTTAAATAAAACAGTTTGATTGGTTGATTTAAAATTGCATGCTTTTTATAGAAGAGATTGACTAATCACAGTAGAATTTTTTTGTTTACTGACATAGTAAACTAAAAGAAAGAATGTTATTGGTTGATAAAGACACTGTTAAGAGTAGGTTATAAAAGTTACTTCTATATTGCCTTAGCAATAAAATTATCTTTTATGGCTGTAAATTGGTTTCTTTACACCCATAAAAAAAAATTAAAAATATATTACTAAAAGCCGATAGTATATTTAAAAAATTATATACTTATTGATAAATTTTAAAATTGCATGTTATTTTTTGCATGCAGTAGTTTTATTAATTTTTATTGTATTGCATGTATTTAATTTATTTAGATAAGATATGAATAACCTAGGTATTAGCTCTGTTTTATGTATTTAAAGTAAGTATACATATATTAAACGAGTTGATCTAAACTGGTCCAATAATTTATCTAAATGTTCAATTTTAAGTTCAAGTATATATTTTTTTTTTCTCATTTATTATTAGAAATATAAATTTTCTCAGTTTTAGTATTCTAGATATTCATACCTTATCTAGATTAGAAATTGAATGCTGGGGTTAAATGAGTTTGTTTCAAAGCTTATGTTTGTTATTAAGGAGTTATGTTTGTTTTAAATGCACTTTTTTCTGTCAAGAAGTCTTGGTACTGTTCTAATTATAACACTTGCATTTCTTACATTCACATTTTTTTTTACTTTTTTCACCTGTTAAGTAGGTATTATAGATTATCACATTAGACCCGCTTAAATGGACTTACACCTGACAATTTTGTGCCGTGTTGATTGACAATTTCAGTGAAAACCACTCAGTAGGTCTTAAAACACTTTTTGTTTTATAAGTAGCAACTCAATAGTTTTCTAATGTACCTACTGTCTGTAGTAAACCCATCCGCCTATCAAGATCATTGCTGCTTAATAAAAGTGATCATAAAAAATTGTAGATATACATAAAACTTAGTACACTTGTTTATTATATTAAGGAAAACAATTGCATCATATTATAACTCAATAGTTTCAAATTAGTGTGCAAAATTTCAAATCCATATTTATCATGTTATATGAATATTTGCTGTGTCAGTAATGACTGCAAGATAGCACAACTAAACCTAAAGATTGATTGATTTGTACCAAGTTTCAACTCTCACACAATAACTGACATACATACAACTTATTAAAAACACCTGAAACGGATAATTCAGGTGAAATCTCGGTTTTAGATATTTAGCACTACATTTTTTTCCTATATACCTGAGGTATATAGAAATAATGTGAACCTTCAGTATAAATAAGGTTTAGTATAACAATCTTCAGTATAACATTATTTTAATTTATCTCCAGACAGTATAAAATGTGAAGTTTATTATCTAGTTTTAAGTGAGTAAGAACCAATTTTTACCCCCAAAGGAGAAAAGTTGCTTTTCACTCCCTTTGGAGTAAAAAGTAACTATTTTTCCCAAATCTTATTTGGAGAGGGTATTTTTCAATTTTTTTGGGAGCGGTATCTTTGTGGGAGACTTATCATTTGTTTAACACTTTCCTGGGGGCAGCACCCCCAAAATTTATAAGGAAGACCTGCCAAAAAAAATTTAATTGGCTCAAAATCTGTTTCAGGCCAAAGAAGCTGTTTGGAGAAATAAAACAATTGTTTTTTTTTTTTTTTGTGGGGGAGTGTGTAATCTCCAAAAATTTAAAAGAGGGAACCGACCAAAATTCATTTTATTGGTTCAAAATCTTTTTCAAAATTCAATTTGTTTTTTGTCTTTTAACTTTTTTTTTACTTAGATTATAAATTAAATAGCAGCTTAGCAACCCTACCATGTCATCTTTTTCGTATTAATTTGTAGCTCCACACTTAGCCTTGTGGGTTCCACCCCTTCATTCAAAACTCCAAATACTGCTTTGTTTTTTAAATTTTGTTTATACTCTACTATAATCTTTGTACTTGTACTTTTACCTTATGATTTTGTCTTTGTCGTTAGTACAACAAAGACAACGTACAATAAATACAAAGGATAGTTCCTTTTGTATTTATTTTTAAACTGGAAATAAAGAATTTATTTATTTATTTAAAAATCCGTTTCAGGTTAATGAAGTTGTTTAGAGCAATAAAATTAAATTGATTTTTATTGGAGCGGCAACCCCAAAATTTATGAGGAAGTAGGGTCTGACCCAAAAAAAATTAAAATAAAATACAACAAAACGTATGAACAATAATTAAATGACATCAGTGCCTGGAGATAAATTAATTTTCGTTACATGGGACCATTATGTTAAGTAGGACGTGTTCCTGAAAGTATAATTAGGAAATGGTCAAATGGAGCATAATCTTTGGTAGGTGTATAGGAAAAGTTCTACAGTGGAAGACTAAGTTTTCGATTTTTAAAACCCAGTTTCCAATTTTAGGAGTTTGTAAGACTTTTTGAGTGGTTTTTACCATGATATTTGTATGTATGTGTGTATGCTTGAGAGTTAAAACTGTGTCAAAATCAAGCTTCCAATTTTTTGTGCTATCCTTAAATTTTAAGATCTTAAGATCAGTAACTTCAATTGATGATACATCAAACCACTGATTTAATTTGAGTGAAACTATATTACTCTATCCAGCGAACATTTAAAAATCATAGAATTAAGATGGAATTCAGTGTCTATGTACTCCTATTCAAGTCCTGTTAAGTGTAATCTGGTTATCGGCTGTAGTTCACTTAATTCTTTAATAAATCTTAAATAGAATAAAATTAACTTATCGAAGTAAAGTTTGGTATAACTGTACATGTACAGCTCTACATTACTTACAATTTACTTAAGTTTTTTTTTAAAATTAGTTATATTTTTACACAACATTGACAAACTTTTACACAACACTGACAGTGGTTAGTGATTACATAGAGATATTATTACTAGAGAGGCCCTATAGGTTAAATTTTGAAACATCGAAAAAGTAACCTGACCACTTTAGGTTATAAATATAATGAAATAATCAGTACAAAATTACAATAACTTATATAGTAGATCGTTAAAAATACCAATCAATACACAAACAATGTGCGGGAAGCCGAAATGAGTTGAATTATTATTGCATTAACTCGTTCTAAAAGGAGGTTTCAATGAGGTTACACAGAGCCCCTGAGAGCCCCAAAAAGGTGTTTCAGGCCTCTCAATGTATTGAGATAGGATATGCCCTCTCTAGTAATTAGATATCTCTATGAGTGATTAGATGACCCCTAAATTCATGTTCAGTGGACATTCAGTAAATTAAAAAAAAATGACTGGTCCACTGATAGTTTTAACTACATTACTGTGTGGACTAGTCTTTATTTAGTGAGGAGCAAACAATGTAAGTCTTAAATAGTGAGAAGTTTTAAGGACTAAACCATTTTATTGTACAGACTGCGAACCATAATTTTTTAAAAGTATAACAAACAATTTAACCCAAAGCATTTTATGAATTCCTTTAATTAACTTATTTTATTTTTTATATGTTTGTTTTGTTGGTATTTGACACTAACAAAGGTGTTATAAGTTTTCATAACCCTGGCTACGGAGAGTTACCGAGGCACAAGACAAAACCTCATCACTAGCTAAACACACAGCACTTAACACTATTGTTTTTTTGTTAAATCAGTGTTTGTGAGTATAGATTTATTTTTTAGCTTATATTAGCACTTAGTAGTTTGAAAGTAGCGCTCGAATGCTGAGATTTTGCACTGCAAATGTCATTTGGTTAACCAAATTGGAAAATCAATTATGTGTTGGACTAAAATTCAAAATAGCATGAGGGATATCAAAAAGCATAATGTTGTAGATTAAAAATAATTAAAAGGGTCAGAAAAAGTTTATGATAAACAATTATTTAATAATAAATAAAAGAAAATGAATATTACCCCCATCCCCATGTAACAAAATATTATTCTATTTTTTCAAAATCAAAAGTAAAAATTGTTTTTTATGAAAACCATAATGTTATTTAAAAATAGATAAGATGTATCACTTGAAAAAGACAACTTACAGAAATAAACTATTCTTTTATGCATGTCTTATCTTTTTGGTTTTGCATAAAAAACTGTCTTTAAATCAGTTTTCTAAAAAATCCCAGAGCTTACAGGTTCATAGCTGGGTACCCAGTTTTAGAAATTAGGCCCAGAACTCTGTGGCTTTGGGTACCAGTATCTGTAAAACTCTAATTGTGCTTTTGTTCCAACCTTATTGATATTTTAAAATCTTTTATGCTTATTGATATCTACATTAAAATTTTGAATTTTGTCTCCATTCTACATTTGGTAAAAATGTTTAACAATTTGTACAACAGGTGATGGTCCATTATCATAAGATGTTTATGCTACTAATTTGGTTCTAGAGGAAAAAAGGTAAAATTACATGAAGATGTGTAAACTTTAAAAGTTTACAAAAGGTCCTATGCACCTACATCATTCAAGAAGGAATTGTACTTGATAAAAGAAATATAATTATTTCCACAAAAAATCAAATAACTTTTCAAGAGGCTGATTGCAATTGCTATTAAAAAATCTAAGGTGCTCTAGAAAAACCATAAAATAAAATATTGATTATTTATTTTAAAAAAATATTATTATTGTGCTGGCATCGCTTTGTAGATTTAGTTTTTAATAAAATGGGAACCTGTAAAGTTTAATTAAGGCTAATTTACTTTTAATAAATAAATAAAATAAATTTATTAAGGCAAGCAAATCAAAAACTTATGTCATCAGACTGTACTTGGGGAATAGTCTGAATTATTACAATACATGAAGGTGTTAACACTTTCCTGTATTTTCATCTGCCCTTACATTGACATTAGATTTATTTTTCTTTCATTGAGATCAAGTTCTTTGATATTGACCTTTCTTCTTCAAGAGATGCCTCATAATTTTTAGAGCTTATTTCTTGTATTGGTATTTCTGGTGGTATCATTTTTGCTTTAGTTTGGTTTGTTTTAATTTTCCATTAAAACAGTAAGTTTTATTTTTTAAGGTATTTTATTAATTTATTTTACTTTTATTAATTTTTGTATACTATAATTATGGGAAATTTGCTTGGGATTTACAGTAGCTTAAAAATGAAAAAACAAAATATTTAATACTAAATTATTTTAATTATTAACAAAAATAAACTGTTTTTCCATTCAACCAAAATTTAGCGGTTGGTGTAAATTGTCTTACTTATGTTGAAAAGTAAAACATAAGTTGCACTTAAGATCTTAAAACTGTTAGGTTTGGAAGGAAAAAAAATGGTCGTACAATTTTATTAAAAAGTGGCTAAAACAATTTTATTTGAACTGTCATCAATGATGTCTTAAATATAAGACTGGATTTCAGAAGTGTCACATTATTTGCCTTTATTTATAATACGACACACGGCTAAAATCAATTGACAGCCGCCAAAATCGCAATGCTTTCAACCCTCTTTTTTAACAAAAAATCCCTTTTTTAACTAACAAAAAATTCCCTACTCTGGCAACACTGTAAGTCAGGTTATTTTTGAATTTTATTATTTATTTTTATTTGATATCGTATTTTTTTTTATTTTTTAAAAATTATTTACTTACTTTTTAAGTAGGAATATTGTTGTATCTTATAAATTTATCAACTAAGTGTTGCTTTAAATTTGTTCGGGAAGTATGAATTAAGTGGAGTTTAAGTTTTAATTACGTAATGACAATGGATCATAATAGTTCTATGATAAAAGTTAGACGATTTAAATAGTCAGCTATAATTACTCTTTTCCAAAACAAATTGCTTTTTTTGTGTCAAGTTTGTATAATTGAAAGCGTATTGTTTCATATTATAAAAATAATATGACACAATATGCATTCTAACTTAAAAAAGTCAAGACTGTCCATGCGTCAAATATAGGCACTCAGATCATATTACAACACAATAATTTGATGAATTGAACAGATTAGAATGAAACGAAACGTATCAATATGCACAGTGAAGGAAATAAAAGCGACGCGAGGTTACAAATATTTAACACCAGTTTTGCCTTTTTATGATTTTATTTACAAAAAAGGTATTTTTTTATACCGAGGTTGGCATGAGGTGGAGGGGGAAGGAGCGGGGTCGGTTTGAACCAATAGAATTCTTTCCCTCTCAGATTTTTGGTGCGCTGTCAATTGATTTTAGCCGTGTGTCATATTATAATAATATTTTGGTATAGTGAGTATTATTTGAAATTACGTCATTTTCCAAATTCTTTTAATCACTTTTAGGAAATTCACATAATGAAAATGAAGTTTATGTTTCACACTAGAACTAAACTCAAGTGAAAAGGACAAAAAAATTAGTGAAATGCAAAAAGTATGGTGAATAATTAATAAATAGTATTAATTATAACCTGAAAAATTAATGAACATTGAATTAAACATTTGTGTTTCCAAATATTAATACAATATGATTAGTCATACAAGTTAAGTTTATGTCTCGACCTCAATTTTTAAGCCTTAATGCAATTTTACATCTCCAATGGCCAGGGGTGTTATAACCTTGAGTGTGCTTAATGAATTAAACATGAAGGTTTTAGCGTGTGGAACACCCCATCATGGACATTGTAACATCTATCATAAGGAGAATTGTCTATCAAAAGAGTTAAAAACAAATTACCCCTTTAGCTTTTATTGCTTATATAAAAATACTTACTTTTTTGGCACCCCTATTATAGGTCAGATCTGTTAATGTTGGTTTATTTTTACTTTTTCAGGATCAAGGTAAAAGATATTTAAAAATGCACTGAAAGAATATAACTTAAGCTTAATCACTGCTAAATATTATTATTTAATTTTTGTAAATATTTTATACATGTTCTCATTAAATTTAAATTAGTTAAAAAAAATATGGGATACCTCGAAACTTTTCCTCACAAAATTCCAACTCAATTGGATCATTTTTAGATTTTTAACAATTTAAAAAAAAATATGTATTAAAAATTGAATATAATTAAAACTTTTCATATTTTTTGATCTGATAAATATTTAGATTGAGAATGTAAATATTTTATGCATGTTCTCATTAAATTTAAATTAGTTAAAAAAAATATGGGATACCTCGAAACATGTGTAGTTGCAAATCAATTTAAAAAATTTTATAGAGTATGATTTTAATATCAAAAAGATATTTTCTGTATCCTACGAAGTTTAACCCTCCAGTATAAACTTACTGGGAGCTATAACGATAACAGACACATACAATAAATATTTTGGTAAACTCATTAAAAGATTTAGAAACAATGAGGCTAACCCAAGGATTCGGATATTTAATGCAAACAAATTACTTTTCCTTTATAACAACAAGAAAAAGTATTTTTTTAAATAATTGTACATAAGATATTTTTAATTAGATATTTATTGTAAAATATAATAATTTTTTTAAATTTTATTTGTTATGCTGTTATGACTTTTTCAAAATGTATTTCCTAATATCATTGTTGTTTGTAAGGGTCAATGAGAGAAGAGTAACTTTTTAGATATAGATAGATAATTAACATGTTTTGTTTTTCTCCAGTTTTAAGTTTCGATTCTCGACCCTTTATCACAAGCAAAAAATATGGAACAACTAACAGTGGTTAGTCCTTCTATATTATTTGCTCGTGATGAAGGTTATTGCCAGTGGGCAATAATCTCATTTGAATTTTTGTTTGTTAAAATAGTTAGTGCTGAAAGTGCGGAGCATATCAGATGCACTAACATAAATTCTAAAACTTGCTAGGACAGCAAATTAAAACTTAAGGATTTCACACAATAGCTAGGTGACTATTTCAAGGAAGTTGTGTTATTGGTACAATTTTCTTAAGGTTTATTTTAGATTTTTTTTAATAATCTTTAGTATATATATCCATATAGTATGCTTCTAAATCACAATTTACCAAAAGTGGTATCCGAATTACTTCAAGTGGATTATATTTTTCAAAACAAAATTAGTAAATTCAAACTACCAGGAGTCCACTTACAAGGGGTAGAGACCATTTTTGAAAGTCCAGCACTATTTTTTTTTAATTAGGCCATTGCTGTTGCTTCATCCAAAATATTCGACCTTGTATATGGATACCGATTCAGTATTGAACAATAAAAATATGTAAAACAGTTTTCTTGAAAATAATTAAGACTGCTGTCCTGTTTGGTAAATTTTTACTAGATTAACACGTATTTGTGATTTTTTACTCATAATAATCCAAGAAATGTACTATTTCAAAAGTAAGAATTTATAAAATTTAGATTCCTTAGAATACAAGAGGAAGAAGCAATGTTTTCCAAAATAAAGCTACTTCACAGCAATATGGCCGCTGGAATCTTAACTTTTTGGCCTAACCCTCAAACAAAACGTCCTAATAATCTGATCACTCAAGCAAAACATGCAGTGTAATCAAACATATGGTGATAGCACTTCGCCCACTCTGCTGCACAAGGTTATGTTTATCACCAGGTGTGGGACTGCAAAGTGGCCCCTGGCACTTCTGGTGTTGGGCTCCCCTCAAATTTGTTTGGGGTGCCACCCCTGAAAAAGGGATACAAACATTGGAAGGTCCCCTTTACAAATTTAGAGGATACCACTCCCAAAAATGGATATAATTGGCTCTAACCCCAATAATAGGAAACACTTTTTATTCTCAAGGGAGTGAATAGTGTTTCTTTACTCCCTAAAAACTAGTTAATAAACTTCACATTATACACTGTCTGGAGATAAAATGTTTTATACTGTAATTGGATTTAAAGGGCACAAAATAAAGTTCATCAATAAATTAATCTATTCTTAAGTATCTCATTATTTTAGACTTATATGAGGTGCCCCTTTATAAAAGGCAAGTTATCATAGTACACCTTCACTTCTATCCAAATAAGTAGTCATCTATAATTTTTAGGATAAATAACAAGAACACTCTGTTTTTATGAACTTAAATGTAATTAATAAAATAATGATTTACACAGTAAAAATACAAATTTAAACTAAAACTTAAGAAAAATAATGATAAAACTTATTATAAGATGCCATCACTGAGCTAAGTATTTACGTCAGAGTTTCTCCCTTAGTCACCTAAAAAAACAATAAATTAAGAGTTAAGAAAGCCAAATCGAATACATTTTGAAAGCACAGAAGATTTATTTATTAAAACAACGAGTAAAGCTCAAAAACAGTTTTTAAAATACAATTTAAATAAAAGAAGAAAATAACATTTAATAACTTTCAATGTGTAGTAAGAAACAAAAAGAATAAACAATATCAAATGCAAGAATAACAATTGGTATACAGATATGTATTATTATTTTAGTTTTGATTGGTTGGAAGTCTACAAAATCTTGGAGGGATAGAATTCAATTGGAGTATCCTTGCTAATCTCTTAAAGGGTAGGAACATCTATCATTATACTTAATTATGCAGGGCGGGAGACCCCCCCCCCCCTCTTAAATGTTGGAGCATTTGACACAAATTAATGGAACTTGGGGTATTTCTTGGTGCAAAGAGGATTTATTTTTGGTGATGTCAACTTCAGGTGTCACACATAACACTACATTTTGTGAGGAAAATAGAGAAAAGGAAGATTTACATTTATTGAGCTTTTTGGGTTCTAGGGGTGAATACAAGACATTTTAACCCTCGCATATTTTTGTCTAAGACTGCTATTTTGCAGGAATTAGTGCCCATAGTGTAAAAAATCAACATTTTAACTCAAAATTAAAGCTCAAGTATTGACAGTAGAAAGTATTTGCCTGCAGTAGAAATGTCTTATTTTTGCCTTAAAAACACAAATCATTCATTACCTTATCCAACTTATCCTTATTCTAAAGTATTAATCACAAATGCTGCTAGATTTAGGATAGGGAAAATAGTAACCCAGCATTTTTGAAGGGTTACAAATGTAATGAATAATTTGTGTTCTTAAGCCAAATATTGAGAATTTTTACTCTCGGCAAATATTTTCTAAAGTGAACACTTAACCTTCAATTTTGATTTGAAATGTCTAATTTTTAAACTTTGGGCAATTATTCCTACGAAAATAGGGGTCTTAGACAGAAATATGCAAGGTGAATGTTTTGTATTCACACCTAGAACCCAAAAATATGCAAGGGGGATGTCTTGTATTCACACCTAAACCCAAAATATGCAAGGGGATGTCTTGTATTTCACACTAGAACCCTATGTCTAGAACCCAAAAATATGCAAAGGGGGATGTCTTGTATTCACACCTAGAACCCAAAAATATGCAAGGGGATGTCTTGTTTCACACCTAGACCCAGAAAATTGCAGGGAATGTCTTGAAAAAAATTGTTCACTTCCTGACCTCTTATCACTGTGTCATTATGCCTATGTACGCCCTCTAAGTATTAGTCTCCTTGACTAAAATATATTATAGTATTTTTTTTTGCGATTTCTCCAAATAGGAGGTAATTGCTCTTTGTGTCAAATAAATCAAGGGTCACTTTTGACAAATCAAATGTTCATAATATTGTTCTTTATAAAACATCTCTATAATATATAAGGGAAGAAATATGCCCTGGCTAGAGAAGAAAAATTGAGGAGATTGATCATTGACTTTTAGTTAAATAATATTGGTAATTAATGAAATAAATACATTAAGATCACTGCTTCTCTCAAACAATTTCACTCATACAGGCCAAAAGAACATCTGGAAAATAAATAATGATCTAATTTTCAGCTCTCATATATCAAAAGTAAAAACTTCCTGGTAGTAGGTAAGAAAGGACCTCCTGTGCTAATAACCCAACGAATAATTCACGTCTTCATTAATATGAATTTAAACAGGTTAGATTAGTGGTCTAAAGATCAAATACATACACACACCACACATGTATATATATATATACATATAAATAAATATATATTATATATATATATATATATATATATATATTATATTATATTATATATATTATATATAATATATATATATATATATATATATATATATATTATATATATATAATTATATATATTATTATATATATATATATATACTTACATATATGTGTGTGTGTGAGAGAATGTATTAATTTTACCCGGGCTTCGAGGTACTCAATTCTCCTCTCAAGTGTGGTTAATTTCTCATTTAAAGTGGCCAATCTGGATCTGCAAGACATATCTGGAAATTCAAGCAAAAATTTCGACTCAAAGGTTAAATAAAAAAGTTTTAAAAAATGGCGACATTTAGAAGAGTGTGGAGTATATAAGTAATATTAAATTATATTTTTTGGACACAAAAGGAAGGGGATTTGTTGAAAAGAAGTCTCCTAGGAGTAGAATGAGGATTTAGAAGTAAATAGAGAATTCAGGCTTCCAATGTCACACATGTGCAAACAATCCACACTTACATCTATTCTGCTTACTTTATAATCAGTCTCCTCCACAATAAAAAACAATATTTTCAATTTAACATCAAATTAAACTTCTCTCTATAAGAGAATTAAGGAGCATCACCTTCTTTTTACTGGCTTAAAAAATCGGTGATAACCAGAGATAAAATTCAGCCGGTTCGTGCGAACTGGCATCAATACTAAGGGGGATTAGCCGAACCGGCTAACTTAACTGAGTTCATCCAACTATATAAAAAATTAAACAAAAAAATCGGGTACGGGCAATTAACTCGGAACTTTTCCTCATCACATCAGATTCACTACGCTCATCCTCCCTACTTCGGACTCGCTTCACTCGTCCTAAGAATATACAATTCGCCAAATTTATACTGCAACACATCTTCAGACTCATCCTCTGATAATAAATATATCCGTTTTTCTCAGGGGTCACCCATTCAGACTCTGACTACGCTTAATGATCCTTAAATTTTATGATCAAACAAAAATTATGGACATACATGTCATATTGAAACAAAAATTGGTGTTACTTATTATATCTTGGTCTTATAGACCACTCAGGGGGCCTTAAAAACACCTGAAATGGATAATTCCGGTTTCATCCCAGTTCAGATTTTTTTTGCAAACATAATACTTTTCCTATATACCTATGGTATAAATGAGGAATAGTAAAAAGGCTCACTCTGTTATCAACATAGGGTGCTGAGCTATTCCCAGCTTTGATTTGCTCATCTTCACCACTTGGCACCAGCTTCTACTAATAATTAAGTTTTATAAATCTAAAAATGTATTTTTTCCGTATTTTGTGAGTATATGCGTAAAATAAACACTTATACATACATACATACATTTCAATTCAATTTATATTACAGTATATCAAAGAATGTTAAAATGCATTTTATTCCGAGCATGTCAGTAACATAATTACTGACATCCCACAGTTATTATGTAATAATTATGTCATCAGTAATCATGCATGGCAAGCAAAACATATATCATTTGAGAGCACCGCTCCTCTCTGGTATCAATTAATTCTTCGGAATTAATTGAAGGGCAGAGTGAGTTCAGGCTCTGTCGGGGCCCTGATGAGTTAAACGTAACGAAATAGAGTGGGACATGACATTATGTCGAGCCATCAATGATGACGAATGTCGAATGATGAAACAGTTCCCAGATGTAGCGTTGGTTTTTGCTTTTTACATTTCCTAGGTGTCTCTCGCACAATTATATTGTGTCAACTATTCATATTTTGCAAAACACGGTAGTATCAAAAGATAAAAGTTAGCTATGTTATTATGCAAAGAATTAACTTTTGCTTAAAATATATTTTATCCTGCACTTCCTTGTTCAAACCCTGATTTGATCGTCACTCTTAATTGGCTTAGGTAGGTATCATTATCGAATTCAATCTACAGAACTAATACTGAGTAAGAACTGGAGCATATTGAATGCGATTGCTAAATGCTCACACGTTTAAAACTGTAGGGATGTAGCAAGTGTTATAGGAATGTAACTACAAAGGATTTTGGTATTTTACTTAGGGCTACAATCCACTGAACTAAACCGTTGTGATAACTGGAGGGTATTTAATGTGTGCATCAGATACGATTACAACACAATAACACCGTGAGAACGTTTGATATATTAAGTGTGGGTAACAAATGGGTGGAGATCATAGGCTGACGGACGACGTTTGTAGTCTTTACCAGCCGAACTTGATACAGCACATATGTAAATCAGAAATTGCGTAAAATGAATAATAAAACTATAAAGTATAAAAGAAATAATCTCAAAATGACAAAAATAAAAAAATCACCAAAAGAATTCAAGAAGTCTGCGATCTTTTTAATACTTCCAGTAATGACTTCAATGTACTCTCTGTTGGCCCAATCTTGCTGGATTTGCTTCTGAATAGCTTCTCTATGAACCGCAGCCATTAATTATTAATAAAACAACAACAAAATGTAAATAAGTAAAAAAAAAGTTTAAAAAATAGTAAGAATATAATGAACTTCACACAAAACTAAAAGGTAAACAATCTTATCAAATCAGATAAATAACTTAGTCCAGATTAATTCACTCAAAAATAATTGTTGGTCTTAATTAGATTTTCGTGATTTTATATCTCGTTTTATTTGAGATTTAGACTTTATAAAACTTTAAAAAGTACAAGTAATTAATTATACATAAAATTTAGAAATAAAAGTTGTCTTGTATTATTATTTAATGTTAATTTTTTGAAGGAAGAACTGTACTAAACATTTTGTAAATGAACTTGGGTTGTTAATTTTGATCCTGATAAGAATGTTTACATACATCATAGGATCAGAAAACGTGTGTGCCAGAATTTTTTAAAACATTTAAATTTAAAAAGTTTATAATTTTGTCGTTTTTAAACGGAAAGTACCAGATTTCTTCAATTGTTCGTTTATTGTAATGGGAGGCAGAAAAGCAATGTCTGGCAAGAGACAAAACAAGGATGAGGGTGGTGGAGATGCCCCAGCTAAGACAAAACCTAAATTTGATAAAAAGAAATGGAGAGAAAGAAAGTACAGCCATAAATTTAAAAGTAAGTTTAAACAACTATCATGTTGCTGCAGTGGAACTTTATCTATGTATTATATTTTATATATAATACATGGTTTATATATATAAAATGGAAGTTATATATAACTTCCATGGTTTAATGTTGGGCTTCATGGAAATACATCCAAGTTAAACATATGCTAGAGCTAGATGAAATTCAATATCTGTATATTTGATTTATCTGTATTCGAAAAGGTTAACATTAGAATTACCTACTTGTTGAATAGAATCCACTATGACAAAGAGATGTTATTACTATTGTATGACCCACGGTTAAAAGCAGTCAGGCCATCCTCATTGGTTCCTTTACACAATTTTCCCTCGCTGTCAACTGGTTGAGAGGCTCAAACCAGTTGTAATTTGAAACACTGAAAAAGTAACCTAAACACATTTTATTATTATATAATCTTATAAACGGTACAAATTTGCTGTAATTTATGTGATAAGAATTATATAATACAAAACACAAAAATATGCCAAAAGCCGACTATACTCCTTGTGCTATATCTTTCTACATGAAAAACAGCTGTTTTAATAGAAGCAGCAGGTGTCAAACTTCTGAAAGAAAAAAATACCTACAGGTACTTGAGTGACGTCATTGGATAATCATAGTACAAACCCTTGGTGGGTGTGCTCTAAACACAAGTATCCTGATCCATTAAAAAATCTAACATAGTAAATAACATTAATATAGAAGCAGTAACAAATTATCACAATTTATTTTTGATTTTGAGATGCAGTTTCCAATAAGACCTACTCTATAATTAGCTTATTCACGATTCAAAGTCCGTAGCAGTGACGAAAGAGTGATCATTGTTAAAGTCCCTATGGGGGTTTTTCTTATTTGTGACAATTATTTCTTTAATTTTTTTCTGTAAGTACTATAATTTCATTAATTTTAGGGCATATGAACTCAGTATAATCACTATTTCATTGAAAAATAGGGTTGTCATAAGTATTTAAATTGAGTGATAAAAAGGTTAAATTAACAAAACAGTGTTTTATTTTATTTATTGTTAATTAATGTTACTTTAAAATAATTCTAGTTTGCATGAACACTCAAAACCACATTTTTATTGCATGAAATTGTTTAAATTAGTTGTAACAGGTATTTAAATTAACTGATAACAAGCTGATTTTCACCATAACGGTGTTTTAATTTAATAATTGGTAATCAATTTTATTTACTTGGTAACATTTTATTTACAGACGGTTTGCCCTCTGAGGACGAGCAAAAGCGAGTCCGAATTGGTGTTGCAGTATAAATTTAATCGACTTGTATATTCTGAGGACAAGCAAAGTAGGGAGGATGAGGGTAGTGAATTTTATATTATAAGGAAAAGTTCTGAGGTTATCATACCCGATTTTTTAAAAATTGAATCTTATTACTTTTCCCATATGCCTATGGTATAAATTATGAAAAGTTAAAATGTAAAGATGAAGGTTTAAAACCACAAACGCAGCTACTTTTTAGGAAAAGCTATGTATACATTTAAACCCTCAAACTCTGTTTGATTCTAATAGGATATGAATGGTTTCTAATTTATTTGATCTTATTTATTTGTTTACAGTTTCCAAGTGGGAAGAAAAGAGAGAGAAATCAGTTATACAACAGTTTTACAAAGATTTAAAAAAAGATCCTAATTATGCAGGTCACTTTAATCCAAATAGAAATAAACAAAATAATGAGGAGGATTCGACCGGTAAACCTGAATCTCAAATTGATCCAAACTATTCATCTGTTAGCAAAGAAGGAAAAAAGAAGAAGTGAGTTCCTGTGACAATTTCAGTATATAATGCTAAACTTCTATATGTCTACTCAAGTTCGATTTAAAACCCCAGTTTAAAAAGAGCAACATTCTGGGGCACTATAGTTATTTAAAAACTTTCCTTTTAGGTTCTATAATTAACAGAAAATTGGGAACACGGAACTTTTCCTCATAAGTTTGGATTTGCTTTTCTCGTCCTCAAAATGTCACAATTTTCCAAATCTTAAGGTGGTATACTTTGGTCTCGACCTTAGAATATAATGGTTATCCAAAGTTTAGGGGGAAATTTGGCAGAAGTATACCTCTTTATGTAATAAACAGGTATACAGAGTTTAATTTTAATAAGCCTTTTTTATCCATACTTTTGTTGGATCTCTTTATCTGGTTGGGTATGTAGGTTGCATGGATGGCCTCTTGGGGATTAAATGGATTTTTCTACCATCCCTCGACAAGAAATGCAAGTCCAAAGACCTACTGCCGTATGAATTTGGTGATTTCATATTATAAAGAGGAACAAAGCCAGGTTGTTTTGACTCATAGAATTTATCATTTTGTAAAACTCAGAAAATTTTTGATGAACTTCTATGACTGATATTATTATGATCCTGCGTTTTAGCCTTGGTTATTAGATACCTTTTTAACTTGGAATAGTTAACCAATATTGATTTATTTGTGCAAATTTCTGAGATAAATATCTCCTGTATGCAGTTGTTTTTAGAGTTTCTTTAGAATCAATCATGTATACTGTAGTATAACAAATGATTTGAAATCAGTTGACAGCTTTGGAAAATAGTTTTTGGAACCAATGAGGTTAGCCTGATATGAAATTGTGGGCGTTTTTAACATCTAGGAGTAACCTTATTTGCTCCCACACTTTATTTTCCCACGCTGTCAACTTATTTTAACAGTGTATTTTACTATAATTAATTGCTAATAAAATTTGTTACAGGTTAAACAGTTATCAAGCAGCACAAGCTGAAATCCAAAGGATTAAAGAAGAAAGGCGAAAAGAAAAGGAAGCCAATTTGAAAAGAAAACACGAGATCAAAGCTAAAATTGATGAGTACAAAAAGAAAAGAGCTGAAAAATATAAAACACTCTCTCAGAAAAATAGCAAAGGACAACCACTTTTAAAAGGAAGATTACAATTATTGTATGAACAAATCAAACAATCGACTTCTTGAAATTAATTTTATTTAATCATTAACTTGGGTAACAAGGACTCGCTCCTTCACTTTCAAAACAAATAGTAATGTTGTTATAATTGAAGAATTATGTTTGTAAAGAAAAGTTATTGATAACTAATATGGTCTTGAAATTTAGAACGTATGGGCAGCATTAATATTTGTTAAAAATTTTAATTTATGAACTTCTATAGCATAAAGTAATATATTTTATTACATTTTACTGATTATGTTTGTAGTGAATGCTAAAAAGGTCTACTAGTGTAATATTTTTCAAATAAGATCTAAGAATTATGTTTGTAGAGAAAAGATTATAAAAAGAAGTTACTCAGCTAATATGGACTCAAAATTCAGAGCCTCAGGGCAGCTTAATTAATTGCTCAATCTTTTACAACTTTTTAAACTTCTATTGTGTAAAGTCTTAGAATAATATTAATATAGAAGGAGCATAGGACTGTAAACACAATGTAATTCTACTGATAACACGAAAGCCGGTTGACTGGTGGTCTTAAGTAGGAGTACCACCCTAACAACAAAACATTATTTTTTTATATAAGTGTCCTAAATATCCATCAATGAAGAAAGATCGTAAAGAACAATAACAACCTAAAACACCTGCTAAGTATTTAATAAAATCTGTCTTAGATGGCAAAAGGGTAGCGGAATACAAGAATCTACAGTTAGTTGGCGAGGACTACTTTTAATTGAACGAACGTAAGTGAGTTCTTACATTTCAGAAGATTGGGACGGCGCGTTTGTTTGTGTGTTTGTGTGTTTGTGTGTTTGTGTGTTTGTTTGTACGTGTCGCGATAACTGCCGTAAAAATTGACCGATTTTGATAAAATTTTGTATACAGGTAAAACTAATTATGTGTCAGAGCTGTATAGTTTTTTGGTAATATTCCGAAAAATATTTCAAAATGGCAGCCAAAATGGCGGACCGGATAAAAAAATTTTGAGCGAAAAAATCGTGTTGTATATCGTTTGAAAGCTCTTAAAGAGTAGAAAAAGAAAATATATGTTTCATGGTCAAAATTTTAAAAATTTTTTGAAAAATTTAAAAATGGCGGCTAAAATAATGAACCCAAAAAATTTAAAATTGAAGGAATAACTCGAGTAATATATCGTTGTAAAGCTCTTGATTAGTAAAAAAAAATGTTATATACTAAATTCCGAAAAATTCAACATGGCGGCCATAATTTATATAATAATTAGTTTTTTACTAATTTTATAAGAATTTACAAGATAAAGATCTATTGTAATATACATTAGATACTTTTATACAATTAAATTAACTATATGTCAGAGCTGTATAGTTTTTAGTAATATTCCGAAAAAATATATTCAAAATGGCGGCCAATATGGCGGACCGGATAAAAAATTTTTGAGCAAAAAATCGTGTTGTATATCGTTTAAAAGCTCTTAAAGAGTAGAAAAAGAAAATATATTTTTCATGGTCAACATTTCAAATTTTTTTATTAATTTAAAAATGGCGGCTAAAATAATAAACTCAAAAAAAATAAAATTTAAAGCGAGCCTTCTTTTACCATTTATTATTATAAATATACGCTAGCCTTTTTTAATATGCATTAATATTAAATATAAGCAATCTAGCGAGCGAAGCGAGCCCTATTTTTAACGTTGTATTATAACAAATATAAGCAATCTAGCGAGCGAAGCGAGCCTTTTTTACTATGCTTTAATATTAAATATAAGCAATCTAGCGAGCGAAGCGAGCCTTTTTTACAATATATTTCATTATAAATATAAGCAAACTAGCGAGCGAAGCGAGCCTATTTTTAACGTGTATTATAACAAATATAAGCAATCTAGCGAGCGAAGCGAGCCTTTTTTTACTATGCATTAATATTAAATATAAGCAATCTAGCGAGCGAGAAGCGAGCCTTTTTTACAATATATTTCATTATAAATATAAGCAAACTAGCGAGCGAAGCGAGCCTATTTTTAAACGTTGTATTATTATAAATATAAGCAATCTAACGAGCGAAGCGAGCCTTTTTTACTATGCATTAATATTAAATATAAGCAATCTAGCGAGCGAAGCGAGCCTTTTTTAATATATATTTTTATTAAAATAAGCAAACTAGCGAGCGAAGCGAGCCTTTTTTAATGTAGTATTATTATAAATATAAGCAATCTAGCGAGCGAAGCGAGCCTATTTTTAACGTTGTATTATTACAAATATAAGCAATCTAGCGAGCGAAGCGATTTTTAAGCATTATATTAAATATAAGCAATCTAGCGAGCGAAGCGAGCCTTTTTTACAATATTTTATTATAAATATAAGCAATCTAGCGAGCGAAGCGAGCCTTTTTTACAATATATTATTATAAATATAAGCAAATCTAGCGAGCGAAGCGAGCCTTTTTTACTATGCAATAATATTTAATATAAGCAATCTAGCGAGCGAAGCGAGCCTTCTTTTACCATTTATTATTATAAATATACGCAATCAAGCGAGCGAAGCGAGCGTTTTTTAATATGCATTAATATAAATCTACGCAATCTAGCGAGCGAAGCGAGCCTTTTTTACAATATATTTTATTATAATATAAGCAATCTAGCGAGCGAAGCGAGCCTTCTTTTACATGCATGAATATAAATCTACGCATTTAGCGAACGAAGCGAGCCTTCTTTACCATTTATTATTACAAATATACGCAATCAAGCGAGGGAAGCGAGCCTTTTTTACTATGCATTAATATAAATCTACGCAATCTAGCGAGCGAAGCGAGCCTTTTTTACAATATATTTTATTATAAATATAAGCAATCTATATAATTAGTTATTAACTATATAATAATTAGTTTTTACTAATTTTATAAGAATTTACAAGATAAAGATCTATTGTAATATACATTAGATACTTTTATACAAATTAAATTAACTATATGTCAGAGCTGTATAGTTTTTAGTAATATTCCGAAAAATATATTCAAAATGGCGGCGAATATGGCGGACCGGATAAAAAATTTTTGAGCAAAAAATCGTGTTGTATATCGTTTAAAAGCTCTTAAAGAGTAGAAAAGAAAATATATTTTTCATGGTCAACATTTCAAATTTTTTATTAATTTAAAAATGGCGGCTAAAATAATAAACTCAAAAAAATAAAATTTAAAGCGAGCCTTCTTTTACCATTTATTATTATAAATATACGCTAGCCTTTTTTAATATGCATTAATATTAAATATAAGCAATCTAGCGAGCGAAGCGAGCCTATTTTTAACGTTGTATTATAACAAATATAAGCAATCTAGCGAGCGAAGCGAGCCTTTTTTACTATGCTTTATATTAAATATAAGCAATCTAGCGAGCGAAGCGAGCCTTTTTTACAATATATTTCATTATAAATATAAGCAAACTAGCGAGCGAAGCGAGCCTATTTTTAACGTTGTATTATAACAAATATAAGCAATCTAGCGAGCGAAGCGAGCCTTTTTTACTATGCATTAATATTAAATATAAGCAATCTAGCGAGCGAGAAGCGAGCCTTTTTTACAATATATTTCATTATAAATATAAGCAAACTAGCGAGCGAAGCGAGCCTATTTTTAACGTTGTATTATTATAAATATAAGCAATCTAACGAGCGAAGCGAGCCTTTTTTACTATGCATTAATATTAAATATAAGCAATCTAGCGAGCGAAGCGAGCCTTTTTTAATATATATTTTATTATAAAAATAAGCAAACTAGCGAGCGAAGCGAGCCTATTTTTAATGTAGTATTATTATAAATATAAGCAATCTAGCGAGCGAAGCGAGCCTATTTTTAACGTTGTATTTATTACAAATATAAGCAATCTAGCGAGCGAAGCGAGCCTTTTTTACTATGCATAATATTAAATATAAGCAATTAGCGACGAAGCGAGCCTTTTTTACAATATATTTTATTATAAATATAAGCAATCTAAGCGAGCGAAGCGAGCCTATTTTTAACGTTGTATTATTATAAATATAAGCAAATCTAGCGAGCGAAGCGAGCCTTTTTTACTATGCAATAATATTTAATATAAGCAATCTAGCGAGCGAAGCGAGCCTTTTTTACTATGCAATATATTTAATATAAGCAATCTAGCGAGCGAAGCGAGCCTTCTTTTACCATTTATTATTATAAATATACGCAATCAAGCGAGCGAAGCGAGCGTTTTTAATATGCATTAATATAAATCTACGCAATCTAGCGAGCGAAGCGAGCCTTTTTTACAATATATTTTATTATAAATATAAGCAATCTAGCGAGCGAGCGAGCCTTCTTTTACATGCATGAATATAAATCTACGCAATTTAGCGAGCGAAGCGAGCCTTCTTTTACCATTTATTATTACAAATATACGCAATCAAGCGAGGGAAGCGAGCCTTTTTTACTATGCATTAATATAAATCTACGCAATCTAGCGAGCGAAGCGAGCCTTTTTTACAATATATTTTATTATAAATATAAGCAATCTAGCGAGCGTAGCGAGCCTTTTTTACTATGTAAATGTTAAAGATACCTAAACTAGCAAGCGATGCGAGCCTTTTTGAGTTTATACTTTAAAATAGTATAGCATCCGAATGTTTTGATAAACTCATTTCGCTTGTTTTAAATTAATATTTTTTTTATGAATTCTTTGCCGTGAGTTCTTGATGCAACGCATTACTAGTATAATATTAATTAAAAACGTTAAAATACAATTTAAAATGCTTAAAATATTGTAATGCAACGATATTTATTTTAATATTTTATGAATAATCAATCATTAATTAATAATAGAACATAATAATTCAGCAACCAGAAGTATTGCTAACTTTGTTATAAGAAAATTGTATATTATTAGGGTGGCAGCATTACTTAAGGCCACCAGTGAACCGGCTTTGATGTTATTAGTTATGCTCCTTCTATATATAGTATCATTTTAAGTGTAAAGCATAGAGGTGGTCTTAATCAGTGGTGTAAAGTATTATATTTTTTAACAAATTACTAAGTGCATTCTTACCTCTGTATTTTGTTCAGTACATATTATTTCCAGGCTAACACATTTGAGACCAGATTAGGTCTAATGTCACAGTAAGGTTACTTTTTAAAACCCATGTCTGAAGGTTATGACTTAAATGTGTAAAAAAAATTTAGGTCAAAACGATGGATAACAATTGTCTGAGATGTTAACAAACTGATTTTTTTGTGGAATAGTGACTTTTTTGTAGGATAATGTTTCAGGTATGTGTTTGAAGAGTTAATTATTGTCCTTAATCTGGTACTTTTTTATTGTAATCCTTAATTATGGTACTTATAATCTGACGCCAAGTTCCACCACATAAGTTTCATTATTTGATCAGTGTTTGTCCTGCTCAGACATCCTCAAATACGTGTTTAAAGTGTAGGTTTACATATTATGTGATTATTCAGTGTACTTCTTTCCTAAGCCCTTTTTAAGGGCTTAGGTTTATGTCCTTTTCAAGGACATATAGGTTGTTGTAAGATATATGTCATACTAATCTGGAATCATTTCATGGATATGTGTTTTTAAAATATTGTGGAATGAATGTAGTAATAAAAGATTAGCACAAAAAAGGAGATCTAAGGGTTGGATTTACACAGTAGAAAGGGACCCTTACTGAAGAATCAACCCTTGAGACATATTTATATTTCATTATTCTTCTTACAAATTTACTATCAAAGACAACAATTTATCTATTGTGGGAAATAATTATTTGTACACAAAGAGTTACATATGTTTTAAATGATAAAATCGGAAATAATGTTGATAGTGAAATTTAACTTCGCCTATGAGTTTATATTACAATATTAACACCCGTTAACTACATGGTAGTAGATGTGTATTCAATTTCAGCTTAATCTGATAACTTTTGGAGGTTTAGTGAATTTGATTCATTATTGTGGATTAATAAATTATTTTTGTGAATTCTGTAAATTATAAATTGTATGTAATTTCTGTATTGATTATTAAATAAAATTACCGAATAAATAATAAAAAAATGAAGTCCAATCACATTTTTTAACAATAGGGTTCTGGACATTTATTAATTTGATTTTTGTATAAGTTTCATAAAGACCACTGACTATTAATATTACTCTATGATTTAGACCTGAAAAATAATTGACAGTTGTCAACAAAAGTTTTGTTCTGTAAAAAAACAAAACCTAATAGACCAAGAGCCCAGGGGTGTTTTGTTTATAAAAAGTGTAATGGCTGGAACCAGTCTCAATTCTTCGTAAATACCTTCCTGAACAAGGATCTGCAATTCTGCTGACTTGTATTGGATGGGCGTCCCAGGCAGAACCTTTGACCCCTAAAGTGCGTTCTGCCTGGGACACCCATCCGATACGAGTCGGCAGAATTGCAGATCCTTGTTCAGGAAGGTATTTACGAAAAATTGAGACCCGTTCCAGCCATTACACTTTTTATTAAGAAAACACCCCTGGGCTCTTGGTCTATAACTAGAAATCTAAACTAAACTTAACCCTAACTAGAAAACCAAACTTAACCCTAACTAGAATATAACAAAATCTCAGACATACCTCATTAGCAATACACTATACATACTACACATTATGCAATAGCTCGAAATTCACTAATAACTCAAATACAGTTAAAAATTTTTGCACAAATGTGGGAGGTCAGGTCATCTTGTAGTTAGGCTGCCAAGGGTAACATAGAAAAGGTAAACTAAATAAAACAAATTAAATTTACACATAATATAAATTATATATTTCATTAAAATATAAATACATAAAAAATACTAATTAGTAATGCCATTCTAACTCAAAAAGCCAAGTAAAAAATAAATAAATAATTATTTTATAATTTAATTAAAATTTCTGTATTTTATAAATTGTGATACTTCATTAGTCACATTTAATGTAAACACCCTTATCCCTTTTTTATTGATGTTGATTTGATACAATCAGATTGCAAATTGAGCCTCTTGTCACAATATGTTCTTCATTTGTAGTT
>JACMZG010001911.1:13801277-13806277 GCA_018340805.1 Microvelia longipes
AGAAATTCAAATATTTATATAGTGATTATATTTTGATAAGCATGTTAATATATTGTGGGACATGCTGCAAATAAACGGCTCTAGTAGGATGACTAGCCAAAAAAAAAAAAAAAAAAAAAAAATACATACATACATACATACATACATACATACATACATTCATACATACATACATACATACAATACATACATACATACATACATACAATACAATACATACATACATACATACATACATACATACATACAATACATACATACATACATAACATACATAATACATACATACATACATACATACAATACATACATACATACATACATACATACATACATACCATACATACATAACATACCATACCATACATCATACATACATACATACATACATACATAAGTACAATACCATACATAACATACATACATACATACATACATACATACATTTACTACAATAAAACAAAAAAAACATTACATAATACATACATACATACAACATACATACATACATACATACATACATACATACATACATACATACATAATACATACATACTACATACACATACATACATACATACATACAATACATACAATACATACATACATACATACATACAATACATACATCATACATACATACAATAACATACATACATACATACCATACATACATAACATACATAACATACATACATAATACATACATACATACATACATACATACATACATACATACATACATACATACATAACATAACATACATACATACATACTACATACAGTACCAATACATACATACATACATACATACATACATACATACATACATACATAACATACATACATACATACATACATACCATACATACATACATACATACTTTATATAATAAGATAATACTCTTATTATTATATTACTTTTATTGGTTCTCAATTGGTTTAACAGATCTACAAAGAAAGGAACAATAAATAAATAAATGCATTTGGTTTTTTTAATTAATTGTAATTATTCTTATTTTTCAAATTGTAAAAAGAAACTGTTAGATGTCAATATACAGGCTTTTATTTGTTTATCACTAATACTACTAGATTAAGGGAATAATGGAAATACTATTGTTTAAATTGAAAATATAATGAATGATTTGTGTTCTTAGCCAAAATAAGATATTTCTACTCTAGGCATATTCTTTCTTATGTCAATCAATACTTTTTTTAAGTTGAAAGTCTTTTTTTTTGGCTTTGGGCATCAAGCTCCAGGCCAAATAGTGTTCTTAAGACTAAAAATATGCGAGAGAGCAAAATGTCTTGTGATTCTTCCTTAAGAATCTTAAAAAACACCGATAAAAGTATACCTGCCGTATTTTTCCTATTTTTTTTGCAAAGTTTGGTGTTGCATAGGACATCTGAAATTACTACTCCATCAAAGCAAGAATTCCTTTACCACAAAAAGTAGGCCCAGATTTTATTATTTATGTCTTAATAGTTCCAAAATTCCAACCAAAGGGGGGGAGACTTTTTGGTCCACCCTGTATATTAGAGAGTTAAAATATATATACAAATATTAACTTATAAATAGCACCCGCGATAAACAGTAAAATATAGAAATTCAAACTGCCTGTTCCAGATATATTATTTATTACCTAAACATTCCTCCTGCCATTTTCTTGTTTTCGTTAAATACTACAAAATATTATCTCTGGGATTTTCCTTTAAAACTTTTTACCCCTGGATTTCTTATTATCATATTTTAAAGAATGAAGTTTCAGTTTTACATTATTAATGATAACAAAACAGCAAAGGAGCAAATGTTTAAGTAATTATGTTTTTAAAAACTTTAAATTTAGTGTTATGTTTCATAAACATGTTTTAGTTTTATTCGTTTAATTTTATTTATTATCCTTTTTCTAAGTGTTTATGAATTGTAAGAAAAGCAAACTGCCAAAATAATGCACAAAGCTTCACTATCTTATCCACGCAAAACTTATGTTAAACTTAAATATACTTGAGATAAATGCTTTCCGAAGCATGGTGGTTGTGGTCTTAAGGGACTCTCAAACCACCCAAATAAAGTTTTCCACATCCCAACAGACACCATTTATTTATTTTTTTTTTATCTTTAGTGCTTAAAACTTGATAAATCTATAATATTTGAATAAAAGAAGTCGATGTCAGATTTTTTCTAACTACAAGTTCTTTCTCTTTTTATATTTAGATACCTTTCTGGACTGTTTGTTATAATTGTTTTTCTTTATTTTATTATTTATTACTTTATTTAATTGGCCCTATACTTTTTTGTATCCATTTTTAAAATTTCCCCTTTTTTATCATAGCTAATTATCATTTTTGAATAATTATTTATTTTTCTCTTCTTTATTTTGACTCTATTTTTATAAAAGTATATTTTTAGCTTAGAACATTTTAAAGATAAAAATAAAACAAAAAATAAAGATGTTTGACTTCGATTCGTCTTATACAAGTGCTTGAATTGGCTTGCCTTTCCAATTATTATGATGTTAACATGCAAAGAAAAACAAATATTTTAATAATTGTCAGGTTTCCTGTAAACATAAGAATATTTCCATCAATCAAAACTATCTGAATGGTATTGATCTTATTGTTATTTTTTATTTGTAAAAAATAAGATCCTTATTCTATTGAAATCCACGCATTTGTGTACTGTGTTGCCCAATTAATAGTAATTGATTAACTAAAGGAAACTAAAACTTCGACGCAATGAAAAAATGCACACTATTTCTTTTTTGCGACTCGTTTATCTTTTCTTTCTGCCTCAAGTGGTACCTGCAAGTAATAATGCCTACTTAGGGCCTTGGTGCTCTTTACTAATAAACCCTGGGGAACTCAAAACCTCTGGGGGTTGTTGCAACTGTTAACATACAAAGTGGTTATCTACAACCTTAGGGCCATTGGAAGTCATAGCCTTGATCTCCAGTCTTGAGTTCAATTTTGTAGAGCATTGTGTTTTCTTCAATTATGTCACCCATCCTTAAAGATATGTTCCATGGTGGAAGCAAAATGTCAGATTTATGTTGAACAAGTCATCATCGGAAGACCTTAACCTTCAAAGGTTATTTCAATATAGAAATATCTGATGTTTTAATGACCTAAGCAAAAGATGTAGTATTGAGGAATAGGAATTGAAAATTTAAGGAACTTAATCCTCTAAAATGTTTAATTTTTTAAAAAAACTTATGATGTTTCTATTTCAGGTAATGTTGGTTCATCATAGAAGTAGTGAGACGAAACTTACCTGTGTAGGTTACACCGGGATGCTTTGATATCAGCTGGAAAACACGACACTCGTCTCCCTCGGTACATTCAAGATGGTTGATTAATGTCTTCATTGGTTGGAGTCGGTGGGGTGTTCCTCACTTAATACTGACTACTTCCCCGTCAACGTCCGTCTTGGTGACATCGTCATATCCAAACCGTCGGGAAGTAACTGTCATGCATACTTCTCCCACTGCAGTAATGTTAAAGCCAGAAGCCTGATGGAAACGTATGAGTTTTGAAACTAAGATTACAGACCTTCTGTTCCCATTCTACAAGATTTAGCGCTCATTTAAAACTTCAGGTGATTTATATTTATTACAATTATTATTACAATTAATTTATTATGAATATTTTAAAGACAATTACACTCCTCACTAAAGATTGAAATCTTGTACTTTGACAGAGGTATTTAATCACTTCTTATAGATCTTATATTTTACAAAGTAAAAAACACCCAAGACAAGTTTCTGTACATATTTATAATATCCTATAATATTATACAGTTACCCCTATAAAGATTTCAATATTATTTGATTAAGTAATATATAAGCCAGCAGAGAAATCCTATACAACCTGTGTAAAATTCAGAAAATTCCTACTATATTAACCTAAAAAAAAAATCAGACATGCCTGATTAGCTGATAACTGGCTTAAAAATAAAAAATATCTTTAAATTGGGAATAACTGGCGCGTGCGCCTTTTTAGGATTTACGTTATTTTACTTCATTTTATTGGCATCCCTGATAACATTAGTTGAGTTTTACTTCTTATCGTGTTTTTATACTTTAATATGTATGTGATAGTTTTAATGATTTTGTATTAAATTTCTGTAAAATAATTGTTACAGGATAAATTAGTTTAAAGAAAAAGAGTAATTTAACTATAGTAAAACGGTAAACTACATGGATTTTATTAGATTTTAAATAGAACATACAGACAACAAATGTATTGCCTTGAAATATAATTAACATTCAATTGCTTTTATTATATTCAAAAAATGTTTGTTAAAGTTGTTAAATTACTACAATTAATATTTGAAGGGGAAGAAACAAGTATCACTCGCAAAAATGTAATGATTTGAAAAGTAAAAAGAAAAAAGTTTGAATTAGCCCGCTCGTTTGAAGTAATTTAAAGAACCTGAGTATTTTTAAGATTCGCACTTAAAATTCTATTGGATGTGACATGTGACGTATTTCTTAAATAAATTATTAACATTTTTAAAATGTGCAAACAAATGCAATAAAAACAAAAAAAATTAGTACCCTAAATAGTTTGTTTACAAACTATTTATTGTAAATACAAGGGTAAAACAAGGTGGCCGCACCATAGGGAAATTTGAGCCAACTCCCTGGTGTACAAAATGTGAACTACATTCCATGTCTGACAGAAATCCCGTTTGTTTCCCCTTGGGTTATATATTACTTTAAGTTTGATGTAATTATAATGTAACTATCTTTCCGATCATTTTATTTTTAATTCTTGATGTAGATGGAGTTAACATCTGAGGGCCTCCTTGGAATGAAATACATGAAGGAAGGTCAAGCAGATCTTGGTTATATACAGAGCGAGCATGATTTTACCAGGCCTAGTGCTGATACTGACAACACTATTTCATGCTATCGGTAAGTTTAACCAACTCTTCTAGCGTTTTCCTAGAGCCTAATCAAGGAGTGTTGGAAAAAACAGCAGAAACTTTAAGCACTTG
>JACMZG010001911.1:13811277-13856217 GCA_018340805.1 Microvelia longipes
GCTTAGTTAATTATTATATATTAAAAAAATATAGGACTTTTGTGTAATTAATCTGTTTTTTTATAAGTTCACAAAAAAGAAACTTTAAAAAAATGTTTTTATGTATGGACAGATGTGATGTGGACTTTTCTTTTATACAACGTATGATTAAACGTTTTAACAGAATTGGATGAAATTCAGTACAAAAATTAAGTCCTACTTAGATACAGTGAAATCCAAAATAGCTGTCATCTTAAATTTAAAAAAAATAGTGCTAGTTTAAAAGAATCTGTGTCCAACAATATTCTGCTCTCTTAGATTATTGTTAAAACCGGAAAAATATCCTCAATTATCCTAAACCCTAAAATCCTGCCTACAAAAACAAATAAATTTAACCCAACAAAAAATATCAAACAGTTTAAAAGACAAAAATTAACCCAAAATAAGAACAATGTGGCTGGAGTTCACCTTGTATAATTTTGTGTAATAATGAACCTTAAAAAATATTTAAGTGGTTGTTATAGTATAGCACTCGGTTATAATCAGTTGATAGCTTAGGAAAATAGTGTCGAGGAACAAATGAGGTTGGCCTTATTTGTTTAATATCCAAGACTAACCTCATTGGCTATTTTGTATTAATGTTTTAGCACTTATTTGTTCTTACTAGTTAACGTTTTTGTTGTTAAAATTTGTGTCAGGTGAGAGAGATGTAATAGAAGTATCACATCCGACACCTAAGGATCAAACGGATGGAGGTAACATCTGGGACGGGTGTCCAAAACTCCACCTGGGACCTGTTGCTTCAGGCAGAGATATAGCTAGGAATTCCAGACTGAGGGAAGCCTTCTCCAGGCAGGTTCAGGCTCTTGCTTGGGATTCACCTATAGATACAGTTATTGAATCTGTTATAGGTGACGTATATTTATTATTAATTATAAAAATATATATTCTAATAAGATTTGCAGCTTATGAATAATAACTTTGGCAGAAATCACTTCAGGTGGTATTAGTAACTGTTACACTCTAAAGTAAAGTTAACTATGATTTATTGCTTCTCTTCTCATCGGAGGGTAAATTTTAATAAGAAAAAATTTAACACCATATAATTGTGTCAACTATTCATTTTCTGCAAAACTCGGTAGTATCAAATGATATAAGAAACAATTTTTTCATCAAAGGACCATGTTTCAGCATCTGAAGATCCCTAAAGCTTTATTAAAAATCCCTAATTATTTGTTATTAAAAATTATATTTAATGAGTTTGCAATTAAGTCCTGTTTTTAAACCTCAGCCACATCTGTGGCTAACACAGTTCTTGAGAGTTTCAAGTTTGAAATGTGGATTTTCAAGCAGCCCCTGGTTTTCTCCGACATTTTTAATACGGTGCTTAGTCCCATGTTTACTGTTTTATTAATAAGGTTTCCAAGTGAATGATTCATACTAATAAGATTTTTCATATGGTAATTAAAAAATCATTAATAGTATCATTTATACCGAAGTGTTAACATTCTTTTTTTTCTAAATGACATCTTTGAAAGGTCATTTATAACATAATATCCTACTATAAGATAAGGTACTACCAGAGATATAATACTAGAGGGGCTCTATTGGTTGTATTTTGACACATAGGAAAAGCAACCTGAACACATTCAATTGTCAAAATAATCAAATAAACAGAACAAAAATACAGTAACTTATAACTTTACTGGTTAAATTAACTAAAAAAGTTTATATTAAAAACAAACCAAAACACAAACAATGTACGGGAAGCCAAAAACAATTGATTTCTTATAACCTTAACGTACTCTTGGAGGAGGTTTCAATTAGGTTACATAAAGCCCCTGAGAGCCCCAAAAGTATGTCTTAGGCCTCATAATGTATTAAGATAGGCTATATATCTCTATGATTTATAACCTCTAGTGTTATTTGTTAGAAACAAGTTGCCAAAAATGAAACTTGGCTTCCCCAAAAAGTATATTTTTTTGGAATCAGGGGGGCAAGTGAAATTGATCCCCCCTCCACTACCTACTTCTATCAGCCAAGCAACCTCTTAAGCCTCATTTTCAAACGAAAATTAGCTAAACTTACAAACCAGTGGTCTGTATTTTAAAACTTCTCTATTTCAAGAAATTTGCAAGCTACAGATGTGATAAAGAGACATTCAAAACACTTTAAAAATTAGCATTAAAAGTAATAAAATAAAAAATAAATTAATCAAAATACAAAGACGCTTGTGTTGTTGAAGGGTTAAGCATTTTATCATTTTAGATAAGACTTATCAATTCAACCAATTAATCAATAAATTATTAAATTTACTTATAGGTTTTGTTTATAACATCACACATTATCACCAAATAATGTGCTTGTCAACAGAAAGACAACTTGTGCAATAGTATTCAAGTTGTAACTAGTTTGATAATAAAGCCAAATCAACTTACTTATCACTCCAGTGATAATTATTTTATATATTCCAGAGATAATGGAATAAACTTACCAGGCCAAATGCCTCATATTCTTATTCGTATTTTACTATCAATACTATTAGAGGCTGACTAAGAACTGAGTTATTTTTTGCAACTTGAGTTGCATAGGTATTTCTAAATTCATATCTTAATTTATAAATTTTATTGATAATTTTAAGTTATTTTGGCCCTTAAAAGGAAGGAAAAGCATTGCATTAGCAAAAAAGTGACTCTCACTTTTTTTTATCATATGTCTATGTTTCAGCACTAACAGATGCCAAAAATAAAAAAAGTTGGTGTCTGTATGAGTGTATGCATGTGCACATTTCTTGAGAACAAACTCCAGCTCAAATGGTTTTTTTAGTTTAGTTTGCTTTTATTTCATTTTCCCCAAAATCACATGGATAAGTCCTAATAAAAGCAAGTTTATGAGAATTGGAAGTTAAAAAAGTTCTTTTAGAGTTAAATACTTTCTCTTCAACGTTTGCTTTAAATTGTCCTTAAACAATTTGAAATGTTGCCTTGTAAATTTTTGGTTTAACTTATAATTTGGTTTAACTTTGGTAAATTTTGATCCCCAAACTGAACTGTCCCTTATCAGATTTCAGCAATCTGTGCTGCGGCAAAATGAGTTTTTTCCCTCTAGTAAGGTACACATTGGTATGCCCATTGACATTGAAACTATCTTTGTTTAATTTGATATATAGCTGTGTTTTGTATACATAAAGGTTTGCAACTGTCATGATTCCTTCATTCTTGAAGTGCTTCACACAGGATTCCTTTTGTTATGCTCCTGTGATAATCCTCAGCGCTTTTTTTGTAGAACTAATAAATCTTGTAGATCTGTATGACCATATAATACTATTCCATAGCTAAGAATGCTCTGGATCATGGCGTTATAATTAGATATAGAAATAGTAATAGGAAATATTATTTTAGGTTATCTTACTTAACTGTATTTATATATAAAAAATATTGTATGTATATCTATACATGTGTATATCTTAATGTATGACGGTTTTCTATTGTTTTACTTTGTAAAATTTAATGAAAAATAAGTAATAATAATAATAATTATTATTATTATTATAAACTGTAATCAATGTGTTTTTAGCAAGTTCTTTTTTTAAGTTTTATTAAAATATATATATATATACTTGACAATTTTACTCTGTAAATTCTCCTTATGAGGCTGCTGTAAATGGCTGATCCAATATTAATTAAACTTGGCAAACAATCAACCCTTTGAGAGGTAGGACGTATCAAAATGATGTCTCTACAAACAAAATAATAATTTTCAAAAATCACCAGTTTCTAATGATGTTTTGAAGTTTTTTAAACAGAAACATACCTCAACCATATCTGTGGCTGTCACTATTTTGGAAACATCAACTTATGCATTTTCAATAACACCTATAACTTTCAAGAACAAGAACTTTATTGATTTCATTAAGATACAAAAATTGCACAATAGAAAAAAGTCAGAAAAATGCATTAAAAATAATAATAAAGAAAAGCAATTACTTATTTATGGTTTTTTACAAAATCAAACCACTCTTTGAGTGTGTAAAATGGGGTTTCTAATAACGAGGATTTTATTTCCTTTTTTAAAAAGATTAAACTCAATATATTTTATATTAGAGGGAAGGGAGTTGAATAATTTAATTCCAAGGATTTTATGTCCTACTTCCGATTTTCTTAAGCGATGTGAAGGAATCTCTAATATATTTTTATTTTTAGTGTGGTACCCATGGTAGTGACTATTTGCATTAAAACTATTTAAATTAATTTTTATATACAATAGTACATTGTATATATACATGTTGTAAATCGTCATTAGGCCTTGCTTTTTAAATAATCCTTTACAATGATCATGCTTAGCTTTAGTAATGATCTTGATGCATTTTTTCTGTAGCAACAATAAGCTTGAAATGTTGGCATGACCCCATAATATGATTGCATAGGCCAGCCTGCTCTGCACCATGGCTAAATAAACCAAACGAGATATCTCTACATAAATATATGTAGAAATTTTTTTATTAACCATATTTATATGTGGTATCCAAGTTAACTTGGAGTCCAAGATGATTCCTAGATGTTTTACTGGGGTTTTTTCAGTTGTATTCCTGAGAGTAAAGGTAATGCTCTGTGTTTTTTCATGGCTTATTTCAAAATTATTAGCTTTTAGCCATTCATTGACTTTATTTAGTCTCTCTGTGGCAATTGTCCTTAAGGCATTTAAGTCCTTATTTGTGTGGATCAGATTTGAGTCATCAGAGAAGAAGACTTGATCCTCATCAAAGCCAGGAGGTGCACTGGTTTCAAGATAATTATTTAGATCATCTTGATCCATTATGAAAGCCAGGCAGCCTAAAACAGAACCCTGTCCAACTCCGTCTTCTATCTCTTCTACTAGAGATTCTTCTCCGTTGTAGGACATATTGATACCTTTTATCGTAGAAAGACATAATGAATGTTTTGGCATTACCTCGAAACCCAAAAAATCAAACTTATAATTAAATATAGAGCAAGGCATGGTGTCAAATGCTTTTTTGAGATCTATGCATGTCAGTTCAACATACTCTCCCCTTTCTAAGCCCTCTATCGCTCTATTCACTACCTTCATAACAGCTAGAGTCAAGGACATACCTGGTCTGTATCCAAATTGGTTATCACTCAGTAACTTATTACATTCCAAATAATTAACCGTTTGTTCTTTTACAATTTCAAAGAATTGTCACTGATTAGTTACAAAATTAATAGTGTATTAATATTGGATTTATAGAATTAATAGTGTAAATTTAGTATAATAGTATTTATACTAGTATAAATAGTGTGCTAATGTATAAATAGGTCTTGGCGCAAATGTATATTTATTGGTGCAATACTAAGAAAATTATGTTTTTTGGGGTGCTGAGTCAATCCGGTCCAGAGTCAATACATTCTCTCTAAGTGTATTTCTTTAACAAAAAAAATAATGATTTAATTCTTAAAAACAATAACTATTTTGACTTTTAAAAGCTCCATGGAGTACTACACAATAAATAACAACCATGTCTCTTCACTAAACATAATTATTTTAAAGAAGTTGACAGGCAAATAGCCATAAACAGTGTCGGTGAAATGTAGAAGGAAAGATCTCGAACAGTGACTGATAGCGGAAATAAATAAATAATTATTTTTTTACTCTATTTTTGCAGGTAATTGCCGAAATGGTTGGACAGTAGTTCGTGGTATATCGGACTACAGAGACGGGAGTAGGAAATCACCATGGCAACCATACAGCTCACTTGCTGCTGCTAGTGTAGTTAAATCTATCATATGTGCTTTGAATCCCCCGCCCCTAGAGAGTCCATGAGAAATGTCTTACTACGTATTGAGTCCAGTACAGACTCCTACCACTTAAGAATACAGGATCAAATGTTAGCATTTATGTAACTAAATGTTATTATTTAAAATATATCTCACCTGATACCATTTAAATTGAAATTACAGATAGAGTAACAACTGAAAAAACTATAAGTGCATTGCTCTCACTTTGTGCTGTCAATTTTTAATCAAATGCAAACCTGTTGCATTCTAACTACCTGTTGCATGTAAAATAAGGATTGTTTGCATCTTTCATTTTTACCCAACAAAACCCATAGCAAGTGTTTAAATTTTCTTGTGTGACATTTGTCAAATGTAAGACAAACCTGTCTGATGTAATACAAATGTTGTCTGACTTTTTTGTAACTTCTTTGTCTTATTAGCTAAAACTGAAATTATCTATGCTACTATTAATAACTATTTCTCTATACTTATGGTAAGTTAAAGAAGATATGAAGAATCAGATATTGTTGATATATGTTTTTAGATATAAATACCGTGGGATTGGTTTTGACTCAAACCATAGTCAGCTAGAGGGGAATTCCTCGTTCTCTTTATATCAGCGAATAACTTCATTATTTTTTATTAATTTATGTATAATTATCCATACATCAATTACATGCAATGTTTAATTTACAGAATGTACAAAAAGTATAAGTTACATTGATCAGTACTTTACATATAAGTGCTGCAGTAAGAGCCTCCAAGAAGAAAACCTTGTAACAGGAGGCTCTTAGTTAGTTTAATAGAGAGCTTGATTGTTTCTCCCCCTCCTCCTGCTGATGACGACAGCAGAGCTGAACTAGTCCAGTGATATTCATATCCAAAAGATATCGATAGTATATAATTCTTCAATTATTACTTTATTTACTGTTGGAGCCCTAACGCAAGTTAAAAGTAAAACGGAGGAAAATGTGAAATACTCACTTTGTGCACAACCTTATTGCCTGTGCATTATCCTACTATAGTTAGGATATAGTCTGTTGTCACAACCTATAGTTATAGTTTTACCATAATGTGTTGATTAAAATTTAAACATTATTTTGAAAGAAACATATTATATATTAAAACTGTCTTATTTAAGTGACGTCAGCGCTTATTTAAGGCATATACTATATGCAACTGCATTTTATATAGTAGAGGAGCTAAGTTATTGAATTGTTTTTAATCTTTAATTTTAAGAAAAACTGTGGTGCACTGTAATCCGGCTGAATTGATGTTTTCATTTGTTACATAAATGTTAAAATTTATCAAACTTAAATTTCTTAAGTATAATTGATCAATTTGAGGCCTGGAAATTTAATATGAAGTCAGGAAAAAATAAAAACAACTTCATGAAAGATCAGAAAAAAATCTGAATATTTACAATCCTGTACAGTCTAGTGTATCAAATACAATAGATTTTTTTACCATCTATTTATAATGCTTGGCAACATCATAAAAATAAAAGTTTTTTTGTTATATTTAAACCAAGTATATATGATATTGCAAATCTTATTGATTAGAATCGCATTTATTTTGTTTTTATTTAACACGTCAAACTTTAAAATCTTTTTAAAAGGGAGTTTAAATTAAAATAGATGTTGTGAGGTGTTATAAATAAATTAAAATAACTGATTTTACACTTTTTTTAAAAAAAGAATGCCAAGACACACATTCCTCCCAACTTCTTGTTACATTTGTTGGCCTCAAGAAATTTCACCTTTTCTAGTTTTTTTAATGATATGATTTCAATTTAATGAATTTTTTCATAAAAATTTTATCATATGGACCAAAATTTCAAAAACGTTACTATTTTAAAATTTTAAGAACTTGCCATTTTAAAATTATTTTTTTACCTTAGTGTATTAAAATTGTACAATATTTACATTTTTTTTTCATCGCTTACATATCGACTGTATGTTAAAGTTTGGTCCCTTGTTAGTTAAAATTCGTATTTATTAATTATTATTTATTTATAGAATGGATTTTTTTATAATTTATGAGTACTAGAAACACAAATATAGGATGGATCTGTATAAGCTACGATATTAATAGTGATCAGTTAAGCAGTGATGGCCATTTACAAAAGGCTTTTAGATAGTAAACAGAAAAATCTATAGTATGACACATGGTTAAAATCAGTTGACAGCATGGGAAAATAGTGTGAGGGAGCCAATGTGATTAGTCCTGGGTGTTATACCATGCCTACAATTTCATATCAGGCCAACCTAATTGGTTCCTCAACATTATTTCCCCACGCTGTCAATTGATGTGTCATACTAAAATACCTTTTGTAAAAAAAATGTAAATGATGAAAAACATTAAGATATATATTATATATATACATAATGGTGGAACCATTATATATATATAATGGTGGTATGTTAGATGGTTGATGGTACTTGGTAACAAAAAGTTTGCTAACTCCTCCTGCTACAGGAAATATAATTGAGGATATCAATGATATTATCATCTATTAGAGTTTATTTTCTGTTCCAATAATTAATAAAACTGAATTAACATTTTTCTTCAGATTCATGCTCTATTTGTGAACTTCTAGTATTAGTCAAAACAGTATTTTAAATTTAATTGAGTAATTTTTTTAGTTTAGTAAATTATAATTTATTTAAATG
This sequence comes from Microvelia longipes, assembly GCA_018340805.1. NCBI lineage: Eukaryota > Metazoa > Arthropoda > Insecta > Hemiptera > Veliidae > Microvelia > Microvelia longipes. The sequence goes on from JACMZG010001911.1 coordinate 13,819,703, forward strand.
AAATAGAATTATTTGCATTCTTATTTATTTTTTTATAAAAATGTATGTGTATCTAATGATTTTTTTAAAATTTTTATAAATAAAAATTACTTACATGGTATAAAATTAGTTAGATGTACAATTTTCTTACTGGAAGACTTCCCTTTTTAGTTGCTAAAACTTGTAAAAAGTATATAATATAGGCAATATGCATACACTCTTTGATTCAAAGACAATTTTATAGTATTAATCTCTAGTAAATTATGTCAGAAACAAACTACAATTTTGAAAATTAGTGTTTTGTGGAAAAAACTATGTTTAATCTTTTTACATATTTGTAAATATTAAGAACCTTAGTTATTTTAAGTGAAGGGATTGAAATTCTAGCCAATTCCCAAAGGAAAAATGAGCTAATTAGGGTGGGATCACGAGAAGGGAGGAGGTTGAAAGAGAAGCATCGCCAAGAAAAATGTATCTATGTATGAGATTTTATTCCTAGACATTTCTATGGGACTTGCTTTCAAATGCTATGTGGTACCTAAACGGAACTTGGTACTAATATCGACTTCTAAATTTCTTCTTTTCATTAACCTTATTTATTCAATATTTATAAGAATATTGAATACACGATAATGACTCAGCAAAAATGTCACATATTCTCTTAGTCCAGAAAAGTTGTCATATATGGCTGAAATAAAATATCCATGTATTGCTATATCAGGTAAATGAACTTCATGAATGCATTAATGAACTTCAATCTAATTTTCAGTTGTAGTTCTGATTTTTTTGATTGACCTATGTAAATAAAATATATATTTCACTTATTAAATGTAGCTAATAATTTATTAGTTATTCCAAGTACTAAATTATTCTACCAAAACCTGCATTATAGTTATTCCCACCAGTTCTATGTCATTCATACTTGATAGTCCAAGAGCAAGGGATAAAAAATGTAACTCATTTTGTACTTCTTCAAACCAAATTTTTCTCAAAATATACCTTAAATTATGAAGGAAAATCATAGTGTTCCCAATAAGTGATTCCCTGTAGGTCGTGTGGAAAACATGGAGAGAACATTTTTTTAAAGCTGATAAAATTTTAACGAGTGTTTTTTCGTTAAAATCATATAACTACAATTAAAGTAATGACATTTGTTAAATTGCCAAAAAATGCACAAAAAGTTGTTATTTTTTCAAAGAAATTTGCTGACTTTGAATAAATTAACCATTTTTTGATGTTTTTGAAAGAGCCATAATTTTGGCTGTAGTTATCTGATTTTGATGATTAAACACTCGCTATATTAGACATTTTATTATCTTTAAAAAATGTTCTATTCATGTTTTGCACCCGACCCACGTGGAACCACTTATTTCGAGAAAACTGAAATTTGTGCGTTTTTATAACATTTTGAGCAGGCACAATCATATGAAGGGTTCCACTCTAGATAGGCAGACTATGTTTTTTCCTCATAATTTAAGATATATTTTCAGAAAAATTTGGTTTAAAGTAGTACAAAATGAGTCACATTTTTCAGATCCAGCTCTTGGACTATGATTAAAAGGATTGAAATAAGTTTGAAAAGTATATGTGATAAGTTAACTTTGTCACTTGTTGGTGAGGTTCGTTCTCTTTAATTGCAAGTTTGTTTGCAGAGCAAGGTATTCAATTTTATTAATGTATTCCTTATCCTCCTTATATCCAGATCAAACTTAAAAGATAAGTTAAGCTAACTAAATCATTTTTCAAACTCGCTTTAACACTAAAACTATATATTAAAGTATTTTTAGTGAAAAATAATCAATTTTTTATCAAATTTGTAATCGTGCTAAAATATAAAAATATTGATGTAGAAAATGTAATTACTTATTAACATTATTTTATTTATAAATTTTAAAGATTTTATAAATTAATTTATACTAGAAGCTTTAGAAATTATAAATTGCATTATTGTATAAATTGAAATTGTACAATAATACATTTTACATACAATTATACAATTAAGGTAATTGTAGATATTCCCTCTATGATAAATTGTAGATATGAGCTCTATGATAAAAAGTTATTAATCAATCAAACACTTAAATTAAAAACACTTTCTAATTAGGTAGTTCATACATTACACTCTTAAAAACTTTAAGATAGAAACCCCAATAACTTTCAATTATGCTAAAAAGTTAAATATATCATAAATAGGACCATTGTGTATTTCTACTTTAGACTAAACAATTGTATTTGTGATAGTTATGCTGATTTATCATGTTATTAAAATATTATTATGATAAATACAAATTATTAATCTATTAAAAGTTTGTTAAAATATAGAATGTATTAAAACTATTTTTTATTTATACATATTTATTTATTTTGGTGCTTCCAAAAAAATTTGGTTCTAAATGTTAGTTAAAGTTGTAATGATACTTATTCAAATATATGATATATATATATATATATATATATATTATATATATATATATATATATATATTTGTTTTGAGTCCTTAATCAAATTATTGATGTAATGTAATGTGTTAATTTATTACATAATATAAACTATTAATTTTAATTTGTGCCTAAAATGTATTTTGTTTAGAGGCTAATATTTTTTTTTTATAGTATGACACACGGCTAAAATTAGTTGATAGCACGGGAAAATAGTATTTTGGAACCAATAAGGTTGGCCTAATTTGAGGGCGTGATATAACATCTAGGACTTATCTCATTGTCTTGCTCGCATTATTTTCCTACGCTGTCAACTGATTTTAGCTGTGAGTGGTATTATAGTAACCCTTAAGTACTATTTATTCGCTATTATTTTAATAATATTTAATGTTAGTATTGTGTTCATCTAAAGTAATTAGTAGTTACCTTTGATTTTAGGACTGAGCTTGGTCTTGAAATGTAAGTTTCATTTGCTTTATTAAAAATTACTACAGCTACCTAATGATGTAATGTTAAATTTAAAAAGCAAGTTTTTGTTTTGTAGAGTTTAAATTAACAACCTAAGAGTTTTGAAAACAACCCTGTAATCTTAACTTGTTTTTTTTATGATGAAGTCCAAGAAAGTTAAAATACTTTCAAAGCTCAGCAATACAAGTGTTTTTATGTTTATATAGGACATATTTCTCAAATTTGGAAGTAGTTTTTTAAATTAAGTGGTCCCTAGTTTTTCAGTTAAAATCTTTATATTCCATATTTTATTTTACTTGCTTTTCTACTGCTCAGTATTAAAGCTATTGTATATTAATCATAGCTGATCTTTTTAGTATTAAGTTAAAAAAAATATTATTTGGGCATTGTCTTAAGTACTTTTTATTTTATTTTAAATTGAAGTTAACCTAATTTATCTTTATCAGAATATTTAATAAATTTTGTTTTAGTCATTCACAAAGTTTCTATTAAAAATGTTGAAACAAGTTTGTTATGTATAAAAAAAATATTTAAGAATAAAGAATGAAGCAACAGCATTCTTTAATAATCCATTCATTCCTTTTACAAGTATTCAATTTTTCTTTTTTATTTAATTTCCTTGTTTGAAATTTTAAACTAATTTATTGTTCACAATTAATTTTTAGAAAAGATGGATTTTAAATATTACAATTTTTAATAAATTTTATTGTATCAATTTTATTTGTTATATATTTATAAACATTAATTAATTAAATTTTGTTTATTTTTGTATTTAATTTTGTTGTTACATATTGCTTTTATGGTAGTCTCTTGTTATTTCAGAAGGCATTTAAATCATTCATTGTCATATAATAATGACTATAGGCATTCCATATCTATTATCATTTCATATAATAAATTTATATAATAACTGAATAATTCTATATAATAACTGAATAATCATTCCATATAATAACTTAATATCATTCATATAATAACTGAATAATTATTCTATTCCAACTTGAATAATCATTCCATTTATAACTGAATATCATTCCATTAATACTGAATAAGTCATTAATATAATAACTGAATAATCATTCCATATAATAACTAATAATCATTCCATATAATACTGAATAATTATTCTATAATAATAACTGAATAATCATTCCATATAATAACTGAATAATTATTCTATATAATAACTGAATAATCATTCCATTTAATAACTGAATAATCATTCCATTTAATAACTGAATAATCATTTCATATAATAACTGAATAATTATTCCATATAATAACTGAATAATCATTCCATTTAATAACTGAATAATCATTTCATATATAACTGAATATATTCCATATAATTGAATAATCATTCATTATAATAATTGAATAATCATTCTGTATATTGACTGAATAATCATTCTATATTATAACTCAATATTCATTCCTTATACTCAATAATTATTGCTTATTGCATTCCAATTTTGTACTTAAATTTAAAATATTTAATTTAAATGTTTCAAACTGTTAAAAAAATTTAAATTAGACATTTGATTTAAAATTACTGCTTACTATAAAGTGCTAGCAAGCATAGAGATATTTTAACTAGAGGGTTCCTATCGGCTGAATTTTGAAACATCAAAAAAGTAACCTGAACACCCTTGAGTATTAATATGATTAAATAAACATTAAAAAATACAGTAACTTATATAATATAATTGGAAACAAACCCCAAATAATGCGGGAAATGCCGACGATTGATCTGTTATAACCTTAACTTACTCTTAGAGAAGGTTTCAATGAGGTTACACAGAGCCCCTGAGAGACCCAAACAGATGTTTCAGGCCTCTGAAGGTATTAAGATAGGCTATGCCCTCACTAGTATATACATCTCTATGCTAACAACAATGTAGGCACTTGTTGAATGAATCTATACTCCCATCATTTATAACTAGGCACTTCAATTATACCTGTAAATATATAAAGTTGTTTCTTGAGAATATAATAATTTAAAATCGACATAATAGTCAAATATATTTATAGAGCTGGCTGTTGAATGTTAACAACCATTATCAGTGCTGGTGAGAATAAAAAAAAGATATTATTCAGGTTTCATTTGAGAAAGAGATTAAGTTATTAGAGTTAGATTTCAACTTGTTTTAATTGAAGCCTGAATAATTTGTTTCCTCTTATGCTTCTCACCGGCACTGCTGACAGCTGTTAACGATTGAAAGCTGGCTCTGTAAATATATTTTACTATAACGTGAAGAGACTGCTGTTTTTTTTAATTTAAATATTTACTTTACTCTTCACTATTATTCTATTTAAAATAATTTTGAAATATGGCCATGATTTTGAAGCTATTATGTTCAGTAAAATATCATTAAGTCCTAAACATATGTGGGAATTGTGGTTCTAGCCTTTTGAAAATGGTCTCTACTAGCAGTAAACCGACTCTTGTGAGTTCAAATTTACACTGTCTTTGAAAACAATTTCCATAATATTAGGTTTTGTTACCACTTTTGGTAACTTTGATAAGTTAAATTCCAGCATGTCATTATATATAATGAAATAAGTTTGACTGTTGTAGAAACTGCATTAAATTTGTATATTATTTTTAAACCTGTAGGATCATATTAGTGTTTTCCCATCACTCAACTAATACACTCCAGAGTTTTTACACACCCAATCATCTAAGAAGCACACCCTCCGTACATGGTGGCACATATAAATAGTCCACAGCTCATCTAGCCCAACCAGACTCTATCCAAACTCACTGCTTCAGCTTGTCCTGACTACTAGTTCACTGTGTGCTTAATTTATCTAGTCTTCTTAGCTCCTGTGATGAAATTAGTCTAACTTGGACCGCTCTTGTTCAACCAGTCTCATCAGCTCTTCTAGCATCACCAGACTCCAGCTAAACTCATCTTTCTGGCTAGTTCAGCACCACACAACAGAGGCTCTAGCAACCTCGATGTCAGTGGGCACAAACTTATTCTTTAGCCCTGACCTGAAAGTCAAAGTTCTGTAGTGCTAATAAGTCTAGTCACTTTGTTGTTCGTGTCACCACCTTCACTTTCACTGAATAAGTTTTTGGACGTACAAAGGCTCAGTATATCTTTCCCATCTCCCCCAGCCTGCAGAACCTTAACTATTCATGAGCTGGAGACAACGGAATCATGGATCCAGACTTGGGTCTCAGATGAATCAGGAACCAACCCCGCATTTACGTATTAGCAGCCAAGGTAATAACCCTGTCTAGGTTGGCCGGCCTTGAATTTAAGACCTCTTGATGGTACGGTACAAGGAATAACCTCATATTAATGTCCTTCCCCAGCTGGATTTGAACTAAAAATTATGCATAAAATTGCATGATATTTCTATCAAGTATCACCATATTAACTTATTACTTAGTTATTAATCGGCATACATCTTAAAATTCAACAGCATAGTAAAAAATTACCTGAATAGGGTGATATTTTTATGAAATATCTTAAAATTTAGCTTGGTGAAAAATTACCAGAATTCATATGAAATATTTTGAAATTCAATGCAGTTTCTAGAACAGTCAACATTATAGTATGCTCCAATTTAACTTTTCAAATTTACCAAAACTAGTAATAAAATTGCCAAATTCTAGTAATATGTGGTTGCCAAAAAATTATAATTTGAACTCCCAACAAGGCAACCTACTGGGGGGGAGACTTGTTTTTGAAAGTCTAGGATTATGTTTTCCATATGTTTTTAACAATTTAGTGTTGATTTGTGATTTGTAATGAAAGGGATTTTCATTTTCTTGATTAAACATCCCACTTTAAAGTCATTTTACTTTATCTATTAACAGTCACTTAAACTAAATTTAATTTTACAACATAATAATCAAAAAGATTTATATGTTACCTTTACTAGTCCATTGTTTTAAAATGTACAAGAATTTAATTCATTCGTCAAAAATTTTAAAGCTGTCAAAAGAAGTTCAGTATTTGCTTGGCAACTTTGAAGGAAAAATTGTTTTAAATCCTAAAATTACCAAATTATTTTTTTTATCTTAATCTTATATCTTAATTAATTTATCTGAGCTATTGTTAAATATCATTTTGATGTAGTTTTTAAACTGTATGTCAGTTTTGCTGTTGGATTTGGACTGCTGTGATTCTTGCTGTTAAGTAATTTCAATGTTTAATTTAAATTAAAAATGCTTTTTATGCTTATTATTGTAACAATATGAAGTTATTTTAGAAATTTTCTTTTAATTAAATAAAGTCTGTAGTTACAAATGTTTGAGTTTTATTGTTGTATTGCACCTGGTTATAATAAATTGACAGCATGGGAATAGTGTTGAGGAACCAATGAGGTTGGCCAAATATGAAATTGTGGGTGCAGTTTTACATCTAGGACAAGCCTTATTATTTTCTCACGCTTTCAACTGATTATAACCGTGTGTTATACTATAGTCCTGCTAAAGTGGTTTGAACAAAAATATTTCAAAACGGCACTCCAGCAGAGAAAAATACTTGGGCGATAAAGTTTTAATTATTAAATTTACATATTTAAACTGTAGGTTTACAAAAAAAGTAATGAGTTTGCACTAAAACTTAAAATGGGGATGTGCTAAGTTTCATCTCATTATCAGCATTAGTTTATTTTTTATCAAATTTAAAAAATCATTAAAGATTGGGTAACCAAAATTTAATTAAAATTTAGCTTTCTTTTTTCCGGTGTAAGTTTTTTCAAGTTGTTGTAAGTTTTTTCAAAGGCACTTAAAACCTCTTATGTACGTCCATTGTGCCAGGAAATTTGGCTTGAGTGTGTCAATATGGCAGGTATATCCACAGTTGTAGAGCGGTATCAGACGTGGTTCATTGGTGAATAGATTAAAACTAAAAGGATAAAAACTTAGATTACTAAAAAATGGATGAATTAAAACTGATAATTTCCTGTCTTAGAACGAGCCAAGCCAGCCCTATGAGGTCTGAAAAAGTTCTGAGGAACCTTATACCTGAAATTTTTTGGTAATAAGTTGTTTGTCATAATGTTTACTTATCTTTTGTTATTTTTAACTTTTAGATCTAAATTTTTACCTACTCTTCTTAATTTGTTATTTCTTTTGTTTGCATAAATTCCCCTGGAGTTGAAACTGTCGCTGGCCGAATCTAGCCAGCGCAAATTAAACGAATAATTCCTTTACGCAGACGAACAGTTTAACATTAACATATATTAAATAACAATTTAACTCTTTTAACCCGATTATCTGAATCTGTATATCTGTCTATCTGGTAAAGAAAATTTGTTCTTCTCTAAATCTCGACGATTAATGTCAATAATAACTAAATTAATATTTTTTAATTACTTCTGTCACTTTTAGACTGTGACAGAAACAGATCTAACAACTTAATTCTTTATTGAAGTATTTTATTTATAGAGCACATGTTTTTATTTTAAAATTGAGCTATTAAAATCTGATTTTTAAGTTAAAAAAAATAATTTAATTCTTTGTGGACTGGAAATACAAATTTTAAGTTAAATAAAGAAAAATATGGACAAAATTAACAGAAAAAGCTGCATTACCTGCATAAACAGTGGACGACCTATGTGGTAATTTCTTCCTGACTTTTAACTACATTATCAAGTATATATTTGTTTGACAGATTGTCATTAAAATAATATTACCTTATCTCACTAATAATCTACCTTGCCAAACTGTAACAAGAAATCTATGTCCTCTTTGTAGTGGAAAAACAGCTTAAGGCACTTAACAACTTAAGTGAAGTCAACAAGTGACTTCACTCATGTATTTAAGACTGTTGAGGCGAATGTCACTAAAAGAAAAGCCTGGCCGCTAAGTTCACAGATAACATAACCCTCTACAGCAAGATTGCCGACTTTCCTTTTTTTCTACCTTTAACATACTAGTAGTGCTCCTTAACATACTACTAGTGCTGGTCCCTAAAATAATGGGGAATAATGAAAACACAATTGACTCCCTCCACATTTAAAAATGTGTCTAAAACGCAAATAGCTACAGCATGTACTTATGCCTCATTGAATTTAATAAACATTAAAAGAAATTGTCAAAGAGAAAAAATAATAGGAAAATTTTCAATCAACTGTACAAAAGATGATACAATAAACAAATTGTCATTATAAATTTCTTAAAATCGAATTAACTTTGTGTATTCGAGTTTTCCTGTCACACTGTAAATATACTGATAATAACCGACAAGTTTACTATTATCTCTGCTTCTTTGTGGGACCAGCATTGCTATGGAACAACCAAATCTCTTAAGCTGGACATCTCTGGCTAGGGCTACTTTTAGCACCATGATTGTAGAAGAGGTTATGCCGATGTTGTGTTGCCTGTCATTGATTAAGGATACTTTTTGGTGGATATGTGAAAAAATGTTCTTTGAGCCTCTATATGTTATATATTTTCAGCAGCAGGTAAAGAATAGGAAACAAGTAGATTTGTTTTTAAATCATCTTAAATGAGTTATTTGTTGATATATTTAAAAATTAATTGTTTTAAATTTTTAGGTACAAATAATTTGAGACTTTAATAGAAATTTAGTAAATTATATAATGGACAAAAAACATACTGATAGCTATTTCCACAACAAGTTTTAAAGTTAAACAACTTTTTCACCAAGCACCAAGTGGATACTATTTTATATCCCATGAAGAAGTTACATGTATTTTTAAAAGGCTTTGTGATGAAATGCTAACAATATAGCTTGTTTGCGTGAGCAACATATTACATAATATTTTTTATTTATTTCATGAATAAGTAATTATCTTTTATTATACTTATTACTATATATTTACTATTAATATATTTTTCATATTTTTAAATTAAAATGTTCATAAGACATACATAATAAAAACATACAACGATAAAACAACATACATACAATGGTAACAGTACATTATGCTACTAGGCAGCAAAATGGAATTTTGCAGACGAGTTTTATAAATTAGCCTCGAAGGCGAGGGCAGGCTATTGAAATTACCTGCCGAGGTAAAATTTTGCAGCAGTAAGTTTTCTTCCATGCCTGGCAGGTTTATTTTTAATAATTTTAATTACTTTTATATTTCAGGATGCTACTCAAATATACATGGAGCCTAATACTATCAAGTACTTACTTATTACAAGGTGAAATGATGTGTAAAGGAAAACAAACAGGGCTCGATGAAGAATGCCCTGAGTTGGGGAGTTATTTGTTCTTGTGGTCCGTGGTTTTAATATTGAGCAGTAGAAATTTAATTCCTAATTGTATAACCATACCTTGTAAGATGTCTCCTTTCTACCATGTAAGCATAATTTAAAATTGATACATTTATTTATTTAAATAGAGTTTGACTGCAAACTTAGAAGAGGGACAATTAATTAAAATTAAGAATACAATTAAAAACAAGATTTGCCGTTCCTATAAATTTATAAAAATCGATTTTACAAGTCAATTTAATACTTAGGTAATCATGATACATTTAAAAGTAATAATGGTGACAATTTTTCTCTTTCAGTTCATAGCAATTCCCGTATTAAGTTCTTTGTTTCACAGACTACTATGGGTTGAATTAATAGGATTTCTACGAGTTGTTGAATTTCTCATACACAATGCGGTAATATATTTGTTTATCATTTGATATTATGAGTTTTGCAAAACATGAATAGTTGACACAATAGAATTGTGCGAGAGACACCTAGGAAATGTAACAAGAAAAATACAATGCTACATCTGAGAACTGTTCCATAATTCAACATCCTTTATGGCTTGATATAATGTCATGTCCTACTCTGTACCGCTTGTATCTGGTAACTACTTCGCTTTATATTCTTCGGAATTTTAATTGAAGGCCAGGCTCAGAGTGGGAGATGACATTATGACGGATCTTGAATGATGGAACAGTTCTCAGATGTAGCATTGCATTTTTCTTGTTACATTTCCTATGTGTATCTTGCACAATTATAATGTGTCATATATTTTTTTATTAATTAAAATAATAGGCTGCCTTGTCCCTGAGTAGTTACACAAATTTAATTTCATATTAATTATGAATTAGGCATTTAGGCACCGCCAATCCTAAAGAAAAAAATCCCTGCAAGAAGTGAGTGGGAAAAAAACTATGTAAACAAATCAAATTATTTTGCCCATATTTTCTTGGCGATGATTTTTTTTACATTTCATTTGTGTAAGCTTTATTTTATATCATTTTTGTAATTAATTTGAAAGTAGTTTTCAAAAAGATGTAAACTCAAGAAGAACCACAAAAAAGCTAACTATGCCAGGAAGGTTATTTCCCTACAGCGGTAGGGATTTTTTCTCTTTTAAAGTGCGGGGTTGGCAGCGGCCAACCTGAGTTACCTGGCAGCTAATGACCTTGGGGATTTTTACAGATACATCATATCTGTTCTTACAAATATGCATTTATAGAATCTGTAACATGTATCAACATAAAGATGGATAGATCTAATAAATTATTCATTCATGTATTCTTGTCCCTAAAGCAGCTCCACAGCTTTGGGGACAAGGACCACATGGTTGATGTTCTGTAGTAGCTTGTCATATTGGTAGTGTTATATGTGGCACAATGCCATGATATAAGTGAATTTCCAAATGAATTAGTCAAAAAACATTATTTGTTTTTGTTTACATAATTACATATTATATAATTTTATATAAACAATAAAATCAGACTTGAGCTGATAGTTAAATTCAACTTCTTATGCTGTTTATATATATTTATATATATATATATATATATATATATATATATATATATATATATATATATATATATATATTATATATATATATATATATATATATATCAAATTTGCACAAGTATAATGCACTTAAATAAGGTATTGTATACTGTATACTAATAGCCCAGACAATGAAGACTGAAAAATAGTGTCTGGCAGAAAAAATTAGTGACAAAGTGAACTTCAGAAAGATATCAGGGTACGCATCTGGGTGTTTACTCCAAACATTTCTCGACTCCCCCTGGAGCTTTTAGGGGAGGAAGCCCAAAAAACCTTTTAATTACATCTTTTTTTGGTATTTCAACAATTACCAAAAAACTATTGGTTTTATGGAAACCTATGAAGTAATAAAATGCTTGATATTGCTTTCAACAATATGAATAGTATCCAAATCAGTCAAGGTCAGAGTTCAATATTGGCCCTCAGAAATTATCCAAATTTCGAATACTTTTACAAAAATGGATACTTCTTTTGAGTAGTAGTAGTAGTAGTAATAGGGTGGGGAGGCAAAGCCAGGCAAATAGGCCACGTTGTTGGGCCCTTCTTGCCAGCCCCGATTCCTTAGCCTACACCACCTCTACCAAGAACCTCTTGGAAAGGTTGATATATTGTAGGATATCTCTCCAACTAAGAGAAGAAAGCTCCTCTTCATACAAGAGGCCTACGCCAAATATGCGGGTACGAAGAGATGTATAGGCCTCACACTCTGCAAGCAAGTGAAAGGCTGTCTCCTCATAATGCCCACATGGGGCAGCTAGCCTCTGGGATTATGCCTAAAGTATTAAGATGTTTATTTAATCTACAGTGACCGGTCAGAACACTAACTAGGTTCCTAAGGCAAGGCTTGCTGAGGTTAATTAGAAAATTTGTATTTTTTACAATTGGCACAGTAATGAACATTTTTGCTTGTCTGCCCAGCAAAGGCATGCCAGTTAAGTTTTAGGGGTGTTCATTAGCCAGCTATCCAAGAGTGTTTTAGCATGTGTTGCTGAGAGGGGAAGGACAGGTTCTGGTCCAATGAATGGGGTTTGCTCCCAGTCTAGCAAGTTTATCTGCTTCCTATTACCCACGACACCCATATGGCCTGGTACCCTTAAGTTCAACAGTTTTGCTCTCTGCCAAGAGAGACAAGTGAGCTCTACATTCTTGAACAAGGGCAGAGGAGCTACTAGGATTGGAGGTAAGGGCTTTAATTGCAGCCTGACTATCAATGCAGATTATAATGGAATTCTCATTACCTTCTCGCACAACTGGAAGGGTCGCAACCATTAAGATAGCATATACCTCTGCTTGGAACACAGTAGCATGAAGCCCAAGAGAGTAACTTAGTTCTACAGAATATTTAGGAATATAGACCCCTGAACCAGTGAGGCCTTCTCGGCCTTTCTTAGAGCCATCTGTGAAACAAGTTAGTTCGTGCTCGGCTTCTTTTATTGTAGGTTCAAACCAGTAGCTTCTAGATGGTATAACACTGCTAATATTGTTGATAATGGCTACTTTGCTACCGCTCTCTCTGGGGTTGGCTGCTGCTAATATGGGTAGTTCCTCTAGAACAATGTTTTCAATCCCAGCATGTTTGTTGTTATTATATGGATTCCACATACCAGTGTCTCGAAGTCTAATAAAAGTGGCTGCGCTTCTCTAATATCACAGAGGTTAATTTTGGTAAACATAGAAGAACTTCTAGAGCAACTGTTGGAGTGGTTTTCATGGATCCTGTTATAGCAAGACAAGCTATTCTTTGAACTTTGGTAAGCTTGCGATCAATTGTGGTTTTGTTCACAGCGGGCCACCAGACCAAAGAACCATATTGTATCCTTGTCTGACAATTGCTGTGTAAATCCACTTAAGTACTTTTGGTTTGAGTCCCCAAGTCTTCCCAACTGCGTAACGAAGTTGCCATAAGGTTGATGTAGCTTTTGCTACAACTTTATCTATATGCTCATTCCAATTCAGTCTGTTATCTAAAATGACTCCTAAGTATTTGATACTACTAGAAAGAACAAGTCTTTCACCAAATAGTTGAGGAGCTTTAAAGTCGAGTTTTTTATGGTTTGTGAAAGAATGAGATTTGTCTTTCCTGGATTTACGGACAGGCCTACTTTCCTGCACCAACTTTCTATTAAACTGCATACAACTTGCATTAGCTCATACAGTGTATTGAGAAATTTTCCAACTATAAGCACCAGACCATCATCTGCGTAAGCTTGACAATAGAAACCTGCTTTTGAAAGCTCAGACAGCAACGCGTCCATTACAAGACACCAGAGCTTTGGGCTCAGACATCCTCCTTGGGGACAACCGACTGAAATAAACTCAGTCAAGTTGCACTCATTGTGTGAAACAGTAATCCTACGATTATGCAGCATGCTTACAATCCAACTGATGACATTTGGGTGGACATCTCTTTGCTCCAGTGCAGCTCTAATGATACCTGATGTAGTTTTGTCAAAGGCTCCTTCCACATCAAGCTTAGACATAGCACAGATTCCTTATGATGAAGGGCCCTCTCGACTCTACTTACTAAAGCATGAAGAGCTGTATCAGTAGAGCGCTTCTTTAAGTAAGCATGTTGGGTAGGATATAATGGTTTCTTCGTTAAAATTTCCACATTTAAATATTCATCGACTAATTTCTCTAGCATCTTTAGTAAATATGGTGTAAGACTTATGGGTCTAAAAGATTTAGGGTCAGTGTAGTCCTTTCTTCCAGATTTTGGAATGAATATCACTCGGACTGACTTCCATGAGTCAGGCACCTGTCCTAAAGCAATGCTGGATTGAAAAATAGATAATAATGCTGAAATTATTATGTCAAGCGCCTTCTGAATAAGAGCTGGAAAGATCTCATCCATACCAGCAGTTTTATAAGGACTCAATGAACCTGCTGCCCAACGGAGTCCTTCTACAGTAACAATCCTAGTTCACGATCAAAATCACAGATATAATTAGTGTCAATAGGGGTTGAGGCTGTTTCTGAGGAAAGTGCGCTTTGAGCAACAGTTCTAAAGAGTCTTGTATATTTGTACTATAATTACCATCATCTGATTTAAAAGGTCCAAGTTCAGCATGTTTATCTTCTTGACTGAGAACTCTGACAAGCCTGGCTGATGCTTGGTGTGATTCTATGTCAGCAGTGAAATTTCTCCAGCTATTTCTATGATGTATTCTTAGTGCTTTCTTAAAATTACGACGAGCATCTTTGAAAGCTATATTATCGTCTTCATCTTGTGTTTTATATGCTTTCCTCCACTTTCGTTTGGCTTCACGCTGAAGTTTAGCTAAATCCTTATCCCAACTCTTAATTCTTTTTAGTGGAATTGGGCGTAATAAACAAGCTTGATGGTAAGCATTTAAGATTGCATCGTTAAGCTCTGATGCTGCGTTATTTAAATCATCTGTATTGTTTATGATTAAAGGATTCTTAAACAAGGGATTGTCATGTAAAATAGATGTATACATGTCCCAATCAGTGACCTGGGTGATCTTTTGAAAGGTCTTACTATGGGATCAGTACTAATGTGGAGTCTTATCATGCGGTGGTCAGACATACTAATATCATTAGAAACTCTCCACCCTTTTATTTTGTCCACGAAGTGAACTGAAGTTAGAGTAATATCGATTATAGTGTGACTTCTAGCATTAACAAAAGTAGGTTCAGTACCCCTGTTTAGAATCTCAAGATTAGTAGAAGCTAGAAATTCAACCAAGGCCTCCCCCCTTGCATTGTTAAGCCGGCTGCCCCACATATTGTGGTGAGCATTAGCATCACAGCCAATGAGTACCTGGTAATTTCTTCTTTCACAGAAGTTAACCAGCTTTATCAAATCCAAAGAAGGAGGAGGTTGTTCACTATCACCGGGAAGGTATAGTGATCCTAATACTAAATTATAATTAATATTATTTATTCTAAATTGAAGTAAGGCAGCTCTCTAGAACACAATTCTGAAAGAATGGTGAGGTTTAGATTTCTAGAGGCTAATATGCATGTTCTTTGATTGTGCTCTCCAGACATTCCTGATAAGATAACCCACCTACTTCATTAAGCATTTTGATATTGCGTTTATAAACATAAGGTTCTTGAATAAGAACTATCATATTAGTTTTACCGCTAAAGATTTTAGTAAGCTCAGAAGTGGCTGCTTTACTGTGTTGTAAATTAATTTGTCGTATGTCTATCAATAGGCAAGATAAAAATTTAGAAAAAATACTTAAAAGTTGCTTAATTCTTATTCTTAATTCTAGTGATCTCCCTCTGATAAAAGGGGCAAACTGAGTCTTTTATTGAGTGGTCACTCTGTCTTTTGGTCTCTCGGCAGGGCCACAGGAGGGTTTTATATTTGCCGCTTTTTCAGGGCAATCATTGTAGACATGTCCTTCAAGAGAACAGAACCCACAGACTTTTTGCTTTGACGGACATTCTGAAACTGAGTGCCCTATCCGAAGACACCGAAGGCAGCGAGATACCCAATTATAATTCCTAACTTCTAGTTTAGACCATTCAATGTTAATCTCTCTTTTTCCTAGGAATATTTGTTTCACCTCTTTGGGAACAAGCACTACCCATCTTACAAATTTCCCACCACGGACCCACCACAAGGAAGAGTAAATTGAGGGATTATTTTATCTTTTATGTCTGCTCTATTTTTAAACTGATCAAATTTCACAATATTTTGTTTATATATATCCTCTTTCAATTCAGCTTTACTTAAAGGATGCATCAACGCCTATAATAACAATAGGCTCTCCCTGCTCTGCTGGGAGTTTAGCACATAAACCAAGACTATTTAGGTCTTGGCAATTAATGATTTTATCTCTATCCTCTACAGAGCCACATTCTAAGGCAAAAGCTACACCTTTTTTTTTGGCGTACATATTTGTGACATTTACATTAGATAATTTAGGTTTTAACTCGGTTAGAATTTGTTTCCTAAGTTTGTCTATTTGTTCTTTAATTTCATTACATTGATCTAAATTTGTCTTATCAAATGTACCGGAGTAATCCGCAAATTCAATAATGACTGATTTGTTTAAATCAATCATCTTTGTCTTTGTTTGGGAAGAGATGGCAGTTTAGAATTAGGATTTGGATCAGGGGGAAGTGGACCAGGAGGTTTAGGGCCTGGCGGAGAAGGCCCTGGTGTTGGGCAGGGCAAAGGAACTGGAGTTGGAGGTGTGGGATTTCCGTTCAAGTTCCTCACAGCACTCGCAAAGGAACCACTGCCCCCATTCCTCCCATATACTTTATCTGTTATCTGACTATTTGGACCTTGATAATAGTTTCTGCTACATTCTAGTTCAGTAGCCTTGGCGCAGAATTCTGTGCCGCAGCGGGTAACTTCAAGTGCTAGACTGGTTACATTAGTTTCTTACAACTCTTAAGGAGTCTAAAAATCACTTTAATTTCTGTCTTAGATATTTTATGGTCTGAACTAGAGTCAGTATTAAATAAATATTTTACAAACGTTTGTTCTAATTTTATCTAAATTTCCTAAGGCAGACTCAGTTGCCCCTTTACCTATATCTCTAAACTTATATAAAAGTATGGTCAGCAGTTGTCTCGCTGGGCTGTCGTTCTCATCTCTCTTTCTTTTCTTCTTTGCTTCTCTTCTTTCCCTCCGCCAACGAGTGATCTAAGTAAAGGTTATGGATCTTCTTCTAAACTATCACTACTTTCATCTACAGAAGGCTTTAACCAAAGGTGAGGTTGAAACATTGCTCGCGTATTGCCTTCAATTCTTTGATATGGCGAGGGACTAGCGAGACTTGACCCTTCTGTTCTTCTTTCACTAACTTGACATCCCTTTCAATTCCTGGTCAAGATCCTCTTCACTGCCATGTAGTGGTATTACTACGGCGTAAGGGTCCTCGGGGTCTGGCCAGCGACCTTCATTACCTTCTAGCTCTTCAACTATGGGAGGCATGCTTGTTCTCGGAGCAGCTCTGGGCCCCTTGCTGTTTTTTGACTTTTTAACTGGTTCCTCAGATGTTTTAACAATTATTTCACCCCTGCTTATTTTATTAATGGTTTCTAACTCTTTATCTCTGAGAGCTAAAAGTTTTTTTAGACTTTTATTGTAGTCCTTTTTGGACTTGAGTATATCTTCCTCGTTTCCTTTAGCTCTTAATTTGCCTATAGAGAAGAGTCTCTCCGCTACTCTTTTTTTCAATGGAGTAGTGCTTTTTGACCTGATCCTTCCAGTCTCTACAGGCCATCATTAACCTCTTCGCATTACCAGACTGGATCATATACTTGACTCCTTGTTCCTTCTGATCTATTGACATTTCAATTTTTTCCTTAGGTTCAGGAGCCAATGCCTTAATTAAGCTAGGCAAAAATCCGTCTTGTACTGGAGGGGGTTTGACATACACTGTTGTAACTGTAGACCCTCCAGCAGATTTATTACCTGGTTGATCTATCAGAGAACAGTAAATAGTCTTGGCAAAGGTGGAGGCAATAGTACATATCTCATCATTCTGAAACACTGACGGCGTCTCTGATACAAATTGCTCCGCAATGCTACCCGAATTAACGCTATACTTTCCACTACCTCCGAAGGAAGTAATTGAGCAACTCGAAAGAGTGTCACTCCTTACACTTTGAGCCAAAAACCCATCCCAGCTCAAACTATCTGTTCCTTCACTCCAGGATTCATCCGGTTTACAAAAGAAAGAGTTTGCGCTACTGCAGCGCCCATCACTGGACTGCTGTTGCTGCATTGCTAAATGAGTCATTTAGCAAGGGTTGAGTACTTGACATACTCATCCCTTACCTGAGAAGTCACTGACAAAATTTTAGCAGGTTTCAATAGAAGTGACGCTTTGGACCACAAATAGTTGCCAAGAATAATCTTGGCACTCCTTTATTTATATATAGAAGGCTTGTTGTTTTGAGATACACAAATTAAAAAATCTGTCATGTCATCTTAATGAATAAAACAATTGATGTTCTCAAATAAATATAAATATTGATACTCACAAAACAGATTTGTTTATATAGCTGACAGTGCAGTTTGATTTAATTCATTTGGGTCATTAAATCAAATATTTAAAACTGCTTACTATGCACTACATAAATTTTAATAGTCTTACATACACTTTAATATAGAGATTTTCCTAAAGTTCAACTTAAAGAAACACGAGCATATATTAAGTCTACACACATAAAAACTTCAGACACGAAAGATACACATTTTACGCGATAAATTGCAAAATTTCACCACTGTTAAAGAAACCGATCACAAAGAAATTAAACATTTCTAAAGGAGCTTCTAGAACACGTCTTAACTGTAAGACTGTCCAATTAGAACTCCTTCTTTTGAGTAATATATAGTACTAAATTCAACAAAACTATCTTACTGACATAAGCAAATTAAGATTTATTTGTGTAAATTTAAGTCATTTCGAAGGGAGGTGGAAGGAGAAGAAGAAGTCTACTCACACTACGAAAAAACAGAAACAAACAAAACACAATCGAGCACACTATTGCTTATCAGTCTGTCAATCTGCCAAATGTTTGTACAATCATACACAAATTATATAATGTTTATATTATTATTTCTTAAAATTGATCAAATCTGACAGATAAAAACAGCTGTGAGCACACTTTTTAAAATACAACAAAAGATATAAATGACTCTAGCTTAAATTTCCAAATAACTTTAATGATAACATAAAAATGATGAGCTAGCTTATAAATAACCTGATAAGCTCTACCTGTCAGGTAAGTTACCAAACTGGCAAAGCAAGCTTAAAGAAGTTAGGTATTTTCCGTATATTTCAAATTAATCTTATACATTGCAGTTTTCAGTATCAGACAAAAAGTTATCTGGAGGAATGAAGAAAGTAAAATATCAAAGCCTGTTTGATCCAGATTTAACTGTTTCACTGTCGGATGTTATGAGTTTAGCAATATTGATATGGGTTATAAGATCAATTCAGTTAATGCAATGTATTCTCAATGTTGTCAACGGGTAAATATAAAATAAGTGTATACTAGTTATGCTTTAAAAAAATATAAAAACCCTAACAAAGTGGGGGGGGGGGATTATAAG
Organism: Microvelia longipes; assembly: GCA_018340805.1. Taxonomy (NCBI): domain Eukaryota; kingdom Metazoa; phylum Arthropoda; class Insecta; order Hemiptera; family Veliidae; genus Microvelia; species Microvelia longipes. The sequence goes on from JACMZG010001911.1 coordinate 13,839,393, forward strand.
AGAAAACAAGCGGATTTGATCATCACAAGCTAATAGAAATCATCACTGCGGAGAACCGGTGCAGACACCTTATGAACTAACACCGGTTGCTTTCTAAATATCACCAATTATATTTTTACTTTTCCTCTTTATACTTACTGTAGGTATATAGGAAAAGTAGTGTGTTTGGAAAAAAATCTGAAACCAAGATGTCACTAGAATTATCCATTTCAGGAGTTTTTAAGACCTCCTAAGTAGTTTTTACAAATTTATCTGTCTGTAAGTGTAGTTATCATGTAGTGTAGCTCCCAATGTATTTATGCCAGAGAGTTGAAAATTTGTACAAAAATCATTCTATATTGTGTAGTTGTTGTGAACTTTTGTGCTATAAGTTCAAAACTATCTGAGGATGATTGATGCGAGTTTGAAGGCGTGTTGCAGAATAAATTTAGCAAATTGTATATTCTGAGTCCGAAGTGTGAACAAAGCAAATCCGATATGATGAGGGAAAGTTCCATGGTATCCCGTACACGATTTTGAAAAATCGAGTACTGATTTTTAAAAAATGTTTAAAAATCCATACCGAATTTTAAAAAATTGGGTATGGAGGGTAAATGTTTTAAATTTATGTACACCATAGAAACTATTTGTTATGACAGGTACATTTTTTGTAACAAAAAAATGTAATTTTAACCTAATAGAAATAGTTTGCTGTTGTCATGTTCCGTATTACAAAAATTCTAAAACTAATATTAAAAAGAAGTTTTTTTTTCAACTTCCACCGAACACTACTGATGGCAGATAAGTTTACATTTCATTCTATTAATTTAATAATTTAATCAGGTAATCATGCGTGCAGCATCTTGCAGATGCAATTAGAAGTTGTTTTTTAATTGACTGTTTCAGGCTGCGTTAAATGCTAAATTGATCTTCTAGCATGTGGTTAATTAAGCCAATATTGTTCATAATGACCTGATTAATTGAACAAATTAAGTAATTGAAATGTAAACTTACCTGCCATCTTTAAAAATTTAAAGAGAACGAAGGCTGTGCGAAGCACTTCACTTATCCAGAAGTATGGCTAAACAAAGTATGAAAAGTTCAAACTAAATGAGGGCAAAAAACAGAAAATTAAGCCGCCTACTAAGTAAAAAGGTATGTCTGCCGTAATCGTTATCTGAATTTTCCCACTATTGATTTTTCTGTAGAATAAAAGGTGCTGTACTAGAACAAAGATCAAGCTGTCCTTCAAAAAGATCGAATTCTTCTACAACATCTGATATCAAAGATGAAGAAGAAGACGACGATTATTAAATCTCAAAAAAAAGACAAAAAGTAATTCTGGGACAGGAAAATTTTAAAACAAGTAAATCAGCCAGAAAAATGATAACCTATAATAAATATGAAATAGGGGATAACTCCAAAAATAACAAGCTCATATTCCAATAAGTTGCAGTAATAATAAGTGTGGCGAGGCACATTACACATAAAGTTAAAATTATCATGTAATAAAAATGTAATGCAACAAAATGATGTTTCCTTAATTTTTGAAATAGTTTTATTCTATATAAGTTTTTTTTTAGTTTATTTAAGAAATTTCACTTGATAGTCAAAGCATTTTCAAAAGGACACACTTGGTATTTATGGCTCCATTTAGTAGCCATGGCATTTTCAAAAGGACACACTTAGTATTTATGGCTTCATATAGTAGCCATGGCATTTTTAAAGGGGCACACTTGGTATTTATGGCTTCATTTAGTAGCCATGGCATTTTCAAAGGGACACACTCGGTATTTATGGCTTCATTTAGTAGCCATGGCATTTTCAAAAGGACACACTTGGTATTTATGGCTTCATTTAGTAGCCATGGCATTTTCAAAGGGACACACTTGGTATTTATGGCTTCATTTAGTAGCCATGGCATTTTCAAAGGGACACACTTGGTATTTATGGCTTAATTTAGTAGCCATGGCATTTTCAAAGGGACACACTCGGTATTTATGGCTTCATTTAGTAGCCATGGCATTTTCAAAAGGACACACTTGGTATTTATGGCTTCATTTAGTAGCCATGGCATTTTCAAAGGGACACACTTGGTATTTATGGCTTCATTTAGTAGCCATGGCATTTTCAAAGGGACACACTTGGTATTTATGGCTTAATTTAGTAGCCATGGCATTTTCAAAGGGACACACTTGGTATTTATGGCTTCATTTAGTAGCCATAGCATTTTCAAAAGAACAAACTTGGTATTTATGGCTTCATTTAGTAGACATGGCATTTTCAAAAAGGCACAATTCCATGGGTGAGGGAATGATGTCAGTCTTCTGACATATTTCAAGAGAGCATACCAAAAGATTTGTTTTCATATCCATGATTTACAACCATAAAGGAAAAGAGAAAATACTTGTTTATTATGAAAAAATCCATAACACAGCCTTCATTTACTTATAAAGTGAATTAACAGGTTCTTTATAATGGAGTATACGTACTTCAATATTTTCCAGTGAGTTCAACCTCCCTCTTTTAGGGGCAAAATGTATAAATAAAAGTTTGTGGGGTTCTTCTTTATGATTTTCAGCTATAATGTGCCGTTTAAAACATTACCAAGTTTTCTTTACATGCTCTCATAAACGGGACCTAAATTTTCCACCAGTTTGTCCAAAATATGTTTTTTACATCCTGTTGCTCCACGTGGTATCCCATGTTGTGTATGCTATCGCATACACAACACTTTATTTCCTCAGAGTATAGGGTCTTTAATTCGAGAAAGTTGTTGCCTTAAGGAGTTAGTAGCATTTAATGTGCTGTTTCCCAAATGACCAGAAGGCGTTAGAGATTTGGGCTGAAACAATACCAATGTATGGAATAGAGTAACGTTTTTTCATTATGGTTGAAAATATTGATCCTATCTCAGCCCAATCTAAGAGCAAACCAATAGAGAATTGATTCTCTTACACATTTTATCAACTCATTCTGATATTTTTCATTCATTGTTACGACAATTACGATTGTTATGAGCATTTGATTTATCATAGTTACAGTGGCTGGATTGGCTTGGAAGGGAAACAATCCAGTTATTTCACTCAGGTGGAAGTATTTTGTTAACTATAATAAAAAAATCTATACAGTATTAATTTTTAAAAAAATACTATAATATAAAATGCTATATACAAAGATTTAACAAAAAATTAATATAAACAGTATTTTAAGTTTCTTTAAGTTTAAAAAAAAAACTTAAAGATAATTTTCTTTCTATAAGTTACAATCAATTAATTAAAACAGAAACAGTTATTTGAAACATTAAAAAGGTTAACAAATTTTTTATGGAAACCTAATAATTTAAGGTAGGACAAAAGGTGTTACCTTAATTTAAAATCAACCCTTTACAGATGAACAGCAAAAGAAACTATAATCCAAGAATATACAATATAATGGTGTAGGTAAAATTGAAAAAAGGATACTAATAGAAATGTTTTATCTTCTATTCTTGAAACCACCCCCTCTACCCCCTCCGCCACTAAACCTCCCTCCCCCACCTCCTCTGCCTCCACCACCGCCACCACTAAATCTGAAAAAGGGAAAAACAAAGGTAAACAAAAAATTCCTTGAGCAATAAGAGTAAAAACAGAGTAAAATAAGTGAAGAATAGAAGCTTATATCATTTGAATAGTTAGCTTATATATTGATTCAAAACATGAATAGTTGACACAATATAATTGTGCGAGAGACACCTAGAAAATGTAACAAGCAAAAAGCAATGCTACATCTGGGAACTGTTCCATCATTCGACATTCGTCTTCATTGATGGTTCGACATAATGTCATGTCCCGCCCTGATGAGTTAGACGTAACGAAACATATCATTTGAATAGTTAGCTTATATATTGAGTCAAAACATGAATAGTTGACACAATATAATTGTGCGAGAGACACCAAGAAAATGTAACAAGCAAAAAGCAATGCTACATCTGGGAACTGTTCCATCATTCGACATTCGTCATCATTGATGGCTTGACATAATGTCATGTCCCGCTCTGTTTCATAACGTCTAACTCATCAGGGCGCCGACAGAGCCTGAACTCACTCTGACCTTCAATTAATTCCGAAGAATGTAATGTGAAGTATTTACAAGAGACGAGCATGGCAAGCAAAACATATATAATTTTATACTTCCTTGTTTTGCAAAACATGAATAGTTGACACAATATAATTGTGCGAGAGACACCTAGGAAATGTAAGGTCAGGCTCTGTCGGCGCCCTGATGAGTTAGACGTAACGAAACAGAGTGGGATATGACATTATGTCGAGCCATCAATGATGACAAATGTCGAATGATGGAACAGTTCTCAGATGTAGCATTGCTTTTTGCTTGTTACATTTCCTAGGTGTCTCTCGCACAATTATATTGTGTCAATAGTAGCTTAGTCAAGGATTTATTGCAATTTTCAGTTTTGCTTAAGTCAGTATAGCCTGTTTCTTGAAGGGATTTTTGAAAACTCTATAGCATCCTTAATCAAGATATTTTTTAACAAAAATTTACCTTAATGTTCACTTAATAAATCAGCTTTGTTTACTTTCCAGTTTGCTGCTTTTTACTACTTATATCCTGATCTTTAAATTAACATTGGTTTTTGCAGTGCTTTTCATGAGGTGATACATGATGATTATTTTAAGAGGGGATATCCATTGATTTTCTTGGACTTAAGGGTGATATTAAGTTCTACCTCACTCTTTCTTACTTTAAAGATAGTATTTAGTGTAAATAAATAAAGAGTACTATGTGATTATTTTTTAAAACTTTTTTTACAAAGTGTATTATTTATTCGTTATTTATTCCATCAACTAATGGCATGGATTTTTTTTATCTATTACAGACGAATGAATGTGACCAGTATGGTCAACATATAGTCTAGTTTATTTACCCTAGAGACAAAATTCCCCAAACATATTAAATGCAGGGTATAATACAGTTTTATTTACCTAACTATTAATTAATGTTATGCAGGATCTTTGCAACTATCAAAATTTGAAAAAATTACTCAGTGATATCTTTTATGATCTATATTTGGCGAGATGAAACTAATAACCAACCTATTTTCCTTTTGTCGGCCCACCCCTATTCAATTATTGCAGAAAAAAAATAATTTTTGACAAAGGAATCATTAGGTGAAACTATTAAATATAACAAAAACATATTTACCTGCCACCACCACCTCCTCTTCCACCCCCACCCCTTCCACCAAATCCTCCTCTGCCCCCTCCTCCTCCTCTTCCACCAAATCCACCTCTACCTCCTCCTCCTCTGCCTCCACCCCTGCCTCTGCCACCCCCTCTGCCTCCACCACCTCTAGACTGACCTCCAGGCAGGAATCTTGCTACTGGAAGGAATTTGGCTGGATCCATAAAAAACTATAAAATGTCAAATTAAAAAAAAATAAAATAAATATAGTAGTAGATTGTGTAAATGTAATGTAAAAATACATTTTATTAAACGAGAAGAACAAACAACATTTTATAGTGGAAATTTTCTTATTACATGCTATGTTACAGATACTATTTATTTGGGGGCCCAGTCAAGAAAATTAAATTGAAATACTAATTTTAATTTAATTAAGGCTACGGGCCTTCAGCCTGCAGCCGATATATGGCTTTGGCCCCTTGACGCGGGCCAGGGGGTCTCCCGATGTTGTTTTGTATTATTTGTTGTTACATGGCATTTTACTATGTACTCAGCAAATTTTCATCACCTCGTCTCACAGGCCCGCTCGGCAGTCCTGTGAGGCTATAGTCCAAGAGCCAGACACAAATAACGTGACCGTCTAGCCCCAAAAGTTAAACCAACTAGATCGACTTATTCTGGCTCCCTGATAATGAATCAGGTGGTCTGCCGTTTCAAATAAGGGAATTTTAGCCCCGGGCCCCTTTAAAATCTGAAAAATTTGTATTTTTCTAAAATTCAAGTTTTTATTTATCTTTCAGCATTATATGTCAGTCATTAAGTCATCACATATTAGAGCTGTGCTGACTTCTTTGTCTAGAACAACTTTATATTACCTAGTTTAATATGCATGATTTTTAAGTCTGCCTAATTCTTAAACATGTTAATATGGAAAAACATGACATTTTAAGGTTTTTGTGAGTTTTTGGACAAAACTGTATGCTTTTTAGATGTTTTTTCGGCAATCTTTCAACATTTGTACCTCCGGTTTTACTGGACCGATTTTGATGGTTAAAAAATGGATTTATCACAAATTTAATAAAATTTAAAAACAACCCTTTAACTTTTTGGATAAAATCAATAGGAACACCGTTATAGGGCGAAAACAGAATTTTATTGGGGCTAAAATTCCCTTATTTGAAACAGCAGACCACCTGATTCATTATCAGGGAGCCAGAATAAGTCGATCTAGTGGGTTAAACCTTTGGGGCTAGACGGTCACGTTCTGGCTCTTGGACTACTAGTATACATCTATATTGCCTCAAAGACCCAAGAACAGGCCTACAAAAGAGGCTCGTGAGGCTTTCTATGGCCTCTTTGAGGCAATATAGACGTATACACAACAATATACAGGGTGTTTCATATAAAGTGTCCACCAAAGAAGGAGGTGATAGTACTTCTCAAAGGGAACAAAAAATGTTCTATTATAAAAACCCAGATCTCCAACCGTTTTCCCACAAGGTCAAATTTAATATTTTAAAAAAATATTTGACCCCACATCATAAAATTGTTAATAGCGTTTCAACTATTCAAGCTAGAAAGGCGAAATTGGTCTCGTTAGAAAGCTGAGTAAATTTCCTAAAGGACAAACTACTAGCTATGTCAAATATTTTGTAACTACTGCCCAAAAATTTGCATGAAAAATGATTTTTTTGAAAAAAAATGAATTTTATGGAATTTTTGTGGAAGGGCATTAGATAAGCAAAAGTGTAGCCAAGAACGGGAAAAACTTCTCTTATGATTGCCCTTTAAGTAAATCTAAATATTTTTATACATTCAATAGTCAAAAATGTAAGCTATTGTTGCTAGAAGTTGCAAAAACTGATAATTTTTGTCTTATAAAAGAGAAAATAATGTGTTATTTAAGCAAAATATTTATTTTTCGAAAGTAAACTAATAATGCGATTTTTAGACTCTAGGAGGTAAAATAAACATATTTTATTCTTACGTATTTTTCACTAAACCCACTCCTTTCTCGAGTTTTAGAGATTTTTAATTATTTTATGTACCATGTAATTAACATTGTAGAGATATGCAAAAATGCCAAAAAATAATAGATTTTCTAACTTCTAGGAAGAATGGCTCAACATTTTGACTATTGAATGTATGATGAAGTTTGGGTTTTCTAAAAGTTCTTGGCTGAACTTTTGCTCATCTTTTACTTCCTCTAATGCCCTACCACAAAAATTCCATAAAATTCATTTTTTTCAAAAAATAATTTTTTATGCAAATTTTTGGGCAGTAGTTACAAAATATTTGACATTATAACAGGGGCATTAGTTAAGCTTGTTATTAAGTTTGTTATTGAGTTTGAACACAACATATTTGAAGGATGAGATCATCCTGAGTTGGGACAATCTCAGGGTCGAGATAACATCGGCAGATGTTTTTAATTAACATGTTCTTTTAACCTTGAAAGCCTGTAAATGAATGCGTTGTTATGTCAGTGTGAATGAGTGTGAGTGAAACCCGTGAATTTAACATGTCTAAATAGATTATGCTTCTATGAGATAACATCGGCAGATGTTTTTAATTAACATGTTCTTTTAACCTTGAAACCCTGTAAATGAATGCGTTGTTATGTCAGTGTGAATGAGTGTGAGTGAAACCCGTGAATTTAACATGTCCAATTAGATTATGTTTCAATGAGCACACGTGCCGATATGATTGGTCTTCTGGAAGGGGTTACCACCCTTGGCTATTTAAGCTAGCTCTGGAGACCAATCGAGAGAGAGTCGTCAGAAAGTAATCAAGAGAGAGTTGTCAAGAAGTGATAGAAGAGTTAATAGAGTAGTAACAATACAGTAATCAGATAGTCATTTAATAGTACAGTTTAGTAACCAATTAGTATCAGCTTGAAAATCGAGTAAGAGATAAGATGCTCCTCACATTTATCGTCGCAGCGACCTGTAAGTAATTATTTGTCCTATAGTAGAGTTTACCGTTTGTATGTGCATAGTAGTATTGAGTAACTTAGGAAACTGACTGATCTTACCTAGACCTGTTAAGCATACCTACTATTATACTAGTTATTTTAATACAACGTAAATATATATATAATATATATATTATATGTCAGCTTACATTTATCAATAAACGTATTAATCTCTGAATGCTACTTATGTTTTCTGATTAACACCCTGATATCTTTCAGACTTAATTAGGCCAGGATTCCTAGTCAGAGGAATCCCCTTTTTCTGTGGGGTTCCGGACTGGCCATCCGGTGTGAGTTCACCCAAAGCCCCACGGTTAAAGTGGCGCAGTCGGTAGGACCTTAAGTTGAAATTTTGGGTGATAAAGTAAGTAATAAAGTCTGAAAATATCAACAAGAAATTAGAAAAGAAAACTGACCAGACATGAAGCTAACTTTAGCCCTAATTTTTTTTCATAGTTCAAAATGAACTTGACGCAAAACTTACGGAGATTAAAAATGAAAAACATTGGATAGCTCAAATAGTTGCCCAGGTAAATGATATAAACGAGAAATGTATCTCGGTTGATGCAACCTTGCGACATCGGTCCGAAAATTTTAAAAGGAAAAATCTAAGGATACAAAGTGACAATGCGGAAACAGTCGGTCAATTTAAAGTACAAAAAGACGTTTTAGAATATCCGTCCACAAATCCTCATTTACTTTTAAGAGGATTTGGGGACACACTCTAAGGCCGGTGTTTAAATGTGACCTGTCCTTCAGGGGGAAAAATATAGAAGGTCAGGCATCACTATTAGATGAGGCAGTTGAATCGTTAAAAACAAATATATGTATATATAATTCCAATGTAATATATCACCATTCGATGTTGCTACTTTAGAATGTATGATTTGGGAACCAGATAAAACCCGGATGAGACAGTGATTTCTAAAGGGAAATAAACAAATTAATAGCTTAGTAAAAGTTAATCCTACACCCACAAAAATAATTTTCTTCAATAAATTAGAAGTAGGTATATAATTTAAAGTTGATTCGAATTTAATTGCGTATCAGTTTACCGCTTAATTCACGTTTGATTAATGTAAATGTATTTCAATGATGATAATAAGTAAAAAATAAAATATGTTAAGTTATGTAACTTGTTTAGTTTTAGTTTTATGAGTTTATTTCTTGATCCTACTAAAGGTTACATCAAGAGGTCCTACTTCTCTTATATAATTAGATTATCCCTTTACCTCCCATCTTTTTGAATCTGTTTCTATAGATGTTTATTGGAAATAATCTTTCCTTTATGATTTCTTTTCCTTAATTCTGGCTAACTGGCCTTTATAATCTTCGATATTTGCAATGGCTGACTTCCTCCCAGATGTCTACCACCACCCTCAAGCTTTCTTTGTTATACATCAAACCCTTCAACTTCTCCAAGATTTTGGAGTTAGTTCAAGTCTAACACCAGCCTTGTGAGTGTTTAAAGAAGCCTCTTTACGCTATTTCGATTTTCCTTATACTTCGAACCAACCGTTAGACTTAGCTCAAGTTTTGCTCCTCTTTAAGTGCAGTGCTTAATTAGAGTAATTAACCAAACCATCCGTGCCGTTGCTGCCACCCGGATTAGCGTCGGTTACCGTATTGTGTTGTTACAACTGTTATACGGCGTTACCAATCTTTAGTGCTTGTTTGTGCACACAGGATTTACCTCACCATACAACCACCATTTTACCATCATTCTCCTATCAGGCCAGATTCACCTCTTATATTTTAATAATTATTGGATCCATTTAACCAATTACTTTGCCATCATTATTAGTTCTATGCCATTTCATTTATTATTTAATTTAATATCATTTTACAAAAGGACTCTAACCCTAATCATTATTTTATATTTTCTGTAATGCCTAAATCTGATGTGTCTTATTTTTAAGGGTAAAATATTATATGTTTAAAACTAGCCTCCTTGTTTGTTGTATTTATTTATCCAGTTTATTTTATTTTATTTTAATATACAGTCCTCTTACCACCAACATATTTTTGGTCCGTTCGAGCCAAGGGATATTTTTAATTATTTTAATTGTCTTGTATAACCACATTATAGATCCCAAGTCCTTTGTTTAGTTTATGTGGTTTACTAAGATTTTAATTTTAATGATTTTTATATCCAAAATATATTTACCCAACTTAAATAAGTCAGATTATTTTGTATTTTTATGTGTTATTTGTTCCTTTTAAATTGTTTAAAGACAATAATTTGTGTTCTAGCCTTCTTATAGAAACAGATTCCTATTTTAATTGTCCTATATTGGCTTTGCCATTTTATTTTTTACATTTGCTTATCAATTTATATTTAGCATTTCAAGTAAAGTTTTTGCTTTAGTTTTCCTACTCGTTTCGCATTCCTTTTCATTATTATTTTATATCCATTTTTATTGTAATTTTCCCATCCATTGTAATTACAACTTTCCTACACATTGTAATTGCAACTTGCCTATTTATTGTAATTGACATTGTCCTATACATTGCTATTGTAATTTTTCCATCCATTTATATTTTAGCATACCAATCCATGTTTTGTTGTAAGTTTCTAACCTATTTTTATTGTCATTTATCAACCTATTTTTATTGTAATCTTCCCAGCTATTTTTATTGTAATTTCCTAACCCATGTTTTTGTATTTCCGATCCATTTTCATGAATTATTTCAAATTTATTAAGTTTTACTTTTTCCCAATCCATTATTATTCTAACTTTCCAATCTGTTTTGTTTTAACATTCCAATTAGTATTTTATTTACTAATTTCTCACTCTCATTGTTTCTTTAATTTCCTTATCCATTCTTATTTTTGCGTAACTGCGTATTTATATAATTTTATTTTATTGCCTTATGTTGATATAATTTCCCCATCCATTTTTCATTTGAACTTGCCTATTTATCCTTTTGATTTTAAGTTACCAATCCATTTTTATTTTACCTATTCATAATTTTTATTTATATTTTCCTATCCATTTTTATCTCGATTTGCCTTCATAATGAGCATAAAAGAGTCCAAATTTAGGTTTTAAAATCCCTCCCCTTTATCTAGGTAACCCACAAGAAAACCTACCTCCTAATCTACTTCTTAATCCTCATTATATTTCTTTGAGTTCAAACCAACAAAGTTCTTTTGTTGATATAACGTCCAAAATACGAATAGGTAGAGCCCAGCTTAAGATTTTAAATGGGGATATGAACCAAATGTATGACATGGGTAAACGTGTCGTAAAGGATGGTGATAAAACTGTTTCCAATGAATTTAAAGGGATGTTGGTCAGTTTAATATGCTCCAAAAAGAGTATTTGTCTCTTTTCCTTGCCACCAGTCCAGTGCTATCCTAGCACATCGAGAGGATCTATTTCCTTTAGACGAAGACACCCAGAACCTATGCCAATTTAATACCAAGTTTTTTGATATTACCCAGTTCGAGTTAGAACTCAAGTCTACTATGTCTTCGCCTGTACCCTCTCCTCTTCCAAGTCCTTCCTTTATAGACCAAGCCTATTGTGACCAGATGTTTGATCCCAACACCCGAGCTAATAGATCCAACCCACCATATTTTGATGTGCCTGAGTTTAAAGGTGATATATCCGAATGGCCTAAATTTAAACAATTGTTTAATCCATTGTCCATGATAATCCTAGTGTTCCTATTTCCGAAAAATTCTATTGTTTGTCTACCAAATTAAAAGGTGAACCTTCAGCCTTAATTTCCTCCTATACCTTAGAAGAATCCAAGTATAATGAAGCATGGGATGCTTTACTTAAAAACTATGACCAAAGAGCATCAGCCAAACCCCAATTTAACAAATCTTCTCCCAGTAAGATTTGTAAGCTTACTTCAGCTAACATTGAACCAGGGTCAACTAATAAGCTAAATAGCCTTAAGCCTAACAAGTCTAATTATCCTTTTACAGTTGAACCCGCTCCTTATAGTTGTAAGTCACCTAATTCTAAGCAAATCTCTGCTGATGCTAATAAGTTGACACCTTTGCTGTTGCAATCGAGGTCACTTACTTTTACCTATGTCCAAAATTCAAAGAGCTATCAATTAAAGATCTCATAGAGTTTCACATTGTACTTCCCGTAAGCGCTGTATGGTTTATGAATGTGGATTAAAGCACCACAGTCTCCTCCATAAACATTACTCCAAACAAACTCTCCCTCCTATGCAATCCAATGGGAATCATCCTCCTAACCTAAAGCCTACTGTCGCACATGCTATAGAACCTCCTAATACTTTATCCAATCCTTTTGTTGTTAATAACTATGATCGTTTTACCCAAGTCTCTTTTAGCACTGTTAATGTATTTACCAATGTTAAATGGAATAATTTACAACCAATGAGACTGGTGATTGACAGCTGTGCCCACTTTTCCTTAATTTCCGCTAATTGTGCTAATCACCTTGGTGTATCCTCCCAAGTTTCTTTTCAAGGATCTGGTTTAACGCCACTTCCCAAGGTCCGAGAAAAATTAAACTGCACTCTTGTTTCTAGAATTAATCCTATTAAAAGATTAGAAGCAAGTTTATTAATTGTTCTTGATATCTTTAGTAGTAATATACCAACTGCTCCACTCAATCCTATTTCAACCAATGTTTCAACTAGCAATCTCACTGATCTTTATTTTTGGAATCCTTGCCCAATAGATTTTCTTCTTGGTGCAGATTTTTACCTTAATATCCTATGTACCGACCCTCTTCCTAAAGGTGAAAATGGTTTTAGTGCTATTTCTACTGTCTTTGGTAAATTCCTAATAAGCCCTATCCGAGTCAGCCAAGAAAATGATTGTATTAGTTTCATATCCTCTCCATCATGCGAATCCATGTTTATCCCTAATCAAACACCGGAGGAAACCTTACCTAATCCAATACCTTCCAAAGAAAACCCTGATCAAAATGTTGTTCCACATAATGGTCAGTGTTCCAATGTGATTTCTCAAGTTCCAATTCTAACCAAGGATATTTTTCCTAATCTTAATATGACTAGGTTTGTACCGAAGTCACTTCCATCTTGTTACTCTAATATAAAGACATCCAATTATTCAATCCATTTCCATTCCATCCATTTTTCCATTCATTCCTCAATTTCAAAGGTTTCCACAATTGACCAACCTAAAAGTATAATTTATGAATCCTCTTTTAATAACTATTCCTCTAAGAAATTTCCTCCTCCAAACAAAGATGAATCCGCCATACTTCCCAAACTTAAGGTTAAGTTTTTATTTGATTGTTTCCAGGCTAAGAAATACTTTTCTTATGCTGAATCGTCTCTATGTTTTGATTTGCCTTCTTATCCCCCCTCTTATGTCTTTGAAGTCAAATACTGTAAAACCTTGTTTTATGAAGATAACTTTAATAAGAATACTCCAGTTCCTACCTTAATACCTTCTGCAGATGAGAACGAGATGTTTTCTTATTGCCATTTATTATCAACTACAATGTTTACTTATACTAATCATAACTATTCCAATTTTCTATTCTCCTGTTCTATTGGTATCTCCTTAGACTCTAACCTGGAGTTGTTAACTCCATCTATAAGCATTTTATTTTTTGATATTAGTACGGTACTAAATGAGGTTACCAAACTCGTCAACTTTCCTAGCCAATCCTGCTTTATTTATTTCTTTAACTCAAAGTCATCCCAGATATTGAATTTCCAAATTCAGCTAGAGTCTATAGTGGAAGCCCTTTATTTCAATTATAACTTTATTCAACTTAATAGTTATTATGATACTCAATATTTAACTAGCCATTTTGAAAAGGTAACTTTCTATAATGCTATTATTGAAGTTTTCGTTGATTTTTCCAATGTTAAACTGACCTCATCAAATGATGAATTCATATTATCCGTCATTCAGCCCAAACTCATGCTAGCATCTTCCATTCCTCAACGTCTCCTACACTTTCCACTCTTTTCTTATGTTAATGTGAACCCCATTAGTTCCAACTGTTATGATCACCTTGTTTCTAGCCCTTCCTTATGTTTCTCAATTCTTAAATACCATCACATGTTATCCTTCCTTATAGTTTATCTGTTGCTTCAGATCCTTTGTGATTTCCAAACCTGCTTCCAGGGCCTAGTACCTCCAGGAAACCTTTTCTTCTTTCCCAAGTGTTTTATTTTCTTATGCTGTATATTTGCTAGTTGTCCTTTTGCTCACCTTCCCCTAGGTATTCTCAGGGTGGGCGGACATTCCAATACCATGGTTGATCCTAACTTAGTTTATCATCTATCCATTCCTCCTGACATTCCTAACCCTATTGATATCAAAGTTTTCCAAGTCAGTACCCATCCAGGTTTTCCCACATGTATCCTAAGCTTCCTTCTCCTCCTCATAGTTATTCATGTTAGATACATTTAAAGGCCAAAATGGATCCACCACCTGTCCATGGTGTCCAACTTGGAGCCATCCAATTGATCCTCGCATCTCTTGTAAAGCGATACCCGCTTTAGGTGGGCGGAATGTTAAGTTATGTAACTTGTTTAGTTTTAGTTTTATGAGTTTATTTCTTGATCCTACTAAAGGTTACATCAAGAGGTCCTACTTCTCTTATATAATTAGATTATCCCCTTTACCTCCCATCTTTTTGAATCTGTTTCTATAGATGTTTATTGGAAATAATCTTTCCTTTATGATTTCTTTTCCTTAATTCTGGCTAACTGGCCTTTATAATCTTCGATATTTGCAATGGCTGACTTCCTCCCAGATGTCTACCACCACCCTCAAGCTTTCTTTGTTATACATCAAACCCTTCAACTTCTCCAAGATTTTGGAGTTAGTTCAAGTCTAACACCAGCCTTGTGAGTGTTTAAAGAAGCCTCTTTACGCTATTTCGATTTTCCTTATACTTCGAACCAACCGTTAGACTTAGCTCAAGTTTTGCTCCTCTTTAAGTGCAGTGCTTAATTAGAGTAATTAACCAAACCATCCGTGCCGTTGCTGCCACCCGGATTAGCGTCGGTTACCGTATTGTGTTGTTACAACTGTTATACGGCGTTACCAATCTTTAGTGCTTGTTTGTGCACACAGGATTTACCTCACCATACAACCACCATTTTACCATCATTCTCCTATCAGGCCAGATTCACCTCTTATATTTTAATAATTATTGGATCCATTTAACCAATTACTTTGCCATCATTATTAGTATCTATGCCATTTCATTTATTATTTAATTTAATATCATTTTACAAAAGGACTCTAACCCTAATCATTATTTTATATTTTCTGTAATGCCTAAATCTGATGTGTCTTATTTTTAAGGGTAAAATATTATATGTTTAAAACTAGCCTCCTTGTTTGTTGTATTTATTTATCCAGTTTATTTTATTTTATTTTAATATACAGTCCTCTTACCACCAACAAAATAAATTAGCTAAGGCTCGCAATGAATGTGTATCACTCAAAGACGCTAATACTGTTGTACCGTCCCTATAAGTATTATGTCTTTGATATCACTAAAGGCTAACGGCAGGGCTGAAAGATAAGATACTTGAAACAATAAGTATTTGGACTTATACAGGTACGATTGGTTTGAGGTAAATGCTGAGGAATAAATATTCCTAAATCCAAACAATGGCAGACCTGTTATTGCCTAGGGTCAAATCACAGTCTAAGGTGGATTATGACTGCGATTTATAGGACGTTAAAGCAAGAGTAGTAACTCCCGATACAGTGGAGGGGAGGATATACTGAAAGAAAAAGAAGAATCAAAAAGTATCGCCCGTTTTTATATATATATGTCTTGAAAGATAGACATTGTCTTCGGAAGTTAAAAATCAGGTACGATTGGTTTGAGGTATAAGCAGAGGAATAAATATTCCTAAACCCAAACAATGGCAGACCTGTTATTACCTAGGGTCAAGTCACAGTATAAGATAGATTATGACTGTGATTTCTAAGACATTAATTTAATCACTTACTTAATTAATCAATAATTAAGTATTAAGTGTTCGTAATTAATGAATTTTATAAGCTAGAGAGGGGAGTATTAAAAGTATATATATATATATATATCTGAATAACCCTCTCGGCTGGCAAGAGTAGAAACTCCCGATACAGTGGAGGGTAAGATATACTGGAAGATAAAGAAGAATTAAAAAGTATCGCCCGTTTTTATATATATATGTCTTGAAAGATAGACATTGTCTTCGGAAGTTTTGAATCAGGTACGATTGGTTTGAGGTATAAGCAGAGGAATAAATATTCCTAAACCCAAACAATGGCAGACCTGTTATTGCCTGGGGTCACAGTATAAGATAGATTATGACTGTGATTTCTAGGACATTAAATTAATCACTTAATTAATAATTAAGTATTATTAAGTGTATATATGTCTTGAGAGATAGACATTGTCTTCGGAAGTTATGAATCAGGTACGATTGGTTTGAGGTATAAACAGAGGAATAAATATTCCTAAGCCCAAACAATGGCAGACCTGTTATTGCCTAGGGACAAATCGCAGTCTAAGGTGGATTATGACTGCGATTTCTAGGACGTTCAATTAATCAATAATTAAGTATTAAGGGTTTGTAATTAATGAATTCAGGGGCATTAGTTAAGCTTGTTATTAAGTTTGTTATTGAGTTTGAACACAACATATTTGAAGGATGAGATCATCCTGAGTTGGGACAATCTCAGGGTCGAGATAACATCGGCAGATG
>JACMZG010001911.1:13861590-14006805 GCA_018340805.1 Microvelia longipes
ACCAATCCATGTTTTGTTGTAAGTTTCTAACCTATTTTTATTTATCAACCTATTTTTATTGTAATCTTCCCAGCTATTTTTATTGTAATTTCCTAACCCATTTTTTTGTATTTCCGATCCATTTTCATGAATTATTTCAAATTTATTAAGTTTTACTTTTTCCAAATCCATTAATTATTCAACTTTCCAATCTGTTTTGTTTTTAACATTCCAATTAGTATTTTATTTTACTAATTCTCACTCTCATTGTTTCTTTAATTTCCTTATCCATTCTTATTTTTGCGTAACTGCGTATTTATATAATTTTATTTTATTGCCTTATGTTGATATAATTTCCCCATCCATTTTTCATTTGAACTTGCCTATTTATCCCTTTTGATTTTAAGTTACCAATCCATTTTTATTTTACCTATTCATAATTTTTATTTATATTTTCCTATCCATTTTTATCTCGATTTGCCTTCATAATGAGCATAAAAGAGTCCAATTTAGGTTTTAAAATCCCTCCCCTTTATCTAGGTAACCCACAAGAAAACCTACCTCCTAATCTACTTCTTAATCCTCATTATATTCTTTGAGTTCAAACCAACAAAGTTCTTTGTTGATATAACGTCCAAAATACGAATAGGTAGAGCCCAGCTTAAGATTTTAAATGGGATATGAACCAAATGTATGACATGGGTAAACGTGTCGTAAAGGATGGTGATAAAACTGTTTCCAATGAATTTAAAGGGATGTTGGTCAGTTTAAATATGCTCCAAAAAGAGTATTTGTCTCTTTTCCTTGCCACCCAGTCCAGTGCTATCCTAGCACATCGAGAGGATCTATTTCCTTTAGACGAAGACACCCAGAACCTATGCCAATTTAATACCAAGTTTTTTGATATTACCCAGTTCGAGTTAGAACTCAAGTCTACTATGTCTTCGCCTGTACCCTCTCCTCCTCCAAGTCCTTCCTTTATAGACCAAGCCTATTGTGACCAGATGTTTGATCCCAACACCCGAGCTAATAGATCCAACCCACCATATTTTGATGTGCCTGAGTTTAAAGGTGATATATCCGAATGGCCTAAATTTAAACAATTGTTTAAATCCATTGTCCATGATAATCCTAGTGTTCCTATTTCCGAAAAATTCTATTGTTTGTCTACCAAATTAAAAGGTGAACCTTCAGCCTTAATTTCCTCCTATACCTTAGAAGAATCCAAGTATAATGAAGCATGGGATGCTTTACTTTAAAAACTATGACCAAAGAGCATCAGCCAAACCCCAATTTAACAAATCTTCTCCCAGTAAGATTTGTAAGCTTACTTCAGCTAACATTGAACCAGGGTCAACTAATAAGCTAAATAGCCTTAAGCCTAACAAGTCTAATTATCCTTTTACAGTTGAACCCGCTCCTTATAGTTGTAAGTCACCTAATTCTAAGCAAATCTCTGCTGATGCTAATAAGTTGACACCTTGCTGTTGCAATCGAGGTCACTTACTTTACCTATGTCCAAAATTCAAAGAGCTATCAATTAAAGATCTCATAGAGTTTCACATTGTACTTCCCGTAAGCGCTGTATGGTTTATGAATGTGGATTAAAGCACCACAGTCTCCTCCATAAACATTACTCCAAACAAACTCTCCCTCCTATGCAATCCAATGGGAATCATCCTCCTAACCTAAAGCCTACTGTCGCACATGCTATAGAACCTCCTAATACTTTATCCAATCCTTTTGTTGTTAATAACTATGATCGTTTTACCCAAGTCTCTTTTAGCACTGTTAATGTATTTACCAATGTTAAATGGAATAATTTACAACCAATGAGACTGGTGATTGACAGCTGTGCCCACTTTTCCTTAATTTCCGCTAATTGTGCTAATCACCTTGGTGTATCCTCCCAAGTTTCTTTTCAAGGATCTGGTTTAACGCCACTTCCCAAGGTCCGAGAAAAATTAAACTGCACTCTTGTTTCTAGAATTAATCCTATTAAAAGATTAGAAGCAAGTTTATTAATTGTTCTTGATATCTTTAGTAGTAATATACCAACTGCTCCACTCAATCCTATTTCAACCAATGTTTCAACTAGCAATCTCACTGATCTTTATTTTTGGAATCCTTGCCCAATAGATTTTCTTCTTGGTGCAGATTTTTACCTTAATATCCTATGTACCGACCCTCTTCCTAAAGGTGAAAATGGTTTTAGTGCTATTTCTACTGTCTTTGGTAAATTCCTAATAAGCCCTATCCGAGTCAGCCAAGAAAATGATTGTATTAGTTTCATATCCTCTCCATCATGCGAATCCATGTTTATTCCTAATCAAACACCGGAGGAAACCTTACCTAATCCAATACCTTCCAAAGAAAACCCTGATCAAAATATTGTTCCACATAATGGTCAGTGTTCCAATGTGATTTCTCAAGTTCCAATTCTAACCAAGGATATTTTTCCTAATCTTAATATGACTAGGTTTGTACCGAAGTCACTTCCATCTTGTTACTCTAATATAAAGACATCCAATTATTCAATCCATTTCCATTCCATCCATTTTTCCATTCATTCCTCAATTTCAAAGGTTTCCACAATTGACCAACCTAAAAGTATAATTTATGAATCCTCTTTTAATAACTATTCCTCTAAGAAATTTCCTCCTCCAAACAAAGATGAATCCGCCATACTTCCCAAACTTAAGGTTAAGTTTTTATTTGATTGTTTCCAGGCTAAGAAATACTTTTCTTATGCTGAATCGTCTCTATGTTTTGATTTGCCTTCTTATCCCCCTCTTATGTCTTTGAAGTCAAATACTAAAACCTTGTTTTATGAAGATAACTTTAATAAGAATACTCCAGTTCCTACCTTAAATACCTTTGCAGATGAGAACGAGATGTTTTCTTATTGCCATTTATTATCAACTACAATGTTTACTTACTAATCATAACTATTCCAATTTTCTATTCTCCTGTTCTATGGTATCTCCTTAGACTCTAACCTGGAGTTGTTAACTCCATCTATAAGCATTTTATTTTTGATATTAGTGCGGTACTTAATGAGGTTACCAAACTCGTCAACTTTCCTAGCCAATCCTGCTTTATTTATTTCTTTAACTCAAAGTCATCCCAGATATTGAATTTCCAAATTCAGCTAGAGTCTATAGTGGAAGCCCTTTATTTCAATTATAACTTTATTCAACTTAATAGTTATTATGATACTCAATATTTAACTAGCCATTTTGAAAAGGTAACTTTCTATAATGCTATTATTGAAGTTTTCGTTGATTTTTCCAATGTTAAACTGACCTCATCAAATGATGAATTCATATTATCCGTCATTCAGCCCAAACTCATGCTAGCATCTTCCATTCCTCAACGTCTCCTACACTTTCCACTCTTTTCTTATGGTAATGTGAACCCCATTAGCTCCAACTGTTATGATCACCTTGTTTCTAGCCCTTCCTTATGTTTCTCAATTCTTAAATACCATCACATGTTATCCTTCCTTATAGTTTATCTGTTGCTTCAGATCCTTTGTGATTTCCAAACCTGCTTCCAGGGCCTAGTACCCAGGAAACCTTTCTTCTTTCCCAAGTGTTTTATTTCTTATGCTGTAATTTGCTAGTTGTCCTTTTGCTCACCTTCCCCTAGGTATTCTCAGGGTGGGCGACATTCCAATACCATGGTTGATCCTAACTTAGTTATCATCTATCCATTCCTCCTGACATTCCTAACCCTATTGATATCAAAGTTTTCCAAGTCAGTACCCATCCAGGTTTTCCCACATGTATCCTAAGCTTCCTTCTCCTCCTCATAGTTATTCATGTTAGATACATTTAAAGGCCAAAATGGATCCACCACCTGTCCATGGTGTCCAACTTGGAGCCATCCAATTGATCCTCGCATCTCTTGTAAAGCGATACCCTTTAGGTGGCGGAATGTTAAGTTATGTAACATGTTTGATTTTAGTTTTATGAGTTTATTTCTTGATCCTACTAAAGGTTACATCAAGAGGTCCTACTTCTCTTATATAATTAGATTATCCCTTTACCTCCCATCTTTTTGAATCTGTTTCTATAGATGTTTATTGGAAATAATCTTTCCTTTATGATTTCTTTTCCTTAATTCTGGCTAACTGGCCTTTATAATCTTCGATATTTGCAATGGCTGACTTCCTCCCAGATGTCTACCACCACCCTCAAGCTTTCTTTGTTATACATCAAACCTTCAACTTCTCCAAGATTTGGAGTTAGTTCAAGTCTAACACCAGCCTTGTGAGTGTTTAAAAGAAGCCTCTTTACGCTATTTCGATTTTCCTTATACTTCGAACCAACCGTTAGACTTAGCTCAAGTTTTGCTCCTCTTTAAGTGCAGTGCTTAATTAGAGTAATTAACCAAACCATCCGTGCCGTTGCTGCCACCCGGATTAGCGTCGGTTACCGTATTGTGTTGTTACAACTGTTATACGGCGTTACCAATCTTTAGTGCTTGTTTGTGCACACAGGATTTACCTCACCATACAACCACCATTTTACCATCATTCTCCTATCAGGCCAGATTCACCTCTTATATTTTAATAATTATTGGATCCATTTAACCAATTACTTTGCCATCATTATTAGTATCTATGCCATTTCATTTTATTTAATTTAATATCATTTTACAAAAGGACTCTAACCCTAATCATTATTTTATATTTCTGTAATGCCTAAATCTGATGTGTCTTATTTTTAAGGGTAAAATATTATATGTTTAAACTAGCCTCCTTGTTTGTTGTATTTATTTATCCAGTTTTAATTTATTTATTTAATATACAGTCCTCTTACCCCAACAAAATAAATTAGCTAAGGCTCGCAATGAATGTGTATCAAAGACGCTAATACTGTTGTACCGTCCCTATAAGTATATGTCTTTGATATCACTAAAGGCTAACGGCAGGGCTGAAAGATAGATACTTGAAACAAAGTATTTGGACTTAACAGGTACGATGGTTTGAGGTAAATGCTGAGGAAATAAATATTCCTAAATCCAAACAATGGCAGACCTGTTATTGCCTAGGGTCAAATCACAGTCTAAGGTGGATTATGACTGCGATTTATAGGACATTAAAGCAAGAGTAGTAACTCCCGATACAGTGGAGGGGAGGATATACTGAAAGATAAAGAAGAATCAAAAAGTATCGCCCGTTTTTATATATATATGTCTTGAAAGATAGACATTGTCTTCGGAAGTTATAAATCAGGTACGATTGGTTTGAGGTATAAGCAGAGGAATAAATATTCCTAAACCCAAACAATGGCAGACCTGTTATTGCCTAGGGACAAGTCACAGTATAAGATAGATTATGACTGTGATTTCTAGGACATTAATTTAATCACTTACTTAATTAATCAATAATTAAGTATTAAGTGTTCGTAATTAATGAATTTTATAAGCTAGAGAGGGGAGTATATAAAAGTATATATATATATATATATCTGAATAACCCTCTCGGCTGGCAAGAGTAGAACTCCCGATACAGTGGAGGGTAAGATATACTGGAAGATAAAGAAGAATCAAAAGTATCGCCCGTTTTTATATATATATGTCTTGAAAGATAGACATTGTCTTCGGAAGTTTTGAATCAGGTACGATTGGTTTGAGGTATAAGCAGAGGAATAAATATTCCTAAACCAAACAATGGCAGACCTGTTATTGCCTGGGTCACAGTAAAGATAGATTATGACTGTGATTTAGACATTAAATTAATCACTTAATTAATAATTAAGTATTATTAGTGTATATATGTCTTGAGAGATAGACATTGTCTTCGGAAGTTATGAATCAGGTACGATTGGTTTGAGGTATAAACAGAGGAATAAATATTCCTAAGCCCAAACAATGGCAGACCTGTTATTGCCTAGGGACAAATCACAGTCTAAGGTGGATTATGACTGCGATTTCTAGGACGTTCAATTAATCAATAATTAAGTATTAAGGTTTGTAATTAATGAATTCAGGGGCATTAGTTAAGCTTGTTATTAAGTTTGTTATTGAGTTTGAACACAACATATTTGAAGGATGAGATCATCCTGAGTTGGGACAATCTCAGGGTCGAGATAACATCGGCAGATGTTTTTAATTAACATGTTCTTTTAACCTTGAAAGCCTGTAAATGAATGCGTTGTTATGTCAGTGTGAATGAGTGTGAGTGAAACCCGTGAATTTAACATGTCTAAATAGATTATGCTTCTATGAGATAACATCGGCAGATGTTTTTAATTAACATGTTCTTTTAACCTTGAAACCCTGTAAATGAATGCGTTGTTATGTCAGTGTGAATGAGTGTGAGTGAAACCCGTGAATTTAACATGTCCAATTAGATTATGTTTCAATGAGCACACGTGCCGATATGATTGGTCTTCTGGAAGGGGTTACCACCCTTGGCTATTTAAGCTAGCTCTGGAGACCAATCGAGAGAGAGTCGTCAGAGAGTAATCAAGAGAGAGTTGTCAAGAAGTGATAGAAGAGTTAATAGAGTAGTAACAATACAGTAATCAGATAGTCATTTAATAGTACAGTTTTAGTAACCAATTAGTATCAGCTTGAAAATCGAGTAAGAGATAAGATGCTCCTCACATTTATCGTCGCAGCGACCTGTAAGTAATTATTTGTCCTATAGTAGTTTACCGTTTGTATGTGCATAGTAGTATTGAGTAAACTTAGGAAACTGACTGATCTTACCTAGACCTGTTAAGCATACCTACTATTATACTAGTTATTTTAATACAACGTAAATATATATATATATATATATGTCAGCTTACATTTATCAATAAACGTATTAACTCTGAATGCTACTTATGTTTTCTGATTAACACCCTGATATCTTTCAGACTTAATTAGGCCAGGATTCCTAGTCAGAGGAATCCCCTTTTTCTGTGGGGTTCCGGACTGGCCATCCGGTGTGAGTTCACCCAAAGCCCCACGGTTAAAGACATAGCTAGTAGTTTGTCCTTTAGGAAATTTACTCAGCTTTCTAACAGACCAATTTCGTCTTTCTAGCTTGAAATAGTTGAAACGCTATTAACAATTTATGATGTGGGGTCAAATATTTTTTTAAAAATTAAATTTGACCTTGTGGGAAAACGGTTGGAGATCTGGGTTTTTATTATAAACATTTTTTGTTCCCTTTGAGAAGTACTATCACCTCCTTCATTGGTGGACACTTTATATGAAACACCCTGTATATATTACTGTACCCCCTGTATAGTAAAAGAAACATTCTTTTTACTCATTGGTGATGAAGTTATAATAAAGTTATTTTTAAATTGCGCTACTAAGAATGGTCCTATTGAGCTGAAAATGGTTCCAATCAATGCATATACTATACCATAAGGCCCACCCATGACCATAAAATTCCTATGACCATAATTTGAGAATTTTGATTTGATTAAAAACTAACTTTGCGTGTAGTTATTAGTTACTAATTATGTGCTTTCAGAACATAGTTGCTTAGACGTGAAAGTTTGTGACAATTGTGATTTATGAGTAAAATTAGTTGGATGTAGTCCACTGTGAATGCTATTTACAATTAGTGATGTTTCAGGAGCAGGTACTTCTGTCATCAGGTTTGTTTTGAGAAAGACAGGTAGTGATGGTTATGAGTAGGGAGTCAGGATTTGAACCTGACTCAGTATGGAAGTATCATCTGGGTATCAACTAAAAGAAGGCCTCAGGTAGATAAGTTTCAAAGTGCTCTCCAAGGTTGTTGATAATTGCCTACTAAATTAAAATCTTGACTCTGTATTTATAAAACACACATGCACACAATCTTTCTTAAGACGAATGTGATGATGGGGAGAATCGCCTGATTAATTTACCTGTTAATTGTAAATAGCCTCTAATAGTTTTAAAGTTCCAGACTTGACATGCTACCTCACAAGTCAAATCTGGTAATATATATTAACTTATTACTTGTAAAGAATTATTTATCTATTAAATATCCTTAAACTAAAGAAATCCATAAGGTTGCCTAGAAAATTCATTGCCAAAATGGCATGAAAGGCAATTATTATTATAATTTTTATAATTACTATTTAACAATATACTGACCTCGTCATTAAGTTTGAAACTGTCAGCTCTTAAATTTTCAGACAACTTAACAGAAACATAATAATCATCGACAGGTCCAAATATTTCATCAATTTTGCCAACTTGCTGAGAATCCTTGGTGTAAATATCAGCATTGAAATACGGAACCACTTTTTTACCACCGACTTTCAGAATCATGTCACCCTGACATGGATGTAAGTACTTCCCAAGCAGTTCCAACTAAAAAATAAATATGTAGCAAACATGCAAGTATAGACATCGCTTATCGAAGTCAAATGTAATTATTGTAGTGGAGGTATATTTTTTTAAATAAATTCTTTATTTTAACAGAATAAGAATGCAATCCAAGGCTTGATCAAGGGGACTTTTGTAGGCATCTTCAGAAACTATATCAACAAGCTACATTAATAAACTATTAAAATAAATAAACAAACACAATACATTAATAGAAAGACTAGAAAAATCACAGCTTAAATAATAAAAATGACATAGAGATATATACTAGAGGGAGCATAGCCTATCTTAATACATTGAGATGCCTGAAACATTTTTAGTGAGGCTATCAGGGGCTCTGTGTAACCTCGTTGAAACCTCCTCCAAGAGAGGGCTGAGGTTATAATTAATCAATTGTTTTGGGCTTCCCACAGATTGTTTGTGTTGTGATTTGTATTTTAAACATTCTACTATATAATTTACTGTTTTTTTGTTCTGTTTATTTGATGATAATGACAATCGAATGTGGTCAGGTTACTTTTTCGATGTTTCAAAATTCAACCAATAGTAATATATCTCTATGAAAAATGATATGAAAACAAATAATTATCTTCTTAATCTTTATAAGATTTATCGTCACAAAGTAATATGTCAGACAGTTTGGTCAACAAACTTGTACATGCAATCCAATACATATTAATAAGAAATTTAGACCTGCACTTTAGATTAATAAATAATCTGTACTTTTGGAGCACAGATTATTTATATAATAAAAATCTACAGGTCTTTTGGAGAGAAAATGGTCTAATAAACCATTGTTCAATTTTCAACCATTTTAAAATAAAGAGTGAAATTAGATACTGCAGTAGTTAGATAACTTTCTCCCTATAAAATTATAAATATCTCCCATAACTGAGGGCTATGACTATTTTCATAAAGTCTACATACAATTTAAGCAAGATCAAAGTCAATAAGTGTATTTTATAGAGTGACCAGTTATCAACAAGGACAACTTCAGACACATTTTACTTTGATCTTACAAAGTCCTACATCCCTCAAGATCCTACGAAGGGCTACATCTTCATGACAATATCAACTGAACCCTACTCTGTTAATTAGCTTGGTGGTATGTAAATTAAATTTAGTTTCTTTCTCTATTATCTAAATTTGTTTTTTTTTTAAATTGGTTCAAAGTAGATTAATTTATATTTTACAGTAAATTACTTATATATGTTTTGATATTTGTTTATTAATTGTTATTATTATTGTTAGAAAAATGGAAGAAGCCATCGTCTCACAGAGGTTAATCTAATGAATATGGCTGTCATAAGTAAATAAGTATAAAGGGTGTTTGGTGATATATGTAAAAAAATGAATGGGGTAATTCTGTGCCCCAAGGGCTACAAAAACATGGTATTGACAAGGGATCAATTCTCAACCGTTCTCCAACAAGGTAAAATTTCATTTTAAAATTTTTTGTCACCTATGTTGGTTTGAAAAACATGCTTTAACTCCCAAAGTATAAATAATACAAATAAGTTATGAATATCGTTGGAAAGCCAAGTAAATTTACTAAAAAAAAGTATACATTCATTTCATAAAACAGTTTAATTGTTTATAAAAAACTAAAAAAGTTACATTATCTAAAAAATTAAAAAAAATTGTAGCTCAATAATTGTTTTAAAAACAATAGAACATTTTATCGGACCTAAGGAAAAACTTCTTTGTTTAACAGAGTTTTGATCAATACCAGTGTTATTACCCCATGTATAGTCAAAATTACCAGTAATCGAAGTTAAAAGGTGTTTTTTAATTAATTTTTATTATTACCAAACACTCATCATAAACAAACCTGGGTTTTTGCTTTGTTTACATTTTCCACCTTTTGTCAAAAAAATAACAAATAATTATTGTTTTTGTCTAAGTTTTGTTAATTGTTTTTTGTAATAATTGTTTATGTTGTACTTCTTGTACCTTTGTTTTTTATTTAATACTATTTTTTTTTATTTTTTAAAAACAAATGCCAGCATTCACTAATACCGAATATACAGACATTCATTTTGTTTACGGCTTTTAGTTTTGTTTTTGGCATGTTGTTTACGGGCTTATGGGAATGCTTTGGCTCCCCAAAGAGAGTACAGAGCCCGGTTTTCTGATCGAGTAGTTCCATGCGAAGCAACATTCCCCAGGTTAAAAGCTGCTCTCCGCGAGAGAGGTAATTTTCAAAGAGCTCCTCTTGAGCAAGTGCCGGCCAATAATGATGTAGATGTAGAAGATGATATTATTGATACTGTTGTAAACATTCCGACAAACAGCATTCGGGCGATAGCACAAAATTTGGGTGAACTTTCCCAATGGAAAATTCAGCACAATAAGGTTTGCTGAATTTCATCCATTTCATTACCAAAAAGTGCTGGCTTTGAATGAAAATGAGTATCGATTAAGGTCAGATTTTTGTAGATCAATACAACACAGGGATGTTGATTTTCTAAAAAGTATTCTTTGGACATACGAGTCAATATCTACCTGTGACGGCGGTTAATTTTGATTTCTGGTAGTTTTGTCCTATACATGGGTTTAACATTGGTATTGATCAAAACTGTGTTACACAAAGAGGTTTTTCCAAAGGTCCGATAAAATTTTCTATTGTTTTTAAAGCAATTATTGAGCTCCAATTTTTTTTAAATTTTTCAGAAAAATGAAACTCATTTTAGTTTTTTATAAACAATTTAACTGATTTATGAAATGAATGTATACTTTTTCTTTAGGAAATTTTCTTGGCTTTCCAACGATATTCATAACTTATTTGTATTATTTATACTTTGGGAGTTAAGGCATGTTTTTCAAACCAACATACACAACAAAAAATGATGAAATTTTACCTTGTTGGAGAACGGTTAAGAATTGAACTCTGGTCAATACCACGTATTTTGTAGCTCTTGGGGCATATAATTACCCCCAGGGACCTAAATTTTGCCTAAAACCAGGATAATTCAGGTTTAAGGATCAGAAGTACCTGACATGGTACAGACTCGGAACCACTGGCTTAACATCAACTTTCAAATGATGGCTTGAAACCCCTAGTGGAAAGCTTGCTAACCCTTACCATTACCAAAAATCAATTTATTCCTTACTGTAAAATATCAGTTTACTTTGCAAAACTCACCGATTCAGGTGGACCAGTATCTCTCTGAAATCTGCCACCACCTCCTCCTCTTCCTCCGAATCCACCTCCTCTACCCCCTCCACCACCTCTTCCTCTACCACCTCCAAAACCACGACCACCTGGTAAAACAATACTACATGAGTCATTAACATAAATATAAGACACAATATTAGGTATTTTATGATACCAAAAAGGTATTTTGGTACATTATTTTAAAATCTGGGGGCACGGCAGTGCCCCAGCCAAGTCTTGCTGTATAAGGTAAAAGTTTCATATCCAAGGCTGGCACTGACGAACACCCTTTTCCCGAAGCAATTCGGAGCATTTTCTACCCCCTTATATCTTTTGACCTGGTTATCCTAGAATCTTACAATTTGGCTTACGCAAAGATTATATCGAGACAATATTACTTTTGAAATTACAATTCTTGATCTTTTATAAAACTCGAGAAATTTCGCTTTGAAAATGGCAAAATTTGACGCTGACTGACTGACTGACTCACTCACTCATCATAATTCTAAGGCACTTCTAATAATCGCAGAAACTTGAAATTTGAAATGAGGGTAGGGTTTGTTTGGCAAAAAGCAAGGAAAAATTTTAAAATTTGCAATATTTCAATTTGATCACCTGAATATTGCTTCTGATATGAAAAATTAGTGGTTTATAACGACTTCATCAACAACTTATGATCCATTATTTGTAACATGGAAATATACAGGGTGTTTCATATAAAGTGTCCACCAGAAAAGGAGGTGATAGTACTCCTCAAAAGGAACAAAAAATGTCCTATAATATAAACCCCGATCTCCAACCGTTTTCCCACAAGGTCAAATTTAATATTTCAAAAAAATATTTGACCTCACATCATAAAATTGTTAATAGGGATTTAACTATTCAAGCTAGAAAGGCGAAATTGGTATCATTAGAAAGCTGAGTAAATTTCCTAAAAGACAAACTACTAACTATAACAAATATTTTGGAACTACTGCCCAAAATTTTGCATGAAACATGATTTTTTAAAAAAAATGAATTTTATGAAATTTTTGTAGTAGGGTATTAGAGGAAGTAAGATATGAGCAAAAGTTCAGCCAAGAACGGAAAAAACTTCTCTTATGACTGCCCTTTAAGAAAATGTAAATATTTTTATACATTCAATAGTCAAAAATGTAAGCTATTGTTGCTAGAAGTTGGAAAAACTGATCATTTATGTCGTATAAAAGCGAAAATAATGTGTTATTTTAACAAAATATTTTACTTTCGAAAATAATTTAATCATACGATTTTTAGACTCTAGAAGGTAAAATAAACCTATTTTATTCTTACACATTTTTCTCTAAAACCACTGTTTTCCCTTGCTTTAGAGATTTTTATAATTATTTTATGTACCATGTAATTAACATTGTAGACGTATGCATAAATGCCAAAAAAATATCAGTTTTTCCAACTTCTAGGAAGAATAGCTTAAAATTTTGACCATTGAATGTATAACATTATTTAACTTTTCTTAAAGGGCAATCATAAGAGAAGTTTTTTCCGTTCTTGGCTGAACTTTTGCTCATCTCTTACTTTCTCTAATGCCCTACTACAAAAATTCCATAAAATCATTTTTTTTAAAAAATCATGTTTCATGCAAAATTTGGGCAGTAGTTCCAAAATATTTGACATAGTTAGTAGTTTGTCCTTTAGGAAATTTACTCAGCTTTCTAATGAGACCAATTTCGCCTTTCTAGCTTGAATAGTTAAATCCTATTAACAATTTTATGATGTTGAGGTCAAATATTTTTTGAAATATTAAATTTGACCTTGTGGGAAAACGGTTGGAGATCGGGTTTATATTATAGGACATTTTTGTTTCCTTTGAGGAGTACTATCACCTCCTTTTCTGGTGGACACTTTATATGAAACACCCTGTATATGTCTAACAATAATATAATGACTGTATTATATGTATGATATATTTTTCTTAAACCTTTATCAAGTATGTTAAGACATTTAAATAATTTAAATTTAAGACCATATTGCTATTTCAATATTAAGCATCCATTGTTATAACTATTTCAGATGCAACATGAGTTATTTTACATGTTGCTTTGTACAAAGGGTTCGACCAGAGACTATTAGTACTCGGTGGTTCGACCCCTAGGGCCTGGGGTACTACCTGCTTCTGACTTCAGGCACTTGAAATTTTAAATTTTATATATATATATATATAATATATCATCTAATATTTAAAAAAATACTATTTATTATGTATGAAGTTATACCAATGCAAAGTATAATATTATAAATTGCAAGAAACTATATGCAAAGAGGAAATTACACGATTATGAACAGCTAAATAAGCTCTAAATCGTTCAATATAAGAAAAAGATAGTCGACATGTCAAGTCAAGGGTTTTTATTAAAAGGCGTGGTTAGAGTGTAGTAAAATAATTATTTGTGAAAAAATATTAAGTAGTAAAAGAATCAACACACGGTAAAAACAGAAATTTAAATGCCGTCTAGATTTATTATCTACATGTGACATTAAGATGGACCCAAAAAAGACAGAAAATAGGCTCTTCCAAAATCCACACATCTTAGGTTCAGCAGCAAAGTTAATCGAAATTACTTACAAAAAGAAGTGAGATCCAAAAAAAACACTCCGTGAAAAAAATCCAGCCAAGTCTTGCGTAAAAAGATATGAATATCATAGTTTACGCCAAGTCTATTCATACGCTGTTTCATAAATCTTAAAAGATATAGATGACATTAAATATCCGCAACATATGCGCTCAAAAGCCTTACAAAATTTAACAGTAAAGAAATTTTCTGACTTGGCAAGAGCGCTAAATATCGACATTAAAAAAGAATAAATAAATAGGTAATCGAAGAATCAGCTACCGTCGATACTTGCTGTTGTACAACAGCAAGTATCGACGGTAGCTGATTCTTCGATTGCTTCTTCAACTTGCGGTAAATATAACCTTTTTAATTTTAAATAAATAGGTAATACCTAGTTTTTAAAAAAACCTTCAATGTTATTTGAGAGAAATTCATGATTAAATAATTTTCCTCTGCGTTCTTGTCTAGTCAGAAATTTCTTTACTGTTAAATTTTGTAAGGCTTTTGAGCGCATATGTTGCGGATATTAAATGATCATCTATATCTTTAAGATTTATGAAAACAGCGTATGAATAGACTTGCGTAAACTATGATATCATATCTTTTTACGCAAGACTTGGCTGGATTTTTTCACGGAGTGTTTTTGTTGGGATACATTATTCTGTTCATAACAAAGCAATTTTTTCAATAACAAGTATTTTTAAACTTACAAGAGAAATTAAAAATAACTCATTTTTTTATTTAAAACAAAAAAATATTATTTTTCTGTTAAAACAATATGACATTGTTGTTGTTGTTCTTTTATATCTTTATTTTACCCCTTCTTTTGATACCCAGTTAAACTATTATCACTATACGACATTTTTTCCTCGGGTACCAACCTGGGTGGGTACCCTGTTTAACTATTACCCATATTTTATCTTCTTTTCTTTGGTATTTTTCTTACTTTTAGAGTTTATTCATTCCACCATTCCCTTTCTCACCCCACACAAAACCCAATAGAGGTCAATTGAAACTCTAGTTGATCCAATTGTCACCCCCTTATCACTGTATTATTCTACCCAAGTCCTCCCTCTACAGTACACACTGTCTATAATAGCAGTATACACGTCTCTTATAATACTATTCTCTTGAACTACACCAATGTAGCCTCTTGCCAAAACTTTTTTTCTACAGCCAGACCAGAAATACATGATTCACTTGTTGATTCTATTTCACTCCAATTTGGAAATAATTAAACAATTGCAGTTGTAGAATAATCAATTGCTGAGGAGGAAGGATATAAATAAAATAAATTGAACAGAACCAGTTTTAGAAGATCCAAGTTCTGCAATGGTTTAAAACAAACTAAAGAGCCTAAATATCATTCATATAATCACGATAAAGTAACTATTAGTTTGAGTATTTTGAATAGCAAAACACATGTAACATGCTTTCAGCTAGTATAAACATCTAAACAATGTCACATAGTAAACATAAATATTACAAAACTAAGTAAATACCTCCGAATCCCATAATTGATGTAAAAAATATTCCAAAATATAAATTATATTAACTTTTATAAGAAAAATTGCAATTATTTTACAAAAATCACGTGTGCGGCACAACCACAACAACTTTTTTGTTGATTTCTAAAATTCATCACCCCTCCAATCCCTCCGTTTAATTGATGGTTTCATTTATGAACAATGGTTTAAGTGATTCGGGCTCCAAATTCAAATTTAGTGAGGGAAAATCAATTTTTTTGTTTAAACCCGTTTTTAGATTAGCTTTTTGTAATTTATTAAAGTTTGTAGGTTTTATTAGCAATTATGGGTATTAAATTAAACTTGATTGTAGCAGCTTGCCAGGGAGGAGGTATTGGGAATCAGGGGACTCTCCCCTGGAAGTTAAAGTAAGATTTGCTTGTTGAAGTTTTGCTTAATTGTTGAAGTTTTGCTCAATAGTTGTTGAAGTTTTGCTAAATTGTTTGAGTTTGTTTAGCTTAATACAACTGTTTGGGTTTACAAACAATTACTAAAATAGATACTTGATCTTTAAGGATGAGAATCCCTTATTCCATAAGGAATTCTAAAAATAAAATAAATCCTATTAAAAGGAATTTTAATAGAATAAAAAAAAGTAACTTTACGCACGTATTTCGGGCTTCCGATACAACTGCGAATGTCAAAAGAAGACATTTTTGGCCGCTAGGACTACTTTAAGTGACTGTTTTAATCGTAAAGGAGGTAGTGCCCACATATAACATAACTCTATACGGCAAGATTGTCAACATCCCTCTTCATCTACCTTTGACATTTCACTAGCCCTAGTCCAGAGACTATAGATACTTAAACAGTAAGACTGTCGACTCAATAGTGGGAAAATTTGGATTCCGATTGACGCTAGCGCTGCGGCAGACCTACTTTTCAACTGCTAGAAACTGAGTAGGCGTGGCTTGATTTCCCACTTTTTGTCTACATTCCATTTGAAATTAACTTTTTATACTTTTTAGTCATAATTCTAACTAGCCGAAGCGCTTTGCACGGTATTCGTCGTCTTTAAACTTCCACAGAACCCTTCTGATAGCAAATAAGTTTACTCTTTATACAATTTATTTAATAATTTAATCGACTAATCAGGTGAACATTAGTGCTAAATTATCCACGTGCTAGAAGATAGATTTGGGCATTTAATGCAGCCTGAAACATTTAAAAAACGTTTTTACGTTTTTTAAGGTTAGACGCCCACATGTGATTACCTGGATTATATCAATTAAATTATTAAATAATTAAATGAAATGTAAACTTACCAGCCATCAGTAGCATTATGTCGAAGTTTGAACAAAAAAATCACAATTAGTTTATGATTTTTTTTAATACAGAACATGACAATGGCAGTATGGGAACCATTTATATTAGGTTAAAAAAATAAGGAACGAAAAAAATGTATTATTACAATAAATGCAGCTGTCATAACCAATAGTTGCCATGGTTTACATAAATTCATAGTTTAAAATATAATCGGTAATTTTTGGAAAGCTTCAGAGTTAGTTCATAGTAGTCCACACAGATCCGCCGCAGCGCTGATTTCTAGCAGCTTACGATAATCGAATCCAAACTTTTCCTTATTTAAGTTAACCCCCCTGCCCTGGTCCCTCAAAATAGCAGTGAAAAATGGAAACTCAAGTGACTTCCTCTTGCCTTTTTATAAATCTGTACTTGATCTTTTGGAAACTAGCCCATAGTAGCTTTTTTAGCTGAATTGGGACATCCCAAAACGGTACAGAGTACCAAATTTCAGTTTTATTTTCTATTAATAAAAAATGCGCTAAAGGAAAAATGGCACTCTACAGAGTTAAGGAACTCGGCAATCAACTATATTTAAAAAATGTTCTGTACATTTACTATTTGTGTTATAAACACAAATAGTAAAAGCATTTACTTCTGCCTCATTGCATTTAAAAAGCAGAATTAAAAGAAATTGAAATTAAATTATCAAAAGGAAAAACTAAAAGAAAATTGTTCAATCAATCTAGTCACTAGTAGTGACAAGGGTGGGGAGGCATTAAGCCAGGCAAACAGGCCTGGCTTAATGTTGGGCCCTCTGAACTACAGAGGGATAAACTTCCTATGGATGAAAGGATGCTTTCTGTTAAACGTAGCAGTTGGTATTAAATAGCAGTGATTGGTCTCTTAAACACCACTAATCATTGGTAGATGGGAACAACACTAATCATTGGTGTGTGGGAACACCACCGATCATTGGCGGAAACCAATCAAAGCCCTGAGATCTCCCCTCAATCTGTGTGTTGAAAACTATCTAAAATGGCCAAATTTTATCAAGGTGAGTCTAGTTCAACTAATACGCCACCAATCAGTGCCACTAGTTAAACTGCTTTGTTAATTTTTATCTGTTGCTAAGCGACAGCCAACAAATATGCTTATAGGTAATTGAACTTGGGTCTTCTAGACTTATATGTATTTTATACCTATATTATTATTTATGTTTTTCAAACTTTTTCTTTAAAAATTTGGAAAATAAAAATGATGTAAATGTTAAAAAATAAAATCTATATAAATTAAACTTTTTTAAATGCGCTAAATAAAAAAAAAACAGAAAAGCCTTTTTAACCAGTTAAAATAGTTAGTGAATATTAGTAGAGAGGCAGGATTTGTGGTGCTGCTATGTGGATATTTGGAGTAACTATAAGGGACAGAATTTGCAGAGGACCATGTGAAGGGTGGGAGTCAAAACACAGTCTCTCCTGACGACCTACACTTTATTTAAAAACATTGTTTAATTTGTTAATTTAATGCTCTACAATTTTTGTTTTGTGACACATTATACCCAACAATTGTAAAATCAAAAAAATGTTAACATTTGCTTTTTGTATTGTATGA
Source organism: Microvelia longipes (assembly GCA_018340805.1). NCBI lineage: Eukaryota > Metazoa > Arthropoda > Insecta > Hemiptera > Veliidae > Microvelia > Microvelia longipes. Next base: position 13,880,028 of record JACMZG010001911.1, read on the forward strand.
TATTGAATTGCAAAACTTAATTTAACTTACTACTTATCAAGTTATGAATGGCGACTCTGGTCAGAGAGCTATGTTTTTCATTTGTTCTATTAAGTCATATGCTGCCAAAGTATCATATAATAGTGGCAAGTTATAACTTCTTGGTTGGGCTGTTATTTATCATAAACCTAATTATAAAAAGGAAATTTTGGATCTTACAGAAATGAAATGGCTTATTTCACCAGAATGACAACAACAGTTGTAGAGGATATGAAGCGTAATGCTGTCATCATGGGAAGGAAAACATGGGATTCTATTCCTCTTAAATATCGGCCCTTGTCTAAAAGATTAAACATCGTTCTTTCAAAGTCTATCAGGTAATATATATATTTGTGTGTGTGTATAAATTGCACTACTTTGGATGGTCCGATTGTGCTGAAACCAGTTCAGCATGCCAGCAATCTTAAAGTATGTCACTTGGTTTAAACACCAGATCAAATTTCAAAATTTTGGTAATGGATAAGGTTGTGTTATACATTACCTACAGTGTATCGTTAAGTTTAAAAATCCCCAAGGTCATAAGCATTTTGGGGATCGACCAATCAGAGAAGACGCTGCCAGCCCCTCTCTTGAAAGAGAAAAAAAAATTCCCTACTCCCATAACCCCTGTAGGGAAATAACCTCCTTCCCAGCATTCGTTCACTTCGTTTGTGGTTCTTCTTGCGTTTATTATTTACCTTCACAATTCATTTTTTTCCACATTTGCATACTTCCTAAATAATAAAACTACACGAAAGAAATGTAGAAACATCGCCAAGAAAACACGGGTAACATAACCTGATTTGTTTACAAAGTTTTTTCCCCGCTGCCTTTTTGTAGGGATTTTTTTTTTAGAATCGGTGGTGCCTAAACTGAGCTGTCGATACACTGTACAATGTGTTATACATTACACACTGCATTATACATACATTAATTACTGCATGCCAAGTTTTTTCATTTGATTCGAGCAAGCCTTATGTTTGTTTTTAGATTTAAAATTTTGGTCAGGAGGCCTAGCAATATCGATCCCCCCTCTCCACTCACTTCTGTTATCCAAAAAACCTTATAAGCATAATTTTTTTGTTGAAAATTCACTATTAAAAAGATCGTTTTGGTGGGATAAGAGCTGAGAGGTGTTTCTCTACAATTTCAGCAGTAGACACCACTCAGCCATAAGAAATATAGGACTATCACATAAAACACCCCATTATTTTTATCATCAGTTGACTATTTTTTATTATACTCTATTTAATATAATTTAATTTAGACTATTTAATTCTCTTAGTTAATCATTTAAAAAATGGAATAATTTTCACTTTCTATTTAGAATTGATGTCTGCTTTGTACATTTCTTATCTTCAAAACTTTTGATAGGTAATAGAGTAATATAGTTAACTATTTATTATAGTAACATAGTTTGCTAGTTAGCAAACTAGTTTGCTAGGTATTTTATATAAAGTTTGGAAGTATAAGAGCTCTATTATAAGAGATTGTAACTAAGTTTTAGAATTTGATCTAAACTGATCCTTTAGATTCTCTACATGTTAAATCATTAACAAAAAGTTGATGATTGTTTTAAGAAAGCTATGTTTTCTTTTAAACTTACTCTGTAATTTTCTAACTATTCAGGCTGTTCTTACATTTTCTGTATTATTTTTTTCAGCAAAGTTGATAACAGCAGTGTCCCTGTTTGTGATTCATTAGAGAAAGCCATTGAACTGCTCGAGCAGCCAATATATAGAGGTGTTATAGAATCTGTCTGGGTCATCGGAGGATCTTCCATATATGAGGTGACACTTTTTATTCTTATTTATTTAGTCTCTCTCCTGGAATAATGCTCCTGGTTTGAGGCACAGTAAACTCATGTTGAGAGAGGTCCTCAAGCCAAACTGACAGATGCTCTTCTAAAGCTAAATAAGAAAAACTTGAGTATAGTGACGGGCTTAATAACTGGTCATTGTCACTTACGCAAACATATGCATACAATCGGCATATTTCAAGAAGAGCCTGTCTGTAGACTCTGTGGCCAATGCCCTGAAACATCATCACACATCATCTTTGAATGCGAAGCTCTAGCATACAAGAGATTTCTGTTGTTTGGAGAAGCCACACTAAGCAGAATTGAAAACCCAGATGCCAATTTAGTACACAAACTTTTAGAAATAATAAAAGGAAAGGATCTCTTATAAGCTTAGAACACGAAGGGTACTTGTACAAAAGACTCAAAGTTGCAGTGTAAAAGGTTTTACACCTACCCCCACAATTAATAATAATAATAGTCTCTCTCAATGTTCGATTTTGGTACCAGAAGTCCGGGGTTCCCGGCCTGGGGTGTAGTATCGTTTTCATATATAATATAATATTATTACTGAAGATAAGTATTGTTACCTTTAATTAATTCTTGGATACAAGTAATATAGTAGATACAACCTACTCAATATGGTTTCTGCTATGGGAGTACCCTATTGGGTTAAGCGACTTAAATTATTGATATCCTCGCTTTTAATTAAAGGATTGAATATTCTATTCTAAAATTAGTCTATTTGTCCTTTCATGTCTTAAAAGAATAACATTATTGCTTCAAAATCTTATTTTTGTCATTACAGAAATATGACAAGAAAAATGGTCATAAAATCTCATTTTCAGAACAAAGATTATTTTCTCTGTTACCGGCATCTTGCTTCTAAATCTGAGACCTAAATTGAAAGCTGTTACACTCTATTTTTTATAGTTTATTTTTATTATTATTGCATCCAAATATGCCAAGAAACACCATTAGTGTTCACTTTCAATATTCATGAAAATTAATATTGTTACCTTCAGAAATGAAACCCAACTATTTTATATACAATATGACAAGGTATACAAATTGTTACTCTTTTTATCCGTAATGAAAAGTTGACAAGTTAGAGTACTAAACAATTCTATTAGTCATTGTTGCACTCAATATCTTAATTTCCTGGTTTTAAAACATTGCAAAAATCTTTTTATAGTTAAAAACATTGAGTGGACCTATTAAATAATAAATCGTTTTTAAATCTTAAAATGTGTAAAGTAATTTTTTAATTGATTTTTTATATTTCAGGCTGCAATGAAGAGTGATAGGTGTCATAGAGTTTATTTTACTGATATTAAATCAAAGTTTGATTGTGATACTTTCTTCCCCACCATTCCTGATAATTTTGTTAGAGTTAAGTAAGTATTTTTTTCTGAGAATTCAGTAGATAGAAAGTTGGATGTTATATGAATATAATAGATCTGAATGTAATTATTTAGAAAAATGTAGTTAAATTTTACATAATATGCTAATAAGATAGATCAATATCTATCTCAACTTTTAACTCAAATCAATTTTCGAGTTAAAAGTTGTAAGGTATGGCAGATGTCAAGTTGTTACACATCAAGATTTTAGGGACATAATTAAATAGGGACAAATTCTAGTACTCCTGAAGAAGCTGAGATTGGGGAAGGAACTTTAGAGAGTTTATTTTCCTTTTTCAGTTAAAAGAATCTTGATCTTGTATACATCACACCCTAAGCTCTATAGGTGTTTCATGCAAAAGTTTTTTTCATTGAGTAATCTTCTTTTATGAATAAATGTGTATATATATATATATATATATATATATATATATATATATATAATATATAATATATATATTATATATATATATATATATATATATATGTGTGTGGTGTGGTGTGTGTGTGTGTATCCGTCATTTAAATAAACCTCATAAGGTCATTTTCTGATGAAAATTCGCTAAGAATTGTGCTTTTCCCTTACAAGTGCTCTTACTCATCTGTTGATGAAAAGAATCAAGTTAGACATTACAAAGAAGACCATGCCAGAAGAATTAAAAATAAACATATGAGTTTATTATAAAGTTTTCTTCCTATAAACATATGAGGTCTTAAAAAATAATTATGATTACTTTTTTAATGTAAATTAATTTTTTTCAGAGATGACAGAGTACCTGAAGGAATTCAAGAGGAAAATGGAATTGAATATGAATTTCAAATCTTTGAAAAACCATCGGACGAATAAACAGCTGCAAACAACAAGCAACCCTGATGTGTGCTTTTTTAAACTATTCTGGTTTTAGTTGTGTGTCTAAATAATGTGATGTCTTCCATTAGGTTATGAAAAAAACATTTTACTTTAAAAATTGTAGAATATTTTGTAAATAAAAATAATCTACACACAAAAGTCCTTTCTTTTTTTTATTATTATAATACGACACACGGCTAAAATCAATTGACACCCCGCCAAAAATCTGTGAGGGAAAGAATTCTATTGGCCCAGACCGACCCCGCTCTTTCCCCCTCCACTTTGTGCCAACCTCGGAATAAAAAAATACCTTTTTCGTAAATAAAATCATAAAAAGGCAACATTGGTTGTAAATATTTGTAACCTCGCGTCGCTTTTATTTCCCTCATTGTGCATATTTATCTGTTCGAGTTCGTTTCGTTCCATTCCAATCTGTTTAATTCATCCAATTATTGCAGAGTTGTAATATGATTTGAGTGCCTATATTTGACGCATGGACATTGATGTATTCTTCAAGCATTTCTTGCTATTAGAGTACAGCGCAGGGTCTGGGGTCTGTCAACCAAAAGACAGCATTTTTTTTTCGAAAATGCCAATGTCTTTCAATAGATAACATTCTTGACTTTTTTAAGTCATGAATGCATATTGTGTCATATTATTTTTATAATATGAAACAATACGCATTCAATTATACAAACATAACACAAAAAAGCAGTTTATTTTGGAAAAAAGTAATCAACTTTTTAAAAAAGTAATCGTCAAACTTTTATCATAGAACTATTATGATCCATTGCATTACGTAATCAAAAACTTTAACTTCACTTAATTCATACTTCCCGAACAAATTTAATGCAACACTTAGGTAAATTTATAAGATACAACGATATTCCTACTTAAAAAGTATATAAATAAATTTTAAAATAAAAAAATACGATATCAAATAAAAACAAATCATAAAATTCAAACATAACCTGACTTTCAGTGTTGCCAAGAGTAGGGATTTTTTTTTTTTACTATAAAGAAGGGATTTTTTATTTAAAAATGAGGGTTGAAAGCATTGAGATTTTGGCGGGGTGTCAATTGATTTTAGCCGTGTGTCGTACTATAAATAACTAAGATTTCGACTAAAATTTATTCAACATCAGAGTTTAACAAAAATATAGGATATGAAATGAAAAAAAAAACACAATTTCATAGCCACTTCATGATAAACACATAAAAAACAATAATAATAAAGCTAATATATATATATATATATATATATTATATATATATATATATATATATATATATAAATATATATATATATATATATATATATATATATATATATATATATATGTATATGTGTGTGTGTGTGTGTGTGTGTGTGTGTGTATAAACTCTGATGATGACTAAACTTTAATAGAAAGCTTGGTTATTTATATAAAAAATTAAAGACTTTTGAGTAATTATTATGTTTATCTGTCAAAATTTATTATATCATGCATATTTGTGGTCAAATACATTCCTCATAGATTATTACATAACACATTCCTGATAAGTGCTATCAGTTTTAATACAATGTAATCATAATAAATTTGTTTATTTTAATTTTGTCCTCTGTCATAACTTTTAGTAAATAAATTATGGCTATTGACTATACTGATATAGACAATACTCAAGATTACGCCTATAGACTATATTGATATAGACCAGGCCTGGGAAAACTACGGCCCAAGGGCCACATACGGCCCGCGGGAAAAATTAAAATGTTTAGAAAAAAGATAAAATAAATAAAAAATTAAAAAAATATTAGGTATAAGCAAATAAATTATCTAATTCAAAATTATTATGAAAAGTTAGATACCAAGATAAGGAAATAATGGATTGTTACTTTAACTTTAGAGTTCGGAGAAACAAAAACTTGTAAGATAAGAAACAATTGCATAAAGAGCGGCCGCCTTTCATTTCAATTCTCATTGTCGGATTTGGCGAATTCTAATTATTTTAGTGAATTTTTATTTTCACAATAATTAGATAAAAATATTTTGCCTTCTGTGAATTGCCGAAAAGGATTTGATAATTAAAAAATACAATCCCTTTGATCTTTTATTTTATAGGAATACTTTTTAAGATTATTTTTACACCTAGTTTTCTAGCAAAATTTGTCTTCGGTTATATTTCAAGATCTGACGAAGATACTCTGTTTTGTTTTTTTCTGTTTAGTGCTTAAGTTCCCTAATTCCTATTCTTTGAGAGTAAATTTGACTTTCGTAAAACACCAGCGTCTGCAATTTGTTGCGGGTTTAGCATACTTTGACATTTAAGGAATGCGGCCCCCGACTGGCTGTAAAAAGACTAAGCGGCCCTTTGCTTGAAAAGTTTGCCCAGGCCTGATATAGACAATACTCAAGATTATGATGCAAAAGAAACTGTTGTGCACATTCTTTATTTTTTTACTTTTTGTTGGCCTCATTCTTTTTTCTTTCCAAACATTAACTTGTTTAAAAAAAGCATTTTACTTAATAAATTCCATAATAATTATTGGACATTTTATCTACAATAATTATTTTGTTTCACTTTTAACATAATAAAATGAAATTACAGAGAGGTTACTTTTGAAAACCTTCAGACTTGTGTTTTCCAAAGTAACCTCCTACTCCAGGAGTCAGACCTGACAAATGTGATTTAATTATTACTGGTTCAAACTAATATTTAAATAAATAAAACTTCAATATTTTTATGAAGAAAAACATATAGACCAAGAGCCCAAGGGTGTTTTGTTAATAAAAAGTGTAATGGCTGGAACCGGTCTCAATTTTTGTAAATATCTTCCTGAACAAGGATCTGCAATTCTGCCGACTCGTATCGGATGGGTGTCCAGGCAAAACGCACTTTAACATGTCAAATTTACCACCCAAGTTAACAAACAGTGTAATGGCTGGAACCGGTCTCAATTTTTGTAAATACTTTCCTGAACAAGGATCTGCAATTCTGCCAAACTCGTATCGGATGGGTGTCCTGGCAGAACCTTTGACTCCCAAAGTGCGTTCTGCCTGGGACACCCATCCGATACGAGTCGGCAGAATTGCAGATCCTTGTTCAGGAAGGTATTTACGAAAAATTGAGACCGGTTTCCAGCCATTACACTTTTTATTAAAAACATCCCTGGGCTCTTGGTCTATAAGGTATGGCAGATGTCAGGGTCAAATTTTAAGGAAATCTCACAAATTTTATATTTCTTAAAATAAGTGGTTTCCCGCTAGCTGTATGCAAAACTTGAAGAGGACGTTTTTAAAAGCTGATAAAATTCCCAATATATTGAGTGTTTATTTATTAAAATTGGATTCCTAGAACTAAAGTCATAGCATTTGCAAAATGACTTAAAATACACACAAAACAGATATTTTTTAAAATAAGAGAATGAATGCAAAAATTAACAGTTTGGTTGTAGTTATCCTATTTTGACAAAATTTTATCAGCTTAAAAAATGCTGTCTTCTAGTTTTGCACACTTTGAACAGGGAACCACTTATTTTTAGAAACCTAAAATTTGTACGATTTTCTAAACTTTTGAGCGTTCACAATCATACTCTATTCTGGATTGGCAGACTACATTTTTCATAATTATTTAAGGTATATTTAAAAAAAAAATTGGTTTGAAGGAGTATAAAATTGATCAACGTTTATTATTTTAATAGAAAATCTGATATACAACTTTAAGATTTACTCACAATTCAACTTTTAATTTGTATTTATTTATATTTTTCATATTATATTATTATGATTATTAATTATACACTCAAGGGAAGCAGCCCCTACTTTTTAAAACGTTAAAAATAGTTTGATTATTATTGACATTATGATCAAATGCTATGTATATATCATAAATACAAATATTTTGTATTTATAATAGCATTGAAGGGAGGTCTCTCATTGTGACACCAGCCTGATCAGTGACCAGGCCTATTGAAGAATCAGCTACCATAGAAAAGACTCAGTATTGTCGGTAGCTGATTTCTTACACTAGTGCTCTAGTAAGTACTATGAATAGTTCCAGATTGGGATGTCTGTGCTTGATAAATAATTAAAAATTATGCTTTATATTATAGTAGTTGTTGCTTTGTATTGAATTATGACAAAGCAATTTAAATGTTGGATATTTTAACGTAAGGAAACCAAATGGTATTAATAAATAACCATATTATTCTTAGAAAATGACATTCTTTATTCTCTTCGGTATATTTTAAACTTTTCTAAAATTTGATGTAGAATTATCTTAGAATTCAAATTGTTTCTTATCCAATGCAGTTAAAACTAGTACTGTTTAATTTTTAGTCTTTGTTAATTATCATGTTATTTCCTAAAAATGTTTTTAAAACTCTTTTTTTATTGTTATTTGTTATCAAAAGTATGTCTTCCATTCTATTAAGTCTTCCAAAAGCAAATTTTTTTTTATATTAATGAAGTATTAGTTTTGTTAGTTCTTTGTAATAATATTTGTTTCTTACATGATCTTGTAAATACATCATGGATTACTTACTATGGATTTATTGTTTTATTTTTCCCCCCTATCTTGTTCTCTAAGTTGTTGGACTTTTCTAGGTAGAAATCACCTGTAGCCTAACTCGCCTGAGCGAGGTACTTTTAAGGAGAGTTTATTAGATTGGCCCTTAAAAATAAACTTTTTTTTCTTTGCTCCCAACCCCTAATTTTGTTTGAATAAATGAAAAAGTTATTCCATAAGAATTTCAGCCCTATCGGAGGTGATTAACAGGTGCCGCCAGCACCTGAAGTTTTATAGGTGTCAAAATTCGTCAAAATTGAGATTTTCGTGATAATTTTTTTTTCTGTGATTTTTAAATTATTTTCTAGGTAAAAACAATACTTAACCCACTATCTAGATACTATGAACTTATCATTATGACCTAAAATGATCTTATTTTATCCCTACTCTCATATTTAATGGTGAACATATATATATTTTTTCTGAAATAATGTTCAAAAACATTATTTTTTCTATACACTGTAAAGTATAACTCATATAATATGTTTTTTTTGTATCAATTCATTGGCATATTATGTTTTTGTATACTGTCTTCTATAATTTAAGATCAATATTTTGGTTATTTATACCAAAATTAGCAGACCTAATGTGTAACATACAAAACACTGTCATCCTATCTCGCAATAGGTGAAAGCTAAGTAATGAGTATAATAGTCATTCAGTTTCAAGAATTATGACATCTGAAACTTTGTGTGTTACCCCCTCCCCCCTTGCCTGACCATCCCCCCTCTTCCCTATTGTAAAATCAGAAATTTTATAGAATTTCCACAAAAAAATTAATAGAATAAAGAAAGGCAAGATAGGTTATAACTCTAGTATTGAACACCGGTAAGCACAATGGAGCTTGCAGAACTATTGAGAACCTCTTAGAAAAGGATTTGCTATACCTGCCTTGTAGGCACCACATATTTGAAATTGCGTTAAAGGTTTTGAGGTATTGATTATTGAGGTAGGGAGTAACCATCTAAAGAAGGTTACTCAAAGACCTTTTTTGGATAGTTACTCCCCTCATAGAGTTGTTGGGGAGTAACCATCGGAAGAAGGTTACCTTCTTAGGAGATGGTTACTCCCCTCAGTTTTTACTCCCATTTCTTTGACTTTCCCCCTACTCTAACCCCAACAATAGCCCAATGCTTTTCTACATCCCAGGAAAGCCCTTATAATGAGGTAAAATATATAAAGATTAGTAATAAAATCAAAAAACTAAGGGGAGTAACAAAAGAGAGTAACTAGTCTGATCTGTCAAAGGGGAGTAACAATCTTAAGCAGTAAATAGCATTTGTCTTTCCTAAACGATATAATTGAATATACATAGCCAGCTTTCGACCATAACGATCATCATCAGTGCCGGTGAGATGAGTCTAATTATTCTTGGCCAGTTTCTTAGGCCACAGCTATCTTAGCAGACTCTATCGGTGGACTAGACTAATGGCTCCCAGAGGTGGATTTATGTCAGAAAAAAATAGCTTTACTTACTTTTCAGCTTAGTGAGCTCTAGTTTTCACTTTGTACAACTGTTATCAATATTGTTATAAGTTTTTAATCAAGACGTCTATAAACTAGAATGTAAAAGACAATTTTCTGAACATTTTAGTTGTTTATAAGATTATTTGTTAGAAAATAAGATAAATTTATAATTTTTTTCATTAAAAGAACAAATAAAAAAGCAATAAACACCCAAATTAATTTCCATTTCAGCACATCATGGTTATCATGTCTAGTTAAAAATAACACAGCGTTTATATTTTTATAACATTTTATGAAAATTATACACTTGAAATAATTAATAAAATTGTTAAAGATCCCTTTAAATAATTTTCATCTTGAAAATGAAGAAATAATTATTTTATACATGCCGAAACAAGGTGAACCGACCTGCCTCTAGTGAACTTAAAGCAGGCCCATCAAAAACACTTTATTCCAGGGGAGTTGGACCATTGTGTCCCGCCCCCCCCCCTAATGTATGTATTTTTTACATCACTTTAGCTTAAACTAAATTCTCCTAAGAAATTTAATTTTTATTAAAAATAATAAAGGATAAAGAAAAAACAAGTACAAAATTTTCCTAATATTTTTTTATTTGAAATACTTCAAAATATTTCTTCCACAATGAAAAAAAGTTACATTTGTACAACCATATACAATATATAGAATATTAACCTTTTTAAATATATCTGGCAGAAGGAAAAAACCCGATTAGTACAAACTACTGCACAAAATTTTACACTTTTTAATATAATTCTGTTTTTTAATCTACAAATTATTACGGATTTATAATATATATATTTTTTTCTACAAACCTAATTTTATATTAGTATAATAATAAAATTCATAAAATAATTAAATTCATTTTTTTTATAATATTTAAACATTAGTTACACATAGTTATTTATTATGAGATTAAAATGTGTAATTAATTTAATAATTATCCTAAATAAAATAAAATTATTAAAAATTAAAAAAAAAAAATCTTAATCATGGATTAAAATAAAATACTCCCACTATTCCAATAATTGTCAATAAAAAAAGATAATCCTACCAACTATGTATCAATCAAATTTACAAATTAAATCAAATCCCTTTAAAGGGTAATAAAAAATGCTTTAATCAAAAAAGCAAAAAAATACAATACTTAAAAATATAAATAAATGAAAAAAACTGGAAAAATTAATTATTTAAATTACATTAATAAAAATCAGGAAAAGTATTTACTTGGAAATCTAATTTTAAATTTTACTAAAACCAATAAAATGCAAAATATCTGAAAAATATTGCTCACTTTTGTATTATGTTGAAATAGAAGGATAGCTCCATTTATTAAGTTTAAAAAAAAAAAAATTTATAAGAGAAAACAAATGCTAATTTTCTAAATTTACTATATTAACTATAAAAAAGCTATTTTTACTAATTTAAAGATATCATAATTAAATGTTAGACAATTGTAAATTGTTAGAAATTGTCTGCTTAAGTATAGTAACGGAACTATAGTATAAGTTTCAGGTTTGAGTCTCGGAGAGGGGCTCCTATAGCTTAAAGTGCAACAATTAATCTGAGCATTTCATGGAATAAAATTTTAACTAAAATTGTCTAAAATTCAAGAAAAAAATAGCAAAATTATAATATAAAATATGATGGATATTTATAAAATGCCTTAATAATACGATAAAGTAATATTTATTTCACTAATACCAGTATGTAATTTGTACAGTAATGTTTATCTTATTAATACCAGTATGATAATGGTACAGTAATATTCAGCTTTCTAGTATAACCAACCAGACATTGAAATAGTAGAAAAAATGTCTAAAGAGAAAGTATTGGAAAAATTATTAAAAGAAATATTGGAGGAGCTCATGTCTCATTGTCTATCTGTTGCAGTAGTTGTCCATAGCTTACCAGTCGGTACAAAAATAATTTATTCCATTAGTACCCAAACTTAATTGTATTTAACCACTTGTAAATCAATGTACAATCAATTAAGTGCATCAATATATAAGTATTATACATATATTTTTCAGAGTTTTCACATCCAAATTTATCTATTATAAATTCTTTATAATTTGTTACTTATTAAAAATTAAAAAAATTATACTATTAGTCAATTAATAAGATCAATTAAAAAATAAAGCAGTTGAAAAGAAAAAAAAACTTACTTTGAATATAAAATGAAAAATTAATGAATAAAAAGGAACTTATAAATCTAAAAAAATAATAATATTTTTCGTTATAAATAGGTTTTTACTTATAAATTTTATCTGTTCAAAGAGTGCCGAAAATACATATAACATCAAATACAATTGCATTAACTTTTAATATTATTTTAATAATAATAATAATAGCATCTTTTGCAAAGATAAAATACCAAGAGATAATGTACTGAGAATAATAATAAATTTTGTTATAATTAGGTGCTAATAGCTTTTTAACAAAGTAATATTTTGGAAGTTATATAGTATAATATTTTGTTATAATATTGTAGTAATTAATAAGGACGCGTATTGAAATATTGAGCTAACAGCATATTTATGTAACTCACCAGTCATATTATATAAATAATAATAATAATAATGCCCGTTTAGAGCCTTGCGGCTTATCAGGGATAACCCCTGCGGGAACGCAACACATTACGCTCAAAGTATAATTTAAAGTTGGCATGTTTACATAACACACAAATCATATTACTTCATGTGAATGCATTCATTACTTTTAGCCATTTAATGCTTAGTGTAAATATAAAACGTAACTCCTGATGGTATTAAATTACCATGTAGTGTACATTTTTTATACTTATAAGGTTTATTTGGAGAATGAAATTGGAGTATGGGGATCAATTTTGTTTGACCACTAGATGCCAAAAATATGTAACACACACACACACCAAAATATATATATATATATATATATATATATATAATATATATATATATATATATATATATATATATATAATATATATATAAATATATATATATATATATATATATAATAATATATATCTGTGATGTGTCTGTTGATAAATTTAACTTTTTTATAATTATTACTAAACAAAAACAAACAATTGGTTATTGACTTCTATTTAAATCAGCTATCATTATAAATAACCCAAAATAATATTCTCAGTACATTAGACAATTTACATTATTCAAATTACATTTTATTTAACATTGAAAAAAATACAAAAAAATGTTCATTTTTTTAAATACTATGTTTATTTTTTTTTCAAACAAGGCACATACAAAGATCTACTATACATAATTGTTTATAATAATATATTTGAATTATTTATAATATGTATAATATTTATAATATAATACATAAAAGCACTAATATATATATTTGTTTATACTTTAAAAAAAATTGATTCTATTCTATTAGTTTTACATTATGTTTCTTTAACACACATTATAAGAAAAATAAAATTAAAAAAAATATATTAAGAGAGCGAACAATACGTAAATAAGTTCAAAATTATAAATAAAAGGAATATATAGATGTAGCAGTAAAAATACAGAAATCTGATGGTTGATTTATATACCTGGGCTTTATCAGCTCTGATATGTGAACTCTACTTCTATATTAATAACCTTCAACAATATTTTCTTAGTATAATGGAATAGAATCAACATATTTTGGGCTATAAAACGTGTGCCGATGTTGAAGGAAAAAAGTTTTGGCTGCTAGGGGAACATTGGCTTAGTTACTATAACAGAGGCTATGCACATATGTTGCCTGTTTGTGATAGAGGTTATTTTGTGTGACTGACATAGTGTGACAAAAATTTATGCAAGGCAATAGCATTTCTTTAGGCACAAATAAAACAATACGGAGGGTTCATTTGCACAATATTTTAACATTTTATCTTTCATTCTCATCTATTCTTATTGATAAGAACTAAAGGGCAGCTGTTTTTAAAAATCCAGTTTCATCAAAACTGGCTAAGTTTTTGGGGAATAAACAATAAGTGAGTTCACTTATTGTTTCATTCCACTATGAACTAGAGATATACAGTTAAAGTTAGCTGTTAGTATTCTACACAAGGAACTTATATAAAAGGGAAGGCACATATCAAGCATGCTTAAATGTGAAAAAACAAACTTTATATGCTTCTTCAATGCATGCATATGGGACAAGTTGTCCAATGCCTATCTATTTTTTTTAAAAACGGTGGCGACACTTTTTTGCCTTTTTTGCTCCCCCTGTGATTCTAAAAATGTATAGGAAATATTAATCACCACAGGTTCAAAATGAAAAAACAATTCATTAATGATTTTTAATTTTTTTAAATAGCTTAAATTAAAACACAGTTTTATTTTTCGTTCCTATCACAATATCATGTAATAATACCTCCTACTGTTTTCATACTGGATGGTTGAAACTTAGTACAAAAATCAACCTTCAGATACAGTTTTTATTTTTTTTACCTTTTTTTAAACATTTGAATTTTTTCTAAAGAAATAATATTTTACTAACTTTTAGAATGGTTTAGTAATTTCACTACACATACCATTAATATGCTAAAATATTAATTCCAGCTATTAAAAAATTTATAAATTTAAAGAAGTGCAAATTAATTAAAGTGATTACAACACTTATTAAAGTGGTTTTAAACACTTAAAAGTATTTAAGTGATTTACAACACTTAATATAAATTCAGCAAGAGATCTTACTACTTTTAGGTATAGCTGGACATTTAGACATAATTCAAAGAGATTTTTAATCATATAAGTTCATTCACTTTTATTAAAATATTTAAACAATTAAATAAAGAATTTTTCTTTTTAAATATAATATTTTCCCCAAATGTTCTTTGAAATAAATCAAATTTTTATTTAAAATTTAAATTTTGTATTAAAATGAAAAAAAATAATACCATTCAGTCTTAATTAAAATAAATATTTCTTTTAAAATTTGTAAAAAATCTTGTTAGAGAAACAAATACAATACAAAAAGGGTAGAATTGCAATCAAATAGGCATCATACAAATGCTTTTTAAACTTCGACCGTACAAGTATACATTTTCTTAACCAAACACTGTTCTAGAAAAACTAGTGTACCAGTTACAAACAATTCTAAACTTATAAGCATGACATTTTGATGAAAACAATACCATCATGAAAACATTTGTGTAAACGTTATGACATAATTCATTATTTTGACCAAGTTTTACCAAACAAATTTATTTTGTTTTTCCTGACAATAATTTTTACAAAAGAATATAAGAAAAAAAAAGAAAAATGGGCTTACTTAGATCTAAGGGTGTTTCTTATGAGATGACTTCAAAACAAAAAATAAATAAATTATTTTTAACATACATTCTTTTACACTGTACATATCATAACCACTAAATAAAAAAAAAGTAATAAAAATATAAAAAATAAATTGACACATAATATTTGTTAAAGTAGAGAAAATGTTAAATACTGAGACAAGTTAATGATATTTTATCATCTAAATAGATCAACTAAATTAATAACAGTATGACTTATTTTATTTTATTGACAATTCCGCAATAGAAATTTAAGAGATATAAGTAGGCCTTTTATCACCATTTTGGTTGAAGCCATTTTTGATTTGACTTTAAAATATTAATTTGGGATCTTTATACATATTTAGTAATGTTTTGAAAAAAAAAAAAACATTTGCCACAAATAAGAGCTTTTTGACCTGTTTCAAAATAACAGATAATTGATTTTTTTTTTCAAATAACACAAAGAATTATTGGATAATTACTATTATTATTTAATTATTATTATAATTTAACAATCCTAATAATTGTATTTTTAATTACTACAAAACTAAATGTTTTGGAAAAAATCCAGAATTGATTTAAATATTTATATTCTACTAGGGGTTACTAAAGTAAAATGTACATTGTACATTAAAATGTATGAGAGCAGTGTAGTTATTTTGGGCTAACACGAGACAAATGTACACTTGGAGTTTTTCCTATAACCTATAGTTTGACAGTAATTAAACACCCAAAAACAATTTTTCATAATTTTCAACTGGATAACATTACTTTGAAATGGCAAATGATTAAAAGCTCTGGTTTCTAGAAAATATTTTCTTTTTTCTAGACCTTCCTAAATATGTAATATGATATAGAGATTTCAATTAGAAATTTTAAAGTTAAATCCAATATAGCGTCAACAAAACATGCGGAAAAAGAGGACCTATCAAAAATCCTATTTTTAAACATATTGGAAACAGCAATAATTTTTAATAAGCATATGTTTGATAACTCAAATCATAAAGGAAATAATTAACCCCTGCAAACATTTGAATTGCCGAGCTACCATTTAATCTCAAAATTACAAAGAAAAAAACACTTAAATTTTAAAAGTGATATTGTTCTTAAATAACAGATTGCTAATACACTGAGCATAGTTAGTAATAATGTTATACTTATGTTGCAAGGTAACAATTATTTATATCAATTACAGACTGTGTCTAAAAATAATCGTATTAACATTTTTATCACCTAAAAATACAAAAAAAAAAAAAAAAATAAATGTGCCAATTAATTCTGTCTAAAAGTATTTTACATTAAGCGTAGGCAAGAACTACAGAGGTTACATCAGAGATTAATCCACAAAAATTTATAAACTTAAACATTCATAAAATAAGTTACTGATAACAGTCTTCAAAAAATTAAAAAATATTTCCCTTTTTTTACATTTATACAGATTTTTTAAACAAATAAAATTCCCTTTTTTTAAAAAAAATAAATCAAATAAAAATATAAATCAATGCCATTTACAATTATTTACAATTTATTAACATTTTTTTTCAAATTAACAGTCTTGCAAAGTATTTATAACTCCATTCGTTTTCGAGATACTATACACTTTTAGGTATTACGAAAAAACCTAAAATTCCTTAATTTTAATAAAGCTTCCTTTTCCCTAAAAAATTGAGTTTTTAAGTAAAAAATATTTTTTAATTACAGGTAAATTTTTTTATTAGTAATTTTGAAGTCATTCAAATAATATGAGAAATTGAGATCAAGTTTGATTTTATTCCTTCTCATTTTCAATTCTGAAACACCCCTGATTTCTTTAATATATACAAGAAAAAATAACATGAAAATAAAAAAAAATAGTTTACAAAGAAGTAAATGAGTAAAGAAAAGAAATAAATAGCTATGAGAAAATGCACACAAAAACAAGTTTAATGCTTCGTAATAAAATAAACAACTTATGGTGATTTAAATAAGAACAATAAAGAATAATTTTATGTCTAAGCGAAAAATTCAATGTTCATAGAGTCACACCAATTCAATGTTCATAGTGTCATACATTGAAAATTCAAGTGTCATACCAAGATTCAATCCCTAGCTTGATATAATATATATTTTTTAAATTCTGCATTACTTTAGAATGTTTTAACAGACGTTTCAACTTAAAATAAATTGAAACAAACAACAGAACAGGTCTTATAAGTTTTCAAAGGGTCACAAAAACAAGCAATAATTACAAGAGAAATACATACATTAATAAAAAAATGAAATGGAAAGAAAATAAAGAATTGTATTTACTCTTAAAAATTATTGGGCATACAATGATTTCCAGTAAATAAAATTTTAAATAAAATTAAATTTTTGAATAATTTTTTATCATTTGATACTACTGAGTTTTGCAAAACATGAATCTCGCACAATTTATTTTGTGTCAATATTTTTTTAATGGATAACAATAAAAAATAATTATTAATTAAATGCACCAATAAACAAGTAAGTAGTATAAAACAAAAATTTAAAAGTAATTCAAGAACAATGAAAATAAATAAAAAATTATTCCTTACGAGTAATTATTTAATCACCATAAAGACTTTCTCTAAATTCATTATTAAATTTTTATCTAAAAAAAATCTTTCCTGTACATTCAAAATATACAATAAGTGGGGAAGAAAAATCAACATATAATTTTTTAGTGATTATTATAAAACATCAATTACCATTTTAAATATTTGTTGAAAAGTTTGGATATTTGTTATAATACAAACAATGTTCTACAATCATTATACAATATTAATACAACTTTATGCATACATATAAAATATTTTATTTTCCGATATTATAAAGTCTAATGTTTAAGGTTAAATTCAGATTTTTATGTTATCTATTACAAAATTAGTTAGATAAAAACAAATTAATATATTTTCTAAAATTAATGTAAAATATAATAAGATTTCCTTCTGCTTTTTAATAAAGGGAGGAAACTGGCAAGAAAATATATCATTACAAAAGCTACCAAGTAATATTAGGTACTTGTTTTTCTAAATTTTAATGAGATTGAAATTTTTTAACAGCTAATCAGAAACCCACATAATAAATACTTAACCAATTCAGCTAACAAAATTAACCAATCAAGTTAAGAAATTTTCAATGCACTAAATAGTTAATCAAATATTTATGAATTAATACATAAAATCATTGATTTTATGTTAAAAGTATTGCTAATGAACTAAAGAAGAATTAATTTAATATTTTTTTAGCCAATTTTTTTTTATAGAAACCTGTACAGTTCAAAATGGTTATATTACTCACTTATAACTTTTGACATGAAAAACGTCTGTTTTAATAGAAGCAGCAGGAATCCAACTTTGGAAAGAAAAAATACCTATAGCTACTTAAGTAACGTCATAAGATAACCAACCCTAGTCAAACCCTGGGTGGGAGTGCTCTAAACACACATGCCTTGATCCATTTACAAGTCATTTAACTAGCACTCTAAACTTTGTTTCATTTGTGTCAAGTTTCCCCATAATTTTATATTTCCTTTGGTATTGCTATTCCTGTATATTGTGTTGTGCTTAAAAATGTTACATTGGGTACTTTCCGCACATAACATTGATTACTTAATTTCTAAGTTGATGCTTATTGTGTAAGAAATTAACAAATTAGTGCTATAAAGTATCTGTGCTGACCCTGCCAATGGATATATAAGATGGCATCATGTTGAGAGCAATTCAACAAGTAAAGTCAGCATCTTGCAGTTGTTTACAGAATTTAATTTTTACTGATTTTTTTTGTAAATAAGTTATTTACGAGTAGAAGTTAAATAAATAATGATATAATTCAGATTGACTATGCAAGAATGCTATAAAATAACAATATTAAAAAAACACCATTAAAGTAAAAGGAAATGATACAAATCTAGTTAAAAATAGTTTGTTTTAAATAGAAGAGATAAGATAACAGCAAAGGGTTAAAAACCTGACTCACCCATCTACAGAACGCCCCCATCCCAGCTATAGGAACTTTTTTCTTCCCTTTTTTACTACAAGTGTTACGTTTTCTCTCTTCCATCTGATTTGAGTATAATTTTATTAAAAATAATTACTACTAGTAGATCATTATCACACAAGTGTTTAACAACACTAAAACTAGTGTTATAACTATTTGGTAAGGACAGTTTATTATAAGTTCTTCCTAATTAGTAATTACATAAGAGATTTAAATTCATTAAAACTAAAAAAAGACAACAATTACACTTATACAATTTTTAAAACAACTAGAAAAATAAATTGCGACTTGACATATTAAATTGAATCAGCAACCAACTCTGACTGACAAAATTAAACTACATTACGTTGTACATAACATAATAAAGCACATCTAATGGTCACTTTTGCCTAATAAAAAAACAATAATAGAATCTAATAGGTTGCTTTTGTTTTGATATTAGCTGCTATTTTTGTGAATTTAAAATTATTAGTCGTCCATTTTAATTGAAGAGGAGGGGAGTAATAGTCCATTTTTTAAAAATTTAGTTAGAAGAGCTACCTGTTAAATTTTGGGATGCACAATTGTTATTTTTTAGAAGAATTACAAAAAATCCATGCTGAAGGATGACTCGGCGCACAGGCTACTACAGTCTATTCTATGAGCACAGTGAATAAATACTAACAATTTTTAATAAAATAAACATCACTGTGATTAACATTGTTTTTAAGTTGCTAATTAAAATTACATTACTAAAGAAAATAATAAATTAAAAAAAAATAATTATTTAATTCAATTCAAATAAACCATGTTAGAAAGCATCTAAAATTTAAAAAAATGTATTTAATTATTTTGGGTTTCTTTTATTTCTTTTTTTTATTAAATTCTCATGCAAAATATTCTACCATAGACAATGAAATTTGATATATTTTTATGTTTATTAATAATTATTTATTTTAAAAAACAGACCTTATATTTAATTATATGCACATTTCAATGTCCAATTATATGCACATTTAATGTCCAATTATATGCACATTTTAATGTCCAATTAAATGCTCATTTTAATGTCCAATTATATGCACATTTAAAGTCCAATTATATGCAAATTTTAATGTCCAATTATATGCACATTTTAATGTCAATATGCACATTTAATGTCCAATTATATGCACAATTTATATGCACATTTTAATGTCCAATTATATGCACATTTTAATGTCCACTATGATACCATTAAAAGTAATCATAAAAAGAAACAGAATAAAAACATTAAAATTAGGATCAAAGATTTTAAATAAAATTATCAACAAAATAATTCATCTTTTGGTCCATAAGTACTGTTAATTTCTTTTTTTTTTTCGTTTGCAAAAATAAAATTAAATACATAGTATTTTTTTATTCATTAAAAATAAAAGACATCGATATTTATTCATTTTGTTTTTAATTTTACATATTAACAATTATTACATGAAATTTTATTTCTTTATCCAAAAAAATACATTAATATTATATATTTTTATAATAAAATTAATATATTTAATACATATATTTAGTTTTCTATTTACTACATCAATGAAGTAAATAGTGCAATATTAAAAACATTTTAATAAAGACATTTATAGGCATAAATAGCAAAACATTTTTTTTTTAAATTTTTCGTGAAGTGCCTTTAAAGATTAATTTGTTTAACTGTTTTAAATTGTTTAGTTCTTATAATTATTTCAAGCAAATATATTGATTTTCTTACGATAGCCCACAACACATAAAGTATTTTGAATAAAAGATTAATGACAAAAGGAATATGAGTAAATATCTTTTGACTTATATATGTGTGCAGATTGGCTACATACTTTTCTTGAGAAAAGAAAAAAAGAAGAATGAGAAAATTAAGAAAAAAAAATTGTTATAAACGTTTTTAGTCCTCATTTCAAAACTAATAATATGAATTATTTTCAAAATGAATAAAGAAGCAAAAAGATTCAGTCCGTTTTGACAAACTATTTGTCACAATATTTTCTTTGCAACCAAAATTTAAAAAAAAAAAATACAGATCAATTTAAATAAATAAAATTACATGATTTTTTTTTATAATGCAATTAAATCAATATAATAGAAAAAAATTGCGAATAAGAATTTAATTTCCTTTTAAATCAATAAAATATCAATTTAACTGAAAAGATTTCGAAAAAATAAATTAAAATATTTTTTTGAGACAGTAATGTATCCTAAAAGAGATACAAATAAAAACATTTTTACACTGGTCTAAGTTCCTTGATTTTTTGTTATAAATAATTTTCTGCCAAACCCAAGTTAAACTTTTAAGCCAACTTAAAACTTCGTCCACAGTAAAATTAAAACACCTTAATAAAATAATTCAAAATAAAATATGAACTTCGCAATTATGATCGAATTAAACTTTTGTTATATTTTGTGTAAAATAATGTCATTTACTCAATTAAAAAGAATCAAATGAAATTTGTTAAACATTAAAAATAAATTATTTCTTTTTACACTATGTTCTTTAAAAAAAATTGGTCCAATTATACATAAGAATATAAATCAAAAATAAATATTAACAATTGTTTTCAGTATTTTTGTACAATATTTTTTCCTGTCATTAAATAATTTGTTTTAAATGTACATTGCTTTATGGAGGGGGGATGAGTTTTAATTTAATTAAAATAAAAAAAGGGGGAATAAATTGTTATGTACAGACTTAAAAGAAAATAATAAATGATTGTAAATTAAATTAAAATTATAGATAAATAATAAGTGCAGTTCAAATGCTTTAACTTAAAAAAAGAAAATTAATAATTAAAAAAAAAATAAGTTAAGAGAATAGATGTTTAGAGAACGCCATTGGTAGGAGGACCGATTGGTCCAAGATCAGCCTGACCAATAGGATTAGCAGTTTTCATGAAGAACTTTTCAAGTTTAGCAATGATGTGTTTTCCGTAAGTATATTTACGGAGAGATGCAAAGTGAGGACGAATTTTCTGCATCAGAACTTTCCTCTGCGATGCTTCACACACATCCAGCATTTTTTGCACCACATAGTTGGCGTATTGATCTTTCATCATGACATGAAGAGAGCTGAAATAATAAGTATTTAAAAATTAATTAATTTTGATAAATAGGAAAAAATCTGGTATGAGGTAACTCGTAACTTTTCCTTATCACATCGAACTTGCTACCCTCATCCTCCCTACTTCCGACTCTCTTTGCTCGTCCTCAGATAGTAAATACATCCGTTTCATTCCCAGCAATAACAAATCCAGGAACTGACCACGCTCGATGCTGCTTAACTTTTATGATCTAACTAAAATCATGAATATACTTGACGTATTGAAACGAAACTTAGTGTACTTATTTATTACTTAATGGTATACTCTTGTACCAAATTTCAACTCAATTTGATTATTCCCCATTTAAAAAAAAAAAACTACACAAGTCATTCAATAAAAATTGAACTAATGCTGATAATGAGATGAAACTTGGCACATATATTAGCCTCATACATGGGTGCTAAATCAAAAATTGATTGCAACATTTTAACGCTTTATATGATTTTTTGAAATTTTTGCTGTCATTATTGTGGGTTAATTAATAAAAATGTATACCCACGTTATAAATGAGGAAAAATAAAAATATTCAAGCTTTTGAGGAGGAATAGGTCCTAATTAATACAAAAAAAACTAATTTTGCCGAGCTTTCGATATAATTTAATCTTTTTCAAGGCTTAACATATTAAATAATAACAAAATTTTTTTTTTGTATTAATTAGGACCTATTCCTCCTCAAAAGCTTGAATATTTAAAATAGAGGTCCCTATAAAAATTGTTTGAAAAATAAAAAGGATTTTACTGATGAGTAACAATCTTAAGAGTTTATTGTGTGTGATATTGTTTTTTTGATATTCTACAAAGATTGAAGATGTCAGGTAAGGTGTCTATATTATAGAAAAAGTATTGTGTTAGCACTGCAAATCCAAAACCAAGATTTGTCCAGAATTATCTGTATCAGGTGCTTTTAAGACTTTCCGAGTGGTTTTTATCTGTCTTTTATCATTGTAACTCTTAAAAGTATTTATGCTAGAGAGTTAAAACAAAATCAAGTGAAGACACTAAATGAATGTTTACAATTTGGTTGGGGAAGTATATATAAATAAATATATATATATATACAGCATCTGATATAACTTTATTAGTTGAGAGTTCCCCCGTCTGCTGATGATGGCGTTATGCCCCCAAATTCTTGATATATATATATATATATAATATATATATATAATATATATATATATATATATATATTATATATATATATATATATATCATAGATATACACACACATACATACAGATAAATATGATGATTAAGTGAATTAAATTACATTATGGTTTAAGAACAGGACAAGAACTTACTTGTCATTGAATCCACAGACTTCTTCAATAAGAATGGCTCTCTCAGCCCGGGTAGCGTGAGTCACACACTTCTCCACAACATTAGAAGCAAATTTGTGTTGCGATAGAGTCAATACTTTTCCTCGTACTGCCGATATCAACTGAGATTTATTCTCTGCTTTTCCGTGTTCTGGAACCAATAACAAAATGAAACCAGGGTGTCCATAAAGGAAAATTAAATAAAAAAAGGGTGTCCATAAATCAGAACACAATAAAACAGATATTAAGATAAATTAGGATAAAAAAATGCACTGGTTTTAAAGTTGGTCAAAATGTATTTAAAGGATCAAATAAAAGAGAAAAAATCCATTACAGAAAGTACAACCTAACTTTAAAGTGGTATAGGGCTGGATACGAGACATGCTCATATCAAAGCTGACATTAGTAAATGTGTTTTTACTAGTGTTTTAGGGTTGTCTGAGTACAAACAGACCTGAACCACATCTGTGGTTGGTGCAGTTTTAGTGTTATTCAATGAGAAGCGTTGTTATTTTATTTAAAATAACAACAAAAATTTAAATATATTTATTTAATAAATTGTTTTAAATAAATAAATTGAATTAATAAATCAATGCAATATTCTCCTACAATTTTTAAGCCTAAAGGTAGGGAAATCTCATTCTATAATTGGCAGCTTTTTCTTCAGATTTTTAGGTTGGTCAGAATGGTCACCAGTTCAGCTTTCTGCTATCAGTGGATTACAAGAGGGATGATCTGTCTATGCAAGTTTAATGATAAGAGAAGTTGTGACATACCAAGGACATGCTGAATAACGTAATTTCCATATTGATCCTGAATGAGCTGATCAGTATGAGAATGAAGTTCATCCAATATAGGGGTAGTTTGTTCAAGAGTACAATGCTCTAATATACGCTGGATAACCCGGCATCCATACGGATGAGTGCTCAGTGTGTAAACCTACCGAAAAAAATTAAATAAAATAAATTATTAGAAAAACATATTTTTATACAAGGAATGTATACAACATTGATTTTTCAAACTAGTTAACAAATTCTAAATAAAGCTAAGCTAAAAAATTAAAAAAAGATAATTGACACCTAACAGTTTTAATACTTATTTATTATACATGTCTGTGGTGGCAGACATGTATAATGGCAGACATGCCTGGCAGGGGGTTAAAACCCAATTGGTGCCTTGTGAATTTTGAAATCATTAAAAGTGGTCTGCGAGCTTCTATCAGACAGGAACCCTGTATTAAAATACCTAAATATTTAATACTACCTCGCTTCAATAATTAAAAAAATAACTTATTGCGAATTACATTAGATCTAATTCTAAATGTAACGTAACGTTTTAAAGAAGTAGAAGGTGGATGGGTTGAGAGAACGACTTGCTCTACACAAGGCAAAATTTTTCCCCATTTTTGTATGTTTTGATAAAGTTGCAATGTCCAAACTAGAAAAACGGTGGACAAACAAATAGTTTATTTTGTTTCTTCATATTATTTGTTTCGGTCTAAAATAATTATATTTGACAGTGTTGTAGTTATACTTTGACCTCAAACCATTATTTTATGAATAACTAAAAAGAAGAAAGATGTGCAAAAAGATAAAATATAACAAAGATTATTTTTATATTATAACTTGAGTTTTTTCATTGATCGGAAGGTATTCTTTAAAAAACTGTTAATTAGTTAAACTCAATGACTAAGCAAACTAACCCCTATATTTTTTCACTTATCTGTAATTTTTTTATATTTTACTCATTTGTTGTTGAATAAATAACAATTTTGTGGTTTTCAGGACTATTTAGTGTTATTATAGCAAGTATCTAGTTAAAGATTTTAAATTAAACAAAAGTTGGTATGAATAAAATAAAATAAAAGTTCTATTTGTTAAAATTATCTCCCTTCTAGAGGAGAAATCTGGAATGTACCACAGGAGAAAACAGTCATGACACCCCTCTTTAACGGAATAAACTTGCTGGTTACCTGGGCTATACCTCAGGAACCATCCCTACTTACCTCTCGGCTACACCTCTCGGACCCAACTAGGGCTATATATACGAAATAACTATTCGTATATATCTATAGTATAGTAATATGGGGGAGTGGTAGTAACTACCAGGCAAGTAGGCCACGTGGTTGGGCCCTTTTAGCCAGCTCCCTAAGATAGTGTTCTACTCCTTTTAATTATAAGTGTAGGTATATTTCATCTAATCCAGACAGAAGAGCCGTGAATTTCTATGGTTCCTCTCATGCTTTTCAAGCAATCATACATATTTTCACTGACTCTTATAGTCTAGTGAAAACTGGGAACAACACGTGCTCTCACTGTTAAACTAAACCTCCACACACTTTAAACTACAAGGCAGAAACAGTATAGTATTATAATGAATCAACAATGAGGGTCCTAAATTTTGCCTATACCCAGTTTCATTAAGGGTAAGGGATCTTTAACGAGTACCTGACAACGCACAGGCTCGAGACCACCGGCTTTACGTCCCTTCTGAAGGACGTGGTACGCAGAATTTTTATCCCTCTCATAAAAATCCTAGAGGCCCGTGCTGGGATTGAACCTATGACTAAAGTCCATTCATTCTGTGTATTGGCCGTACCTTAACCACTACACCACGGGTGACTCTATATCTATAGTATAAATGAGGAAGAGTAACTGTCTATCTTCAGTATAAATGAAGATAAGTTAAAAGTTAAACTACCTGTCCTTGGAAAGCATTGATGATGAACTGGAGAGCGTGGGGATCAACACACTCAATACACTTCTGGACCACATGATTGCCGTTCTGATCTTTAACACATTTCAACACGTGTCCATCCAGTTCACGAACTATTTCCACTTGTTGTTCGCCTGAGATGGATTCCAATGCTTTTTGGATCACACGACAACCATACATCTGCAGTGCTAGAGGCAATACGTGCCCTCTTACCTAAAACAAAGAAATGTTTGAACATTAAAAACAACTCCTTTCATCTACTCCTTGTATTGAAAATAGCTATTCCAATGTCACTAGGGAAGGGGAAAACAGTACCAAAATAAAGTGACTTTATTTAGGTAGGTATTAGGTTGGTAGTAATATAAATCAGTAGTTTCTGAGAAGGTTATAATAGGTTGTACAATGAAGGGTATAATGGGTGAACTAGGTTACATGTTAATTGACTCTTTGCAATAAAGAAAGAATTTGTAGATATCAAATATTATAGAAACAGGCAGTTATTGAAAACTAGTCAACTAGTGGTAGATAACATGAGATCAAAGCATTTGCCTCGAGAAACAAAAGCGAAGTAATCTTCCTCGGCAAGCCTCAGGAGCAAACTACTTTTTGTACCTCCGCTTAAAAGCCTCAAGAGCAAACTAATTTATATCCCTCCGCCTAACAGTGTCAGGAGCAAACTAATTGATCTCCCTCCACCTAACAGCCTCAGGAGCAAATGCAGTTTTCTCCTGCAGAGAAAACTGGACATTCATTGTTCTGTAAATAACTATTACAACTAAAATTAAAAGGTTGTATCATCTTCCCGTCGTCGTGCTAATTGAGACTAGAAGTTAATCACTGATATAACTTTATTAGTTGAGAGCTCGAGTGTTGCCTCGCCTGCTGATGATGGCGTTATGCCGAAACCGGTCCAGGGATATTTATATCCAACAGCAAGTATCGACGGTAGCTGATTCTTCGAATAACTATTACAACATAATTACTTTGAGTCCACTTTGTACTTGGAATCTTAAGTAGTGGATGTTTTCAAGCACTGAAATACTCAACTTCTCACTGGTACCGCAGATGGGATTATCGCCAAAAGATGGCTCTTCTTTGTAGGAAAAATATTATAAAGGAAAAAAAGGTGCCTTTATTAATGTTGACTATTCTGCTAAGCTGACTAAAGTTACTGTATAACATTTTTAATAAAGCATATGAAAGTTTTAATAGTACGCAGGTCAATTTTTAGAAACAAATTGACATAAGTTTACAAAAAAGCTGACCAATCATGTGCTCTTTTGTAAACATAAGCATATTGGCAAAATAAATTTATATATATACATAATATTATATATATATATATATATATATAATATATATAATATATGTATATATAATATATATACATATATAATATACATATATATATATATATATATATATATATATATATATATATATATATATATATATTATATATTATATATATATATATATAATTATTCAAGAGATAAAAACATAAAGAAAATAAACATAAGAAGCATACTTTCTGAGCAAGTGTTGCTTTCTGATCCGGTGTACCAAATTCAAAGAACTTCTGAATGACATAGTTGCCGAAAACATCAGTCATGAGATTATAAGCAGCAGACAGAATCTCGCTGAAAACCATTTGTTTCTCAGCTACTGTGGCTCGTTCCAGTTTTTGCTGAATGAATCTGGATCCATGTTGATCTTGAGAGAATTCTACTATGTGATTGGCTAGATCTCGCAGCTGTAGAGATGGGTATCTGTTGTTCCTGTGATAACAAAAAAAAACAATAATATAGTTTCAGCAATGCAATTAAGAAATATTAGTTAAAATCTCCAACCAATAACTTAAAAGAGTGTCCATGATGATTAAAAAGAAAAGTTTCACATCCTTTTGAAAAGTCAAAACTACTAGTACTCCAAAACATTCAATACTATCAGAAGGGTTTCTTGACGATTTAAAAACAAAGGTTTCCACCTCAAGTTTTCTTACCAACAAATGGAAAGTGTATAAAAATTCTATAAAACAGATTTTCTTTGAAAAAATAAAATAAAGAAAGGACACAGACATGCAAGGTCTTAAATTTTTCCAGAAGAGAACAAAAATGATCACCTGAAATCTTCTAGAAGTCGACTGCGCCCGTTAGGTTTGGATTCAAGAGGTGACGTATTGAGAGCTCTTGCAACTGGGAATTTTGAGAAGAGTGAATTAGTTTGAGGTGTTGCGGCAAAGGCAGAGGGTTGAGGAGCGGCGGCTGCAGCTCTGAATTTGGCTTCAGCTCCAGGAGCAGCCGAAAGGAGAGATCTTGCTGCTCCGGTGGAACCAGAGAGAGCACCAAGCTGTAAACCAGAGCTTAGAGGTGGAGGTGTCAAGGAACCAGAACCTGCTAGACCCAAGGGACTAGCACCACTCACTCCACCTGAAACAAAGATAAATCATGTATTAAAGAACAAAACAATAACACTCTGTTTACTTTTCTTCACCTACAACTGTAGGTATAAGAAAAAGTATTGTATTCACAATTTTTTTTTCTTCAAAAGATTAAGAAATGTACTAAAATACTTAGAATAATACTAATATAGAAGGAGCATAGGACCGTAAACACAATGTAATTCCACTGAAGCTGGTTTACTGGAGGTCTTAAGCAGGGGTACCACCCTAACAACAAAACATTATTTTATCTATGTGTCATAAATGACCACCAATGAAGAAAGATGGTTGAGGAACAAATATAATAACTTAAAAACTTGCTGAGTATTTAATAAAATTGGTCTTACATAGCATGAGGGTAAATATTTTAAAAGTGGAAATGAAGAAATTATTTATTTAGATCAATAGAGTTGTGACTTTTATTGTAAACTATTATTTTTTTTATTTAAAATTAAGCTATACTCACTGAGCGTTGAATAATTTTGAGGCCATTTTGCTCTGCCATATTCCATACTAGGAGAATAAGCTGATGTATTTCTATCGAATGAATCTCTCCTACCAGTGTTGGCAGTGTTGAGACTTAACCCTGCAGACAAACAGATAAACAAAGAAAATAAACAAAAAGATAAAATAAATAAATAAGAATCGTTCATCCCTGCAAAACCTCGTAACTCTATCTTTTTTAGCAAAAACAGTTATTTGTATAATTCTGATAAAAGACGTTATGGTTCTCTAGACTCTATCTTATTCCATAGCCCATTGTAATAATTTATAAAAACCTGTAAGTCTCAACAGGAGTAACCTCGCATGTATGATAAAACCATGCATATCTAATAAAATCATGCATGTCTAATAAAACCATTTATGGCTCAAAATTCCCTCTTGTGACAAGCCAGTACAGACTAAAGCCTTTTAAAAAGTATTTTCATCTTATGAATTTGAATGAGCACTAGTGGAGTTGTTCATAATGAAAGGAACGAAGAAAAGAGTCTCTCCACAAAACTATAATTTAATCAAAGCGCTTTCAACCTAACATGAGGCCATCATCAGTGCCAGATATAATAAAAAGAATAAACGGCTAAGAGAAAGACATTAATGGTAAATATAAGTCAAACTGTGGAATTCGATGTCGGTGAGTCTATTACGACTCACCGACATCGTTGAGTCGAAAAAGAAGAGAAGGAAAACTGCGAATTCCACAGTTTGACTTATATTTACCTTTAATGTCTTTCTCTTAGCCGTTTATTCTTTTTATTATATCTGGCACTGATGATGGCCATGTTAGGTTGAAAGCGCTTTGAATAAATTATTGTTTTGTGGAGAGACTCTTTTCTTCGTTCCTTTCATTATTTTCATCTTTTTTTTTTTTTTTTTTTAAACCTAGTTTTTTATTTTATGTTTGAATTAATATATTGTTTGCTGTAATTCTACAAGAGGGAATAGTGTGTACTTATACTACTAGAGGAAGGATACAATGGCTGGGTACATTACCTGGGTAGCTTGGTACTATTGATTTTTCATATATTAATTATGATTTCACACAAATATTACATTTTTTACCAAATCATATTTTATAATGCCTTTATTTAGTAAAATAAAAAATGTTATATTACAAAATATCATGAGCACCGATAGGTGTTGTAGAGGAGTGGGGAGTCTCTAGTCTCAGTACAGTAGGAGTAAGTACAGTTCTGGTACCTAATAGATATTAGCACACTACTAAACCCCTTATCATTCAACCCTACTCTTATCTCTGGTAGTTTGAGTCTCTTTGGTTGGAACAAAATGTATATCTATTAAAATTAATGATAACAAATGTGAGACTTACAACCTTACAAGTTATTTTCACTTTTTGCAAAATAGACTTACAAGATTTTGTGTTGTGAGTATGTGTTTATAACAGCAATACAGCAAAATAAAATGTAACAAAAAGATGCAAACAAGGAAAATAAAGAGTAAACTAAACAATAGTGAGTTACTTACAAGTCAATAACGGTACAATAAATTAAAGTAAAACAAAGGAATAAAAACACAAAGTCAAAACAAGCAAACTAAATTGGACAAAAGCTAAATACGGGTGTAGCAGAAAAAATCAGGTACAAGGTTCCTCAGAACTTTGTCTCATTACATTGGATTCATTAGCTCATCCTCACTACATTGGACTCGCTTTGCTCGTCTTCGGACAGTAAATAAATTTGTTTTATTTTCAACAGTCACCCATCCAGGCATTGACCTTGCTTTGATCAAAAAAATCAAAGTTACACTTGTCGTATTGAAATAAAACTTAGTACACTTATTCATTACGTGAAGGTATACTCGTGTACTGAATTAGATTCAGTAAATTAAATTAAAAGAAATGTATACAAGATATTGGATAAAAATTGAACAAATGCAAATAAATAATGAGGTGAAACTTGGCACATATGGTCTTATATTATTGTCTTATACATTGGTATCATATATTACGACTATATACATTTTGTACATAGAGATAGCAGTGAGAAGATTACACAATTGGTACAGTACATGAAGATTACACTGAGATATGTTAGGTTATAAATATTCCAACTTGACTTCTCAAGACTGCTTCAATCTGCCTAATGCAATAGTATGACCTAGATATTGATAAATTCATGAATTTATATCTTTGTTATCAGGTTTCGCAATAAAAATAGCATTAATTCCCTAAAAAAAATTAGTGACATGCAACTTTTTAATAAAATAAACAAAATATTTCTACAGTTATTGATTCCAGGATTTCGAAAAAGAGCAAATTAAAATACAAAATAAATATATTGTTTATTCATTTGATTATACCTGCACCAAGAGTTGATAAGCTGGATGTCAGTGATGCCAAATTTGTAGAATAGCCAGGGTTGCCACCTGACTGTACAGATGACAGACCTGCCATAACCCAACCCAAAAACACCACAATGCCATATTACCATATACACAAAAACAATACCATACAATTTTTAATCCTCATTGTGTTAATTAAACAAAATTTTAAATTGATTAGTGACAATGTTAATTTTTTGTACAATGTATGTACATATTTTGGTTAGTTAATATATACAAGTACTGATCAATGTTGGGCAATTATTTGAATAATAAATTAATCAAATTTACTATAAAAAATATTTTCTTGAAACAATAATACACATATTTTGTATACAAATATAGTATTCTTCAAGTGGAATGATTATCCTTACATGTGATGGAATTTATTCAATATTTGTTAATTTTGAAAATAATTTTAAAATTGAGTACCATAAGGGATAGTTAAAAACAAAAAGAATCTAATTTATTATATTTGAATTAACAAATAAATAAAAATAACACTTACTCAATCAAAAAGCTCAAATACTACTTTAAATGGATTAAACAAATAAATAAATGATTGCTTTTATCAGTTAATTTTGGTAATTCATTTATTCATTGTGGAACTAAATTGAAAAATTTATTATTCCAATAATTATTCTGCATTGTTATAAATTAGGAATATGGTCAAACTGGTTTGTAATGGGGTACACCATATAATTTTTACAAGCGAGAAACAATTTAATGGTACCATGTCACAGAAACGAGAGCCCTAAACTTGGCTGACTTTGAATGTAGAAGTTAATAGAATAAAAAACTTTATAAGTCAACAATAACTTTCTATTTCAATTTAATATTTCAAAAACCAACTGTTGCTTTTTAATTAAGAGTTTATAGAGCACCTTGCTTCAACCAGTTTTTATTATTTTAATCTAAATAAGAGAAACATCAAGTTTAGAGAAAGAGGATAAAAAGATTAAAATTTTACCTTCCTTTTCAATCTTTTATAGTAATCAACATGGTTAAAATCAATTCACAGGGAGGGAAAATAATGCAAGGGAGACAATGAGGTTAGGCCTAGGAGTTAAACCACACCCACAATTTTCATATCAAAACAACCTAATTGGTTCCTCAACAATATTTTCCCACGCTGTCAACTGTTTATAACCATGTGTAACACTATAAAGATTTTTAATTTTAGAATGTATAAAGAGTAGATTACAAACAGTGTAATATTCTGTTTATATACCATATAATATACATACGATATATACAATCATATTATACAACATAATATTTTTAATCAAACAAACGAAAGTGAACAATATAAAATGTCTCCTAACTTAGGATTATTTTTTATACTGTATATTTATTTATTATTGTGGGGCTATTATAGCGTGTGTCAGAGATATATAAAATAGAGGATACAAACCCAATCTTAATAAATTGAGAGGCTTGAAGCATCACTATGGAACTCTCAGGGGCCCTGTGTTACTACATAGTAACCTACTAAAGTAGTATGTTGATGACTGTTGCCGGCTTATCGAACATTACGTTTCTTTAGTTTTGTATCATAAACGATCTGTTATACAAGTATTACTGTAACTTTGTACGGTTTAATAGATGATATTAACAATCGAAGGTGGTCAGGTTACCATATTAAGTTTCAAGGTAGAGAAATGCTTTTTGATACACAGCACTATAGTGCAGTGCAGCATAATGAGTAAGCAAATGAGATAACATTCTCTTGAATTCAGATAAAACATTTTGAAACTTTAATCCTAATAATTTTTATCAGATCTGCTCTACATACTTTAAGTTAAAATAAATAAAACAAGCACACAGTTAAATTAAAATTATAAAAAAATTGTAGAAAAAATAATGAAAAAGAGTCTCCAAAGATAATAATACATAATAGCAAAGCTCTTTCAACTTAAGAGGCCATCATCAGTGACAAACATTGAAAAAGAAGAGGATGATAGATAAGTCTTAGGGATCACATATTAAAGACAGACTCAAAAGTATTTTCTTTCTTAATATATATATATATATATATATATATATATAATATATATATATATATAATATATAATATATATATATATAATAATAAATTCTTCTTTTCATCAGAATACTAAATGGCTGTAATTTAGCTAGTACATTGACTAATTTAGACCACCCTAGAAACCTAGCACTTATCAAAATTCATTAATCATATATATAATAATATATATATATATATATATATATATAATATATATAAATAAAATTAATAAAATAGAATATAATAAACTTTAAAACAGTTATTCTATTGATTATATAATTTATTTAAGACTTTACCCCTCTGGTTCTAAATTAATTGTCAAATTTATGTAACTTAGATGTTCACAAGACTTATATTATAAATTCTTCTACCAATTACATTTATTTTTTTTGTATACATTATATTTTGGGTTCTGAGTGGTTTTTTATAAATAAATAAATCGTCTTCGATTTTTATGTAATTGATTTAGTTTTTGAAAGTATTAATTTTAATTATACATTTAAAGTTAAAAGCAAGTATTGTGTTAATTACCCTAGAGCTTATTAATAAGGACATTGATTTTCTCAATGGTAAAACAGAGGAAATAACAATATAGGAATATTTACATACCGGTTATTGGGTTAGTCTGGCCATTAGCAGATGTAGTGTACAGCGAAGCAGTTTGAGCACTCTGCTGAGGTGCGGCACCATAGCTCGGAGGTGTCGGTTGCTGTTGAGGTGTTTGTGCTGATCCGAGCAATCTCATACCAGTCTGATCACCTGCACCCATATCCAGTCGAACTAAACCCCCACCATATTACATAGGTTTCTCTACATAATACCCCCAATACATATATCACTCCCACCAGTATTTTACAGAATAGAAAATTATTTCATGAAAAATGTTATGCAAGGAAGAGCTCAATGGCTGTGGTACAAAGACCCACCAATTATTTGATATCTCAGAAGATTTTTTTTAAAAAGTAAGAAGAAACATTTTTTAAACTGACATAGGTCAAAAAAAGTAAAATTTCAATTGGTCAAAGTAAACAATTTTTTAACAACTTATATAAAAAGAAGTAAAATTCTTAATGTAATTGTTCAGAATAAACAATTTTTTTAAAAAAAAATATATAGGTCAAAAGAAGTAAAATTCCACATGTAATTGGTCAGAAGAAACAATTTTTTAAACTGATGTAGGTCAAAAAGAAATAAAATTCTACATGTAATAGGTCAGAAAAATAATTTTCAAAATTATATAGGCCAAAATAAATCAAATTTGAAATGTTATTAGTCAGAAGAAACTATTTTCAAAATAATATAGGCCAAAATAAATTAGATTCGAAATGTTATTAGTCAGAAGACACTATTTTCAAAATGATATAGGCCAAAATAAATTAAATTCTAAATGTTATTAGTCAGAAGACACTATTTTCAAAATGATATAGGCCAAAATAAATTAAATTCGAAATGTTATTAGTCAAAGACCTATTTTCAAACTGATATAGGCCAAAATAAATTAAATTCGAAATGTTATTAGTCAGAAGACACCATTTTAAAAATGATATAGGCCAAAATAAATTAAATTCGAAATGTTATTAGTCAGAAGACACTATTTTCAAAAAATGAAATAGGCCAAATAAATTAAATTCGAAATTTATTAGTCAGAAGAAACATTTTCAAAATGATATAGGCCAAAATAAATTAAATTCGAAATGTTAATGTCAGAAGAAACTATTCAAAATGAGGCCAAAATAAATTAAATTCGAAATGTTATTAGTCAGAAGACACTATTTTCAAAATGATATAGGCCAAAATAAATCAAATTCGAAATATTAGTCAGAAGAAACTATTTTCAAAATGATATAGGCCAAAATAAATTAATTCGAAATGTTATCAGAATAAACTGATATAGAAAAATGAAATGCCACCATTTTAAAATGAAATAGGCTAAATAAAATAAAATCGAACTGTTATTAGACAGAAGACACTATTTTCAAAATGATATAGATCAAATAATAAGTGGCCAGAAATATAATTCTTTATCACAATAAAAACTGGTGTTAGATGGCATTGTAAAAACACTCAAGCTGATTCTAAGTCTAATTGACTCAACATCAGTCAATCAGAATTAAGAACCTTATGAAAACAGAATAAATAAAAATAGTTACTAAAGAAATATCTAGTTACATGACAAGAATGCATATTGTGGGGCTTTGTATTTAAAGTAATAAGTTCTGTAAAGTTATCTATAAGGCAGAACTATTTTGTGAACTATCTAAAAATAATATATAAAT
This sequence comes from Microvelia longipes, assembly GCA_018340805.1. Classification (NCBI taxonomy): domain Eukaryota; kingdom Metazoa; phylum Arthropoda; class Insecta; order Hemiptera; family Veliidae; genus Microvelia; species Microvelia longipes. The sequence goes on from JACMZG010001911.1 coordinate 13,916,110, forward strand.
GGACCAAGAAATATATCTGTAAGTACAAACTTTTTCACGTGTAGAAAAAATATAAAGAATTACATGAGAACTTATCCATTAAATACAATTACATGAAATAATTTTCCATTTATCAACCCTTCATCAGCACTGTGTAGTTAATAAAAAAATAGGATTAAAATTAAAATTGATTCAGTCAATCTGTAAAAATATGAGCATTTATTTATGTTGCCCTCAAAAATATTTGCAGGTAAATGCCAACAGTTTAAAAGGCTAAGGACCCAGAAAAATCCAAATGGAAAGTTGCTCACAACTGAATTCGTTGAGACTTTGCATTGAGATTGTGCTTGATGCACACATTTAACGTTTTGATACTGCTGAGAGAATACAATTTTTCCTGCAAAATTTTATGGGCAATGCAAACTCCTTTCCTCTTGATTGCTTCAAAAATTTGATTGCTCAACCCAAATGAATCAATTTTCATGTATCCCATGACCATAACCCAAGCAAGCATGATTTATTTGAGCATAATATATACATAATCATATTTTCAACACCAAACATGTCGTTACACTAAACTTTTCAAAAATTTATAAAATTTTATATAAACTTATATAAACTAAAATTTGACTTATATAAGAAGTATTCATAAATCAAGAGAAGGACATAAAAACATGACTCATTCTGTACTACTATTTTAAACAAAACATATTGAGAAGAAGCGTGAATGGAGTTCATCATAAATAATTAAATGAAAAGTCTCTACACAAAATAAAAACTTTATTAGAGTCTGAATATAATATTTAAAGCTAAATCATAGACTCACTTGTCTTCCTTTTATTATTTCTTCAACGGTTATGCACTGATGATGGCCTCAAGCTAGGTTGAAAGCACTTTGAAAGTTTTTATTTTGTGGAGAGACTTTTCATTTAATTATTTTGAGAATACATCTCAAATATTATAAAAACACTATTATAAGAAAGGAACTATTATTTTCAAGACACTTTATGACAATGAGAGCATTAGCAGTTTTAGCAAATGTAATAATTTATAAATATAATTTAACTTTGATAGACACAACCAGAGACTATAGATACTTAAACAGTAAGACTGTCGACTCAATGGTGGGAAAATTTGGATTCCGGTCGACGCTAGCGCTGCGGCGGACCTACCTTTGAATTGAGTGGGCGTGTCTTAATTTCCCGCTTTATGCCCACAGTCAGTTTGAAATTTAATTATTATAATTTGTATAGTTATACTTCTAACTAACCCTACCTCTTTAATCTTACACAGAACACTTGTGATTATTTTTAAGTTTTTCATTTAAGTAATTTATTAATTTAATTGATTCAATCAGGTAATAATGAAATAGTGGCTAAAGTTTTACAGGTGCTAAAAGATAGATTTTGGCATTTAATGCAGCCTGTATTTTAATTACATTGGCGAGATGCGCACATGTAATTACCTGATAAAATCGACTAAATCAATCAATTAATTAAATGAAATATACTTATCTGCCATCATTAGCGTTCTCTGGAAGTTTTAAAAAGGTTTCTATTTACTTTTAGTTTCTGAATTTTGGAAATACAGAACATGCAACGGCCAACCGTTTTTGTAAAAAATACGTACAGAAAACAATCAATTTTATAATAATAATAAATGTAGCTGTCATAACCAAGAATTGTCATGGTATTCATAAATTTATTTATAAAAATATAATCAGTCATTTTTGGAAAGCTATTAGGGTTAGTTCATAAGTTGTCCGCACCGGTCCGCCGCAGCGCTATTTTTAGTAGCTTGCGATAATCGAATCCAAACTTTTCCTCATTTAAGTTAACCCCCCCTGGACACAACATTCATTTTTTTTTAAATTTTGACAGCTTAAAAAAATATCCATTTTTTACACTACTAACAGAAGCTTACATTATAATATAAAAATTGCAGTCCTTTTCAAAAATTTGTATCGTGAGCCATGTCATAAAGTATTGAGCTTTAGATGCGCAAACGAGGTACAATTTTAAAAAAAATCATTAAAAAAACTAAAAACTAGTCGACTTTTGGACAACAAATGTTACAGTTATAAATCACAATAATGACGACTTAAAAAGATATTAGATATAAAAAAAATCTTAAAAAATCTGGTACGGGTGCTGAGTAATTTTTGCCAGTTAAAAAATATTTTTCAGATAGCATAACTAGACCTATATAAGTTTCAACAGGAAACTCAAAAGACTTTCCTGACACGGACATCAAATTTCTTTATTTTGTAGATTCTATTTCTATATAATGCAATTTCTACATCAAGGTATGCTTCAATGTAAGTTTTTGGTGTTGTGTAGGAAATACCTGCTCTACATCAGGGAACTGTTTGGTCTAAATTCATTAGTTCAGGATAAAATACTGCACATGATGTCATATTTTGTTATGTCCAACTCAAAAGGGGCATTTAAATTTAGCAAAACAGAGTGGTATCAAATAATGCAATAAAAGTGGTAAAAAAATATTTGACACAATCTAATTGTGCGAGAGACACCTAGGAAATGTAACAAGCAAAATGCAATGCTACATCTGGGAACTGTTCCATCATTCGACATTCGTCATCTTTGATGGCTCGACATAATGTCATGTCCCACTCTGTTTCGTTACGTCTAACTCATCAGGGCGCCGACAGAGCCTGAACTCACTCTGACCTTCAATTAATTCCGAAGAATATAATGTGAAGTACTTACCAGAGACGAGCGGTGCTCTCTTACCGCCATCATGCATGGCAAGCAAAACATATATCATTTGACACTACCGAGTTTTGCAAAACATGAATAGTTGACACAATCTAATTGTGCGAGAGACACCTAGGAAATGTAACAAGCAAAATGCAATGCTACATCTGGGAACTGTTCCATCATTCGACATTCGTCATCTTTGATGGCTCGACATAATGTCATGTCCCACTCTGTTTCGTTACGTCTAACTCATCAGGGCGCCGACAGAGCCTGAACTCACTCTGACCTTCAATTAATTCCGAAGAATATAATGTGAAGTACTTACCAGAGACGAGCGGTGCTCTCTTACCGCCATCATGCATGGCAAGCAAAACATATATCATTTGACACTACCGAGTTTTGCAAAACATGAATAGTTGACACAATCTAATTGTGCGAGAGACACCTAGGAAATGTAACAAGCAAAATGCAATGCTACATCTGGGAACTGTTCCCAGATGTAGCATTGCATTTTGCTTGTTACATTTCCTAGGTGTCTCTCGCACAATTAGATTGTGTCAACTATTCATGTTTTGCAAAACTCGGTAGTGTCAAATGATATATGTTTTGCTTGCCATGCATGATGGCGGTAAGAGAGCACCGCTCGTCTCTGGTAAGTACTTCACATTATATTCTTCGGAATTAATTGAAGGTCAGAGTGAGTTCAGGCTCTGTCGGCGCCCTGATGAGTTAGACGTAACGAAACAGAGTGGGACATGACATTATGTCGAGCCATCAAAGATGACGAATGTCGAATGATGGAACAGTTCCCAGATGTAGCATTGCATTTTGCTTGTTACATTTCCTAGGTGTCTCTCGCACAATTAGATTGTGTCAACTATTCATGTTTTGCAAAACTCGGTAGTGTCAAATGATATATGTTTTGCTTGCCATGCATGATGGCGGTAAGAGAGCACCGCTCGTCTCTGGTAAGTACTTCACATTATATTCTTCGGAATTAATTGAAGGTCAGAGTGAGTTCAGGCTCTGTCGGCGCCCTGATGAGTTAGACGTAACGAAACAGAGTGGGACATGACATTATGTCGAGCCATCAAATGACGAATGTCGAATGATGGAACAGTTCCCAGATGTAGCATTGCATTTTGCTTGTTACATTTCCTAGGTGTCTCTCGCACAATTAGATTGTGTCAACTATTCATGTTTTGCAAAACTCGGTAGTGTCAAATGATATAAAAAAATATTTGGTTAATAATTGTTTAAATAAGTATTACATTTTAATTTAAAAAAGTCCCCTAACATTTAGAAGATAATTTTAGGAACATTTAGAAGAAAATATAGGAACATATCTTCACATTTCGGGTGTAATTAAGGAACATACATACACACTCCTTGGTATAATGTTGGTGCAGGTGCAATGTTCCGTTTAGGATGTTTGGATGATTCTAGTCTTCAGGCCAACTATGCTTATGGTTAGCCAAAGCTATGATAATTTTGAGTATTTAAACTTAACTGTACTATAGTATTTAATAATTGCAGAGTCATTAAAATGTTTCAACCAACAAAAATAATTTTATTTCTGGGATAAATCATATTATTTATAATTTTATAAATAAATGTTACAACAATATTTTAATTATAAATATAAGAAGGAGATAGTTGATGAATTTAAACTTACCAGGGGTGGGTGGTGCATTGACTAGTACAGGCGCGGGAGAAACAAGACGCATAGGTGTACCATTACCTATACCCCTCATTACTAGAGATCCATTAGTATCGTAGTATGCAGGTATCACCTGATACTGCCCAGGCTGCACCTAGACAAACATAGAAATAAATTAAGCAAAACAGTAAAATTAAGGACACAAATTCAAACATAAAAAATATTAAGGAAAATAACAATATTTAGAATCCTTATACTCACAGAATAGTAGCAATTATATGTAAAATTCAAAATACATTATTAAATTTAGTCAAATGAGTTCCTAAATAGTAAATCATAGATTATGTATCTAGGATATTACATAATACGGCAGTTTACTACCATGTTGCATGTACTATTTTTTTTAAATATTTTACACATTAGAAATTTATACAACAACACATCTTTGGACTCGCTTCGCTCCTTCGCAAGTAGTAAATACATCCGTTTCATTCCCAGTGCTCATCCATCCAGGCACTGACCATGTTAGATACTGATTATTATGATCTAACAAAATTTTTTTTTTTAATTTTTGCTGAGTCATTATTAGGGTTAGATGTCATACAATAAAAAATCTGGATAGCACAACTATATCGATAGTTTCAAAATTTTAACTCTCTATCATAAATACACTGGGAGCTGCGATGATAACAGACACAAACACATTTGGGAAAACCACTTAGGAGGCCTTAAAACACCTAGAACGGATAATTCCAGTGACATCCCGGTTTCGGATTATTTTCAAACACAATACTTTTCCTATATACCTACGGTATTCGCGATTCAAAGTCCGTAGCAGCGCCACCGTCGCTGATAAGAAATTGATAACGAAAGGGTGATCGTTGTTAAAGGCCTTATGGGGATTTTCTGGTTTTTCTTATTTGTGACGATTATTTCTTTAAATTTTTTATCAAAGTGCTTTAATTTATCTAATTTTAGGGCGTATGAACTCAGTAGAATCATAATTTCATTGAAAAATAGCGTTTTAATGGGTTGTCACGAGTATTTAAATTGAGTGATAAGAAGACGAAGATCATAATATAGTGTTTTATTTTATTTATTGTTAATTGATGTTACTTTTAAATAATTTTAGTATTCACAAACACACAAAATTACCATTTAATTGCATTAAATTGTTTAAATTAGTTGTAACAGGTATTTAAATTAACTGATAAGAAGTCGATTTTCACTGAAATGGCGTTTTAATTTATTAATCATTTTTATTTATGCACTAAAATAATTAATAACTCAATAAATTCACTTTTTGTAAAATGTTTGTTTAAATTATCCGTTTAGGTTTTATTATTTCTGGGTTAAATCGGACGAATCCAAGTCTGTAGTGATAAGAGCCTGATTCTATATTTAAAATCCTGGAATTATCGAAATATTTATCTACGAAATATTTGCAATTTTTTTAGTACCGATGGTCGTTCTAATAATTTTCATCACATTTATCACAAATTAAGTAACAATAAATAAATAAAAGAAGAATTTTCAACGGCTCCCATGCTAATCCTATGATACAAAAATTTTTGATCACCCTTTCGTTTTCCCGCCATTGGTATTGCCAACCTTACAACTATCTCTTTGAATCGCGAATATAAGAGAAAAGTAAAAATCACTTAAAGTGTCAGGCTTATTAGTTATAGAAAAAATACTAAAAAGAATTTTCATAAAAACGATAGACTGCATTATATTTTGAACTCTAATAGCTTGAGGCAAAAGTGAAAAGCCGATCATCAAGGAAAATAAATCAAAATCAATTAAAAATAAAAGTCAATCAATCAACTCTAATAAAAAGGAAGAATGGCAAGAGAAAACTTTTTAATTTGGTATTTTGAAATTTTCCAGCTAACTTGAAGCTGAGTTGATGGAAACTAGAAAACTACTCAAATAACCAAACTTCTAAAAATAGTCGTGCTTAGTGGACATTTTTGGGTTTTCCTTTCACTTTTATATTTTATAACTATTAGAAAAAAAAATATTTAAATATTTTTTTTTGTGTAAATATAACTTCATGTCGTCTATTTTCAGACTTATTTAGAGTAAAATCAAAAAGCATAAATAAGGGGCAAAATTTCACTTCTTCACTTGAAAAAAAGTAAAACAAAAAAACCGTGGGAATAAAGAATTCATTTTTCATTAGTCAACCCCCCCCCCCACATTGCTCCTATCATATCTACCCACATACCCCCCCTCAAACCTTGGCTGTTTCTCTTATTTACATTTATTATCAAACATGCCCTTAACCAACGCTTCGTTATGTGTGCTTTTTGTTTGCTAAAAACGAACTAAAAATTGTTTATCTTTTGTTACTATTTGTACTTTGATATTTGCGACTTCTACTTTAAAAAAAAACTACTTAGAATTTGTTTAAAATTATTAACTAAAAACTACATTATTCTAGTTCAAAACATACATTATAAATATTTACAAAATGTTTTAAAAATTATTGTTTTTATCTTTCGGTTCCTGCTTTCTAGTAAAAACAAATTGGGTACCTCGGAACTTTTCCTCATCACATCGGATTCGCTGCACTCATCCTCCCTACGTCGGTTTCGATTCGCTCGTCGTCAAATAGTAAATACATTCGTTTCATTCCCAACGGTCACTTCTCTAGGCAATGACCACGCTCAATGCTGCTTAACTTTTTTAATCCAACAAAAACCAAAGATATACTTGCCGTATTCAAACGAAACTTAGTATTAGTACAGTCATTGAAGATGAAAATCGAGCCTTACCTCCGATTTGCTTGCCTATCAACCGATTTACCAGAAAATTTGGAATTAGGCTTATCTCACCCTTACCTTCAAAGGTGACACTGGCCCGTAGGGTGCTTTTTATTTTTAAGGGGTGAAAACCACCCCTATATCAAAAATTCAGATTTAGGCATTTTAACTTGTTAAAACAAATGTGTGACAATTATTATTATTAACTTGATTATTATATACTGAACCATTTTTCAACCCTTAAATGATTTTACAACCCCAAAAACGACTTTAAAAATAATAATACATTAAATAATAATAAAAATTACTTTTTTATAACTGAAAATTTTTTATATTAACATATGGTGTAAAACCCATCGTTTTCAAATGGCGAAGGGTCAAAGGGCTAAAAATAGGTTGTCATTGTACTACCGCGTGCTCTTTGAACAGTCACATCTCCGTCAATTTTTAACTGACAGAAAAAAATAAAAAACCAAAATTTTTGTTAAAAAAATACCTATATTTTTTATCTCTTTAATTTTTTGCGTATCTTTCATTGTTTCTTTAAAATATCAAGAAAAAGGCATTTTTTTGAAAAATGTAAAAAAAATTATTTTCTTTAAATCGTAATTTTCTAGAAAATTATGCATTCCATACCGGCTAAACCACTATGATCCCATTGATATCATCACATTAAAGTAATCTTCTGACGGGATACGATTAATTTTTTATTTGGTGGAAATGGTGCTTACTAAACTCATACATTTTTTGTTTAAAATTTTAATGTCCTTGGTTTTTATATGACAAATCACCGAATTTGCGTTCAAAAGACTTTTAACAGTGCTCATTTTAAAGGTCTTTTCAGGCACTATAAAAAACCTCTCTATAGACATATTCGTAAAATACATCTGTTGCCTGCTAAATGGCTTTGAATACTCCGATATGAGTACGGACAAAAAAAACCGGATTCGACCTCCAATATCTCGCTTACTATTGCACTTAAAGTACTTTTGCAAAAAGGGATTTGTTTGTTTTTTTATCTACTACAATTTTGTTCCTTATAAAATTATCGCTAAAATGCTTAATTCTTAAGATATTGCCGAAAAATTGTTAAAAACGCGGGAAAATTCGGAGTTTTCAATCGCTAATAACACGGAAAGTATTGCTTTTATGAAAAAACTTCATACTACATTTTTTTCTTTAAATAAGTCAATTAATTGATTTCTGGTGTTATTTTGACCGAAAAAATAATTACCATGGGTACCTTATACATGGGTACATGCAGGCCAAATATCAAATTGATTAACAAATGTATCCGTATTTTTATGATTTTTCAAAATTTTTGCCGAGTCATTATTGCGGGTTAATGACGAAATAAAAACTTATTTTCCGAATACCACAACTACATCTTTAGATTAATTTTAGTACAAATTTTTAACTTTCTAGCATAACTACACTGGTAGCAACGATGATAATGGACACAAACACACACATACAGGCACACACACATACAGGCACACACACATACAGACAGATAACTTTGTAAAAACCATTTAGGAGGCCTTAAAAACACCTGAAACGGATAATTCAGGTGACATACAGATTTCAGAATTTTTTGCTAACACAATACTTTACGAATATATATAAGGTATAAATTAGGAAAAGAGAAAAAAAAATCAAAAATTAATACATCGTAAAATACTTTGGAAAACAATGAATAAATAAAAAAATGTTAATAACTAAAAAATGGAAAAATGTATGTATGAATTTTCAAAATAAAAATATTTACATATAATAATGTTTATTTCATGATTTCAGCCAAAAATCCAAGCTTCATATTTATTCATTTTGGTAGAATTCACTTAAATTTAGAGATAATATTTTAAAATATAAATAATACATACATACATACATATAAATAAATAAATAAATAAATAAATATATATATATATATATATATATATATATATATATATATATATATATACACATATATAATGACCCAGAGGATTGCCAAGGACAATTGCTAACATTAAGTTTTGCTCCCGATGCTATACAGAGTAAGGCTATATAAGATAATTTCATTTTTTATACCTGTTGCATATTAAATTAGAGAACTAATACATACGGGTGCTACAAAAAAAAATAATGTAAATAATGACTGGAGGCTTTGACTGTCAGGAATTGAGTTTTAAAATAGTCTAGATAATAGTATTGGAACTTGTGTAGTAGCAGTAATTTATTTGATGAATTTGTAAAGTAATATAATAGAAATGTAAAGATAAATTAATATGTGGAGTGGGAGGTTATACTGACAAAAGTGACGCACTATTCCTGTTTCGATTCCTGTTTAACTATAGTATAACACTTGGTTAAAATCAGTTGAGCGTGGGAAAATAGTGTTGAGGAACCAATGAGGTTAACCTGATATGAAACAGTGGGCGTGGTTTAATAACTAGGAGTAACCTCATTGATTCTCTCCTATTATTTTCCTACGCTGTTCACTGATTTTAACCGTGTGTAGTAGCAGTATTAAGTATTATAATGAATCTACTATGAGGGTCCTAAATTTTGCCTATACCCAGTTTTATTTAGGGTAAGGGATCTTTAACGAGTATCTTACAACGCACAGGCGACTTTACGTCCCTTCTGAAGAACGTGGTACACAGAATTTTTATCCCCCTCATAAAAATCCCAGAGGCTCGTGCTGGGATTGAACCCATGACTAAATAAACTTGGAATGAAATGGAATTTAAAAGTCCATTCATTCTGTGTATTGGCCGCTTACCTTAACCACTACACCACGGGTGACTCTACCTTCGACAGTAAAAAGGTGACCTATAATCTAAAGAAAGTACCTACATATTTAATAGGTAATATCGGAAAAGGCAATCAAGAAAATATGAATATTACGCTGGAATATTTTTTTAAATTGATTCCGATTTTCTTGTCGTATTCTATTTTATTTCTTAATCTCTTATTTTCTCGAATTCAATTTCTAAAAAGGCAATAACCCTTTTCATTGAATAGAATAATCTAAAATCGATGAATGCCTTTTGTCCAAATGCCCAAGATAACACAGAAAACTGACAAATAAAACAAGATGTAAAAGGTCACAGTCATTACAAACGTTTTAAGTATTGAGGACTTGCAATGTTTCACAGTCGCCATATTAGAGGAAACACGATCAAATATTCATTTAATCAGTAACAAAGGTTCCATAATTTATTTGAAAATAATTTTGAGAAAAATGTAGTAACTGACGTTAGACATAAATTTAGATTCTGGTACAGGTTGCACAGCAACTTTTTCTTACAACTTCATTCTCGTTACGCCCGGGCTTACTGTGTGTACTACGTACACACAGCGTATTTAACAGGCGATTGAATTGGATACGCATTAAATACGATAAGGTTCTTGCACCGTATTTTTAGTACGTTCACACACACTCTAGATCCGCGGATCGTATAGAATACGTATGCAAAACGGTAAACTAACTTCACGGTTCTTACAGCGTATTTGTTTAGTAGATCGAGAGAGATTAAGTGATAACTGATCCCGCCAAAACATGGCGTCTGTTATAGTAAAGGTTCACTTTTGGTTATAAGAAAGTTTAAAACAAAAAATATATTAAATTAAATTGTGATTTCTTTGCATAATAATAAAATTACACTAAAAAATAACATTCCAAAAGTTATTTGATCAAAAACGGTAATATAGAAGTGAAATAAAGTGAAATAAAATTTCGACGAGAAGGTTATCCGTTAAATACGATCCATTTAGATTCCATCTCCCAATAGTTCTAGCGTATGCAATCGGATCCCCTCAGCATGGTTCATACAGCAAATATTACCGTATTGAGAGATCGTATTCTATACGATCCGCGGATCTAAAGTGTGTGTGAACGTACTATTTGTTTAGTCGATCGAGTGAGATTACGTGAAGGTTGACTTTTGGTTATAAGGAAATTAGAACAAAAAATATATTTAATTAAATTTGTTATTTCTTTGCATAGTAGTAAAGTTACACTAAAAAAAATCCAAAAGTTATTTGATCAAAAACGGTAATATTGAAGTGAAATAAAAGTTCGACGAGAAGGTTATCCGTTAAATACGATCGTCTCTAAAGGTACATACAGCGTATCGGGGGATCCATTTAGATTCCATCTCCCTAGTTCTAGCGGATGTGATTGGATCCCCTCCGCATGGTTCATACAGCTAATATTACCGTATTGAGAGATCGTATCCAATACGATCCGCGGATCTAGAAGTGTTAATGAACGTACTAAATGACAAGCTTACCCAATGTCAAGTGCAAAAGAAACTATAGCCTTGCTATGCTAAGATTAAAGTATTGATTGCCTAATGGCTAACGAAGCATTTGCTTATTACCTTTACGCAGAATATAAAGATTACCTACTTTACGAAAAATACTGTAATCATACTAGGCAGCATTTATTTTACAAATTGATTTTTCATCGTTTTTTAAAAATGAAATACACTATATTTATTAATTTTCCTTATATATTCCGCAGGTATATAGGAAAAGTATTGCGTTTGCAAAAAAAATCCGAAACTGGGGGATGTCACCTTATTATTTGTCCTTCACCGGGGGATGTACTTTATTTTATTTATTTCACTATTCCACGTTGCCCTACTTTAAAGGACTAGGTGATTGGTCATAGTTTGGATTAACAGAGAACTGTTGCATTTGCAGTTAAGCCGAAATTATTTAGTGTTACTGTTTTTTAATATTTTGAAGATTCATATTTATAATTATGAATTTATATGTATTCAATGTAGTTTCTTTAGTGTTAGTTTTATGTGTAATTTATAATAGCCATAAAAAATACCAACGGATCTGAAAAATCGTGGAAGATACAATAATTAGTATGACAATAAAACTATATTTATTGTCAATAATATTGTTTTATAATTCAATATTTGTATTATAAAGATAAACTGTTATGAACCTGTTTCTTAACACCTGTACATGAAAGACAGGAGTAAAGAAAACTTTAGGCTTTAATTTGATGTATTGCATAATCCTCAATTATGTCAATTAAGTATTTTGTGCATACATCGTCAATTAAAGTTTGAGGATTCAAATTAAAAATTTTATGCAATAGAGTCATTTGAACTTTTTTTGAGAAATGAATATAAACTTACTAACCAATTATTTTCACAATTACTTCAATTTTGTCAGGTTATCTTGGTATAAAAGGTTATCTCGTAAGCATAATTTTCAAATTCACCCACTAACGAAGAATTATTACAGGCCCACCGTAAGAAGCGCAAGTGCCCCAGGCCTCCTGACTATTTTGTGCCCCCTCTACTTATTGATATATTTTTTTTAAATATTAGAGGAACCATTTGGCTTCCCCAGAGCATTGCGCCCAGGCTCATCAGACCACTTATGTTATGTAAGGCCAGAAGGTATACAGGAAAGGTAATGTATTTAGGTGAACAAAATATCCTAAACTGAGAGTTCACCTGAATTATCAGTAGATATATTATACTTAAATGAAACTCTCTTGTCTTGAATAATTTTTGGGTGCAAATTGTCAATTTTTGAGTTGAATAGAAGCTTTGTTAAAATAAGTAAAGTGTATAACTTACCTGAGAAAGTGTATTAGCAGACTCATTAGCAGATGAAGGAGTAAGTGGTCGCCTCTGCTGAGTGGTGGCACCTTGCTGTATGATATTTGCAGGGTAAACTCCCCATGGCATTCCATAGTACTGAGGCACAACTGTAGGACCTAGGCACAAATTATATACCATTCGTAAAATATTAAGAAATGGATAATGGATTATTTCCGTCACCTTGGGACCAATGCAAGGTGAAGAATTCTTTCTGTCAGCCTGGGACCAATGGAAGATGAAGAATTCTTTCTGTCAACTTGGGACCAATGCAAGATAAAGAATTCTTTCTGTCAGCTTTGGACCAACGCAAGATGAAGAATTCTTTCTGTCACCTTGGGATTAATGCAAGATAATGGATTTTTTCTGTCATCTTGGTACTAATGCAAGATGAAGAGTCCTAACTGTCAGCTTGGGAAAATGCAATATAATGGGCTCTTTCTGTCAGCTTGGGTCCAATACAAGATAAAGGATCTTTCTGTCAGCTTGGATTAATGCAAGATAATGGCTCTTTCTGTCAGCTTGGGCAAGATAATAGCTTAGGTCCAATACAAGATAAAGGATTCTTCTGATAGCTTCTTGGGCTCTGTCAGGTCTTGTCAGCTTGGGATTAATGCAAGATAATGGGCTCTATCAGTCAGCTTGGGACCAATGTGTTATAAAGGATTCTTTCAGACAGCTTGAGACCAATGCAAAAATCAACTCAAATATGCAAAGAGTATTTTTTATATATACTTGAAGTGTAAATGAGGAAAAGTAAAAATATATTTATTTTATTTTTTAATTATAGATTCAAATAACATGACTTAGGAATAGGATTTAACTAAATTCTCAGCATTTAATACAAAAAACAAACGGCTCAATCCATAAAACAATAAATTATTTAAATAAATAAATAAATTTCTCAAAAAAAAAACTTTATTTTCGTACCACGTATGAAGAAAAAGCAAAATAAATAATAATACCTGAATAAATGAAATTTAATAAGTAAGAAAAGGGGAAAATGTGAGTGAGCGTTGGTTTTTTAAAAATATTACTAATTCATAAAATGCATGTAGAGTTTTTTTTTTGTATTTTTTTATAATTTTATACAGTTTTGTCATTTCCAAATAAAAAGAGCTTGGTTTGAATTAAAATTCAACTTTTTTTTTTAAATTTACGATTGTTATTATTAAAATTTGTTTTTATCTTTATTATATACAATAGATCATTTTTTACCACTTGAACTGGTTATTTAATAAGATGATGAAAATAATATTTAAATTTGGAGGATCTCGTTTTTTGAAAAATTATTAACATTTGTTACTTATTGAAGAAGATTTACTTTAAAAATATGAAATTCTAAACTAAGAAATATAAGAGTTTTATTTATTCTTAAAAAAAAATCTGAAATAAATTACCTCCTGAAAGATGTTGCAATTTTTTTATACTTATAAAATACATCAGATATTGAATGATTGGGTTTAAATAAATTGGATTTTTTGGGATGAGATAAAAATAAAAATTGGTATCAGTAAATCTTGTTAGAGGGAGGTTAAGACTTCTCTCTAAAGAAGGCAAAAAAGGAGATAAAGTAGGTTTTTAGATTTTTGGGGGGGGGGTATTTGGATGGTAGTCATTTCCGGATCACATTATCTATAAATCATAACTTTGGTAAAAAAAAACTTAAAAACCTTTTTGTAGCCTTTAATGTATAAAATTTCTGCCAAAAGAAATTAATTACCCTTTCTTAAAAAAAGGATAGATATTATTTACAAAGAGTAGAGTGTGAGTTTAGGTTAAAATTTCTATTTAATTAATAAATAATCTAGATGTAAAATTTATGTTAAGTTTTATAGCAATTTATAAAAAAGCTATGGTTGATAATGAATATCTAAAAAAAGTAAACCACCATATTAAAAGAAGTCACTGTTATAAAAGGTAGTTAAAAGTAAAAAATCGGGTACGGGGTACCTCGGAAATTTTCCTCACAACATCCTAACAATATCAGCCTTGCTTCGCTCGTCCTCAATATATAAAAATCGCCATTATAAACTGAAAAACGTCTTCCGGATAGCACAACTATACCTAAAGATTGATTTTTGTACCAAGTTTTAACTCTCTAGCATGAATACACTGGGAGATATAACGATAACACACACACACATACAGACAGACAACTTTGTGAAATCCACTTATGAGGACTTTAAAACACCTGAAATAGATAATTTCGGTGATTCCCAGTTTCGGATTTTTTAGCACACACAATACTTTTCTTAAAAAAATCATAAAAACCATAATTCTTTTCGTAAAAAAACCATAATCTGATCAGTTTTTAAACATTTATTTTAAGCCTATTTCTTCCTATTCATAAGACGAATCTAGAATTAAACCTATTTTGGTCCGAGACTACCTGAGGTCTAACTAAAGTACACTCCTCTAATGAAGTAGATGTTATATGTATATCCTTAGATGTAACCGATGAAATTGGTTTTTAATTTAACCTAACGCCTCTCCCCATTCTATACTGTGTAATTTAATAACAGTATCGATTGTTATAATAAGTTAGGTCTAATTTATTATAAAGTGATAAATAGCCACTTAATAAACAGAAGGCCTATCAGGGCCGGTAGAACCCTTTTTTCTTCCTTTAGGATAAGAAGTATTAACGCTATTTTTATTAGCGTTAGCACTTTTACATTCCCAGAGAGACCTGAGAGAGGGCAGTTTTGACTGCTTGAGTGGGGGCGTCAAAATGTGTAAACTTTGGCTCACCAGAGGGGCTCGAGGAGAAATGTTTCCGCCTCTGAGCTAAACTGTAAGTATAAAGAGTTTATCCGTAATTTTGGATTTATCTATATCATATCTTATATCATAATTCATTATTAAATAAATACTTATAAAACTAAATTATATTTTAATATGTGTTCGTAATAAACGTCCTTGATGGTAGTTAAGTTTCATGTGTCCCATAAATGTACCAGAAACCGAGTCGTCACTTCAGAGCTTTAATTTTTTATCCTATTTTTCCAGCATTACTAAGTAATAAATATTTTTCGTAACAGCACTAAAATAGCATTTACTTTATAACCAATATCTTATCTGATAGTATTAATGTTTACCTCATTTTTAATTAACAACATACTTGAAGCCTAAAAACATACATACAACATATGCTTTGTTTTTTCATACTTTGGTTACAAAATGCAAATATGTTGTGTTGATTTATCGATTTTATAAAGTAAAGTCTGGGACGGTGTTTGACATTTTCGGGGGGTTCCTAAAATATTCTTTTTCTACCGCAACTTCATAAATAACTAATATGAAGGATATTCTGTGAAAAAATCACACTTTTTTATGTATTTTCAAATTTGTGACACCACTGTGAAAGAATAGATAAATATAACATTTCGTGTTGACATAGTCTTTTCTGTTAATCCAATTTTGTTTCCCTATAAGGTTGGAAACTTTTTTTATGAATATCAAAACCAAAATAACTGTTTTTTTAGTGAAAGAGAAATATTATATTGACTGAGTCAGTGGTTTTAGTTTTCCTGGTTACGAGAGACATTGAAACTTAGGTTGAATTTTATTAACATTGGTTGTAAAACGCAACCGCCATTGTAAGTCCATATTATTGAATTTTTTTATAAAAAAACATTTTTGCTCTTTAAAAAAAATCTATAAATTTTTATTTTAAGGAAGGAATCAAAGTGACCTAAAAAGAGAATCAAGGATACTGATTTACGGAGCATTGTAACAAGCATTTACCTGATTTTTATTTTCTATTTATTAATAATTACATTACAGACATTTACTTATAATTATAATTACAGACAGATATTTATTAATTAATAATGACAGACATTAATGAAGCCTATAACACAAAGGTTCATTCCCACATTTGTCGCAGAAGCAACGATAAGTAGCGTTCACGTTATAATCAATCCACTTGATTTAAATAAATCAAATCCATAGATGCCTTCAATATAAAACAAATATAGAGTTTTTTATTTTTTGACGTTATTATCACCCCACCTGATTTAAATAAATCAAATCTATTGATGGATTCAAAATGGAACAAGTAAAGATTTTTTATTTTTTGACGTTATTATCACCCCACCTGATTTTAAAAAATCAAATCTATTGATGGATTCAAAATGGAACAAGTAAAGATTTTTTATTTTTTGACGTTATTATCACCCCACCTGATTTAAATAAATCAAATCTATTGATGGATTCAAAATGGAACAAGTAAAGATTTTTTATTTTTGACGTTATTATCACCCACCTGATTTAAATAAATCAAATCTATTGATGGATTCAAAATGGAACAAGTAAAGATTTTTTATTTTTTGACGTTATTATCACCCACCTGATTTAAATAAATCAAATCTATTGATGAATTCAAAATGGAACAAGTAAAGATTTTTTATTTTTTGACGTTATAATCACCCTACTTGATGCAAACAAAATCTAATTGAGCACTGCCAAATCTTGTTCATTGTTTATAAACTATTTTCAAACGTATATCTTATATGGTAATTATAAAGCATGTCACCGTGATATAACAGTTAGTGCGAGATGTAACGTGGAGTTACGGCTGTACGGTGGTTTCTACAGGGTTATTATTCGAGGAATAGAAATCCTTGCAAGTACTGTCCTTCTAAAGGGACGTTAAGCTGGTGATTCCAAGTCTGTGCGATGTCGGTTACTCGTAAAAGACCTCTTACCCTAAATGAACCAGAGTTTACGTAAAAATGTAGGACCCTTAATAGCAGCTTTTATAAAATATATATTATGTGTGTTTTCAACTTATGTTTCTAAGAGTTGCTTCATGTTATCGTGACGCGCATGTTATTTCTTGTGAAAGCTATAGAGACTAATAGCCTTCACCTGAACTCATAAGGTGGCTCATAAAGGAGCTAGCAAAAAGAGTCTAATGACTCACTAATAACTGTCACTATCACTCTAGAGTATTCATAATGTTACAGTATTTATAATGTTTAGAAAGAGCAAAAAATGTTTATCTTCGATCTTCTCTTACTCAATATATTCCTAAAAAAATTGATAAATACATACCAGCTATCACATAGGGCTCTTGATTAATGATATAAGGTGCGGCAGCATGTGGAGGGAAGGTGGGGGTGGGGGCTGGAGCAGCTAGACCAAGCTGTTGTCCTTGTGTAGCTGCTAGATATTGTTGTTGTTGAACTAGTTGCAGTTGCTGTTGAGCCGCTGCTCCATTTAAAGCAGCTGAAGCAGCGACTGCGGCTGCCGCAGCGTTTCCACCGCCACCACCAGCTCGAAATAATTGCTGTAACATAAAAAAATAAATTTAGAAACATTGATGTAGAACGACTGAGTTGTCTAGGGCAATTTACTTTATACCACTGCGTAAGAAAAAACAATGCATGTTCCGGTCGGGTAAGAATTCCGAAGGCTGGAATAAGTTTCACTTTTTCGGTGGCACATTATAAGCTAATTGTTAGTAATTAGTTCCTTATTAATTAGGCTATTAATTAGAATTAGGCTATTAATTAGACTTAAACCAGCTGATACCCACTTTCGTCGCAACATGTATATGGTGCACCAGATCTTGAGTAGGCAAAGGTTTACATATCCTATTCCAGCGGCTTGTAAACCATTTCAAGAAATGTGGTAAACCGATAAGAAACCCCGGATTGCCATTAGTAGACTAAAAAAATACCAAAGCTCAAATGCACAACTAAAGATTGATAGCATCCTAAATGAACCTTTCCTTTAATACTTATCCTAAAGGAAGCAAAAAAGGGTTCTACCGTATGGCCCAGATAGGCCTTCTGCTTATTAAGTGGCTATTTATCACTTTAATTTTTCAACCCTCTATTGAAATAGTCAGAAAACTTGCTCGAAACTCCATTATTAACTTCTTCTTTAAAACTTCCAACTTTGCTTCATGAATTAATAATAATCTTCGTATTAATGGCTTTGAATAGTTTTCTATTTTTATTAAGAAACTTAAAAAGAATTTAAATAAATTATACTTTAAGAATATTTATTTTACAACCTTACTGTTCTTACTCAGATCTTCAAAATAAACTTGCTTAAAACATGTTCACCCTTATATTTACAAAATTATAATTAAATATACACCAAAAGCGGCGCAATCTTTGATAAAGAGTGGAGATTATAAATATTGCTAATACCTGTTTGACTTGTAAATTCCTAATTTTATAATTAGGTTAGATATACAAAGAGATAGAAAAGGAACGACACTGGCAGCCAGGAGTCAGACGTAAATATTAGCTATTTATTGAAGTAATGAGGGGCATTAAAAATTATTTTTTTCGTTCTAGCTATATATAAATATGTAATATAATGACTACGACATAATATGTGTGTATGTTTAATCGTTAAGGTTGAAGCAAAATAGTGAAGTAAGTAAGTTATGCGCATCAGAAGCATTGTGTCTACTAAAGAGACAGACAGGCGTATCATAAACTATTTACCACAATAATTTAGT
The DNA here is from genome assembly GCA_018340805.1 of Microvelia longipes. NCBI lineage: Eukaryota > Metazoa > Arthropoda > Insecta > Hemiptera > Veliidae > Microvelia > Microvelia longipes. The sequence continues at coordinate 13,935,339 of JACMZG010001911.1, forward strand.
TTAGGGATATCATATTACTTATCTGATATTTTAATCAATAAAGCAACAGTTTTTGACGGGTCATTTTCAGCACCATTTGTAGGATCATAGGCTTTAAAGAAAGGAAATCCCTACAAATTTCTCAAAGAATCTGTATCCGAATAAAAGACAAGATAAGATAAGATATAAGACAATGAGGGTTAAAAGTTGGAGCAACTCCAAAGACTTAAAAAGGTTTTAGAGGGAAAATCCAAAGCAAAAATCCTAGCTATAATCACTTTCGCTGACTCAAGCAGAAAAAACTTCAACAACTTTATTGATTTTTTGCAACATTGCTGCAAGAAAGGGTCGTTAAAGTTGCTATTAAATAGTAAAACATAATGCAAAAACTTCGACTGCAATTAAGACTTAAGCAACGAACTAAACAATCAATATTTAACTTCCTTTTCAGTCTCATTAGGGATGAAAATGTAACTTTAAATTTTAAAACAAAGATTTTCCTCTTAGGAAGGATTAAGGATAAAAAAAACATACTAGAAAAACAAGACTTTAGTTCTAAAGACAAAAAGTAGATACTAAAAGTAAATAATAGTTAGCCAATGAACGAAGTCAACATAGGTGAATTTCGCTTTTGACTTTCAATTTAACTCGTATTTCATCTTTTCAATATACAAAACGAATGTGTTTTCCGCAAAATTGATGCATTATTATTTGCCACTTTAAATGAAGGTAAAAGGAATAGATAAAAATAAGATATAAATTGCTAGCGGTTTTCCGTAATCATTTAACATACAATAATGTACAGAATTAGTTTATTACTCGGTACGCCGTGAACCTAAAATGCACTAGGTTTGACCAAGATCTTAGTAAAATATTCTTCAGTGATTGCTCATCGAAACTAGGTTTGACAAAGATCTTAGTAAAATATTCTTCAGTGATTGTTCATCGAAACTAGGTTTGACAAAGATCTTAGTAAAATATTCTTCAGTGATTGTTCATCGAAACTAGGTTGACAAAGATCTTAGTAAATATTTCAGTGATTGCTCATCGAAACTAGGTTTGACAAAGATCTTAGTAAAATATTCTTCAGTGATTGTTCATCGAAACTAGGTTTGACAAAGATCTTAGTAAAATATTCTTCAGTGATTGCTCATCGAAAAAGTTACTACTCGAGAAAACAACTAATAAAGATTGTTTTTGCTTTCCTTATTTATACCGCAGGTAAATATAAAAAGTATTGTGTTTGTTAATTAATCCGAAACCGGGATTGCACTTGAATCTTTCTCTACGGGAGTTCAAGGTACACCACCCCTACTAACTCTGCTGCAAATAGAGCTATCGCGAAAAAATTAGTATCAAACCTCCCTCTCTATACACGCCCCTAAGCAGTATGTGGGGATATAGATGAAATGCATCACCATGTATAGTTTGAAAGTTGATTGCTATCAACTAGCTTGATATTGATACAGTTGATAGCTATTGATAGCTATAGATTGATATTGGCACACTTGATAGCTTAATAGCTATCAAGCTATAGCTTTTGTATAGCTTTTAATAGCTTGAAAGTTTTGATTTCAGACAGATTTTCGATCTGAACTCCTGCTAAGCCTATCATTTTTCTCTAGGGTAAAACCAACTCTGTTCCCTCATTCCTAGTTATTTCAAAAGAATGGTAAGTTAAAAATAATTATTAAAAATATACATATTAACATTTGAATGGTGAAAAATTGCAAATAAAAAGCCATAACCGTCTAAAAAGGATTTTGGTTTTTAGGAAATCGTAAAAAAAATCTCGTAAATTATTTTTTTATGTATCAAAATATTTAAATATTTTTCTTTTCTAGCATTTTTAACCTCATATTGTAAAATAAATGTTGCAGTTTTTTTAACCGCACAATCTAGATTTCAGATCAAAAGATAACATAAATTAAAGCAATCCCAACTCTTGAAGATTTATTGGCGTTTTATTACAGTAAGAGCCACGGTTGTGACAACTAATATGTTGTTTGGGCTAAAAGCAATAACTCTTTGGTTAAAGGATAATACGTTAAGGTTGTCAAGTCAAAATTTAAATGTTTAAAATGGGATGTTATGTTGAAGTGATGAAAATGTGATGTCAGTAAATGTATAAAGCTAAACAAGGTGTTGTTCTTTTTATGGAATAAGCATTTTAAATGGGTGTTTTTAGACGTAAGTTATGTCACAAAATCAAAACAGATTTTTCTCGCTTGGATATTGTGTTACCTGGCCGGTGTTGCTAGACACCAACCAGGCTTCTCCCCAAGTGGCGGATAGGGGAAAACTCATCAGATATGATGGGTACCGGGGAAATAAAATACCCGGGGTGGACCAAAACTAGATGCTGCTGTCTTGTAGTAAGTGGCGTTGGATCTTCAAGGACTAGAGAAAAAAAACCTTGACCACAAATCACCTGATCCTCCAGGTTAGGGGTTTAGCATATGGCTAACAACCATGTCTTGTAAAAATTTTACATGTTATGAATGCAACAAGTATGCCTCGGAAACCTTTGGAGGAGCATAGTGTTGCAGACTGAAGCTCTACGTGAGCTGTAACGCCGAGGATAGTGGATATTGTGTTAAATATCACTAATATTTGATACGGCGTTAAAAAAACAAGTATTTTTCTGTAATAATAATAGACATAAGTTTAACTACCCATCCAAAGTTACAAACTTACAGATACCAATCAACTCATGAATATAACGAGGTATGTCATCCATACTATGTTGGATATATGACATACCACGTATAGTATGGTTAAAACCATCCAATATACATAGGGCAAACAATCAGTCACAACATTAGAGTATTACTAGGTAAGCTAGTGCACTTCTATGTATTAGAATGTTACAAAGTGTACATCAGTGTATCCCAGCTTAACTAGTCTGTAAAAGTGTATCAATAGGTTAGATACGCTATCTAACCTATTGATACACTTTTACAGACTAGTTAAGCTATTGGATGGTGTACTGGTGTACGCTACACCAGTGTACCACTAGGTAAGCTAGTGTATTTCTCTGTATTACTTAGTTTAGGTAGCGTACATTAGTGTACATTAGGTAAGCTAGTGTACTTCTTTGTATTACTAGACCAGCTAGTGTACTTCTGTCTATGCTAGGTTAGCTAGTGTAACACTATGTAAGTAAGTGTTCTGCTGTGTATTAAAAAGTTAGCTGTATAAATAAATAGTCTCTCTAACAAAAAGTATGTTAATAAATTTACTAGAGAGTTAACTTTCTGCCGCATCCGGCCATCATCAGTCATTCTCTGGAGTGCTAAGAACGAACTGAGCGCACTAAAAAGATTGGAAAGTGATCGTCACTAACGATCGTTCTTAGCACTCCAGAGAATGACTGATGATAGCCAGATGCGGCAGAAAGTTAACTCTCTAGTAAATTTATTAACATACTTTTTAGCGTAGAGACTATTTATTTATCTATTCTTGGATTATTCCGCAGTTATTTATATAATTAAAAAGTTAGCTAGTGTATTGATATACACTAACTAACTTTTTAGCTAGTATATAATAGCGATGTGTATATATTGTAAATAGCGACGCACTTATACACTAGTTAAACTAGTGATACATCGCTGCACACTAGCTAACCTAGTAATACACAGAAGTACACTACCTACCTGGTGACCAGCTTACCTAGTGACACATTGATGTACAGGAAAGCCAGTGCTGCAATAGTAGCAATCCAAGTGTTGACCAAGAGAAGACTATTTTAAAATTTATAATTGTAACTTAAAATTACTAGACCAGAGAATATAAGGATGGCTATTATCAATTTATTAACCATTATCTATTTATTAACAGAATTATTTAAAATTAAGATACATCTTCCCTGTCATCCCTCTATATGTCAATGGCAAAGCTCTAAATCGAGAATTTTAATTTATTTATTCATTACAGCAAACAAAGAGATAACTAACTAAAACAAAAAAGTTTAAAAAGTCAATCGAATTTAAAATTCAATTACTAGCTTTTATAAATTTTCTGAATATTCCAATATTGAAAAACGGTTGATTTAAACACCCTTTGTTTAATAGTTCTTGGAAACCGGACAAATGGAATGGGGGAAGGGATAACTTTAAAACCATACATCCGCTCTGTGCTAAGAGAGAGCAATTATAGAATAAAAAAACACTAACTATTATGGCGCCAAAACCACGTTATAAAAACAAGGATTTTTAAAACAAAAGTTCTCTTTTATTTGAATAAATAATATAGTTAAGAAGTTTTATTAATCTAAAAATACATTAAACTGCATTTATTTTATAAGTTTAAAATAAATATTTGCCAATTTTACACGAGCTTTTATGTATAACATTGTACACGGCCGTTCCGTATCAATATGATTTCATAAAAATGTGTGTTGAGTCGTTCGTAAGTGTGTACATTTACATGTGTGTGTGTATTTTTCGTACAAGTGTGTACATTTTGGAAGAATCTGATTTTGGCAATAGGTCAACATTTTTAACTGTATGATTCACATTAAAACATTTGATTTATACATAAAATATGGCTCGAAATGTATGAATTTTTGTCTCAGTTCCTACTCTTAAAATATAAAGTGAGATTCTATAGAAAATTTCAAATAGCACAACTACACCTATGGACTGATTTTTGTATCAAGTTTCACTCAAACTCAAAAGGCATAAGAAAAATTAATTTAAAAAAAACAGACACAATGATTTTTTCCGCAATTTGAGATCATTGTCAAGTAGATCAGTTATAGCGAAATGATTACTACAGAGTCATTAGATCTGAATGAAGTAAAGCATAAAGAGAACAATACAGGGCCCTACGGTGCTCCTTGCAGAAAACCTTTTTTAAAGTCTTTCCTCCCGCTCACACTACAGTTTCCACAGACTTTACTCCTGAATTTAGTATTAATTTCCTCTACTTATTGTTCTTTCCTCCGTGAAGACTTTTCTTTGTTTTTTATAAAAGGAATTTTCATCGTCAGAGTATAGAACTACAACAGACTAATAGATTAATTTAATTGTTAATATCCTAACAAGATGGATAGCTGAGATGTTGAGCATTAAACATATGACTAGAAACTTAATACCTAATGTCCAGGAGTATATTATAATCATATTAGCCTCGGTCCATCAGTGGGATAATCAAAGCTTACTTAATTACACAAGACATTCCAAAATCGAGTCCTGGGTGGTATAAAGTGTACCAGCCTTTTCAATTATCGATAAGTCTAGACTTTCTATCTTACTATTGAACGATAATATGAAGCGGGAACGTTTCAGAATAGTTTTAAAAATATCTGTGCCCAACTTGATTCAAATCAAACGAATGTAGAGCGAGTTATTAACGAAAATACACGGAATGCACAACATCACTGACTCTTAACAATACAAAAGAAGTACATTCTCAATTCATTTATTAAATTTATGATTAATATTCGTGAAATACCCAAATCATTAATATTACGTGTAGAATAAGCAATATTAATAAAATCCAATAATGTTATATATTTCAATTTATTCAAAGAATTCAACTAACAAGGCATATGGAAGGTTCACACGTATTGCCTGAATACAATATATATTCTATCTACTTACAGTATTATACAATGCATATAATCTAGATATGATTTTTCACGAATATTTTATAAGTTTTCTGTCGGGGAAAAAATAAATCAATGATCTATTGTGATAGAGAGACGTAAAAAGAGGATTTTTAGAAATGGAATTGGCCTACATTTTTATTTTTATTAACAATTTTAAGAATAGGGAGCAATACAAAGTAGAACTAATAATAGATACCGACATTATTTGTAATATTGGTCTCCATAATTGAATATTCCATCAGAAATTGGCCACAAATAAGACACCAGTTAATATTAATTATTTATTGCGATATTTCGCTCTAAACACAGCTCATTATCAAGCAAACATTAGTTGCATATCTGCTAACAAGTTAACATTGTCAATACTCGGACTTGATTTGAAAGTATTGACAATGTTAACTTGTTAACAGATATGTAACTAATATTTGCTTGATAATGCTCTGTGTTTAGAGCGAAATATCGCAATAAATAATTAATATTAACTAGTGTCTCATTTGTGCTCAATTTCTGGTTGAATAGATACCTATTTTTGCAATACATTAAACAAATGATAATTATTTTTATTAATAATTTATTAGTAAAATAAAATTAAAGTATCTCTTCACAAGGTTAGGGACTAAAACTAGGGTCAGCAAAAAAAGCACTTAAGTCAATTTTTTCAATTTTTTTATACGATTAAATTATTTCTTAGACCTTATTTAACCAAACATAAAAACCACTCAAGTCAAAACTATACTTATATTAGATAAATGAGTAAAAATACGTCATGACTAAATCCAACTTTTTATCAATTTGATAAAATAATAATTAATAATTATAATAATGACTAATGTGCTTTTTCCCGCCGACCCTATAAAATTATATAAGAACTTGTAGCGAGATAGAGGCAGCTAGATGCGGCAAGATGAGAGGCCATCTGACAAGGCAAAATAATTGGTAATAAGGTACAAGAAGACAAATGCCGCGGTGATTGTAGTCCTTAAGGTACAGATTAATATCTGAGGTTATAAGATGCAGTAAAAGTAATGTCGCTAAATTTCTATATTAGAGCCTATAGCGGCAGGATGAGTTCAGAGGCTAAAAATATGATATTATGCAAGCACATCAGCGGTAAAGCAAAAACAGAGGATAAGAAACCACCTATGGTAGATAATGTTAAGTCAAAATTTTAATATGTATATACTTAATGAGACAGATATATATTTAGCTATAATAAACACAAACATAATGCATCAATACAGCGGCTGAAGTTTTTTTAAGGATTTTCGGAAAGAGCTGTTTAAGTTTGCGCTAAGTTTAACTGTTTTAACACGCTCTATAATCAACAGTGTTTAAGACACGTTTGAATATCTGGAAGAAAATATCTCTAAATATTAAGTTAAACTGGTCATTAGATTTAATTACGTCATACGTGCATGACGTAATTTCTCTCTCTAATTTTCTCTCTATGGAACAAGTGAAATAAATATTTCACCAGAAAGTTAAATTAAGACCTTTGAAGACAACATAGAGTGTCATTTCAATTTTATCATCTTAAATTTTTTATTAAGCTCGTTTTCCAGATTTTATGAGACATCAAGAGGCTTTAGTCTTGTCCGCTACACGGCGTTGGCGCATCTGCCAGGCAGTTAATGTCTTTTATCAATTCGTCAATACTAGTTTATATAAGTGGCAAACTGACACGATATAAGCGATTTTTGAAATGTATTAGTAAATAAACGTGATTTTTACCGATATATGTCAATCGATATATCGGTTGACACACACCGCAGTAATATAATTACTGCGGTGTGTGGCTGTAATTGTATTCCCAGCAAAGACATGAAATATCGTCCCAAAAACATAAAGCCGATTCCCAAAGGGTTTTAAGTAATGAGGTCGATTGATGATTCATAAAAAATGTATTATCTAATTAAATTAATTACAAATTTCTTTCAGTAATGCCAACAAAAAATAGAGAGAATATTAGGTTAATATAGTTTAAAGTAATGCAACAGCATGAAGATGAAGAATGCATAACTGTGCAAATAGACTTAAATGATGCATTGCACTATGTAGTCTTTAAAAGGACAAACGTTTTATTCACGTTAGTTTAAAGAATAAATAAATCAGCTTCATAGAATTTCAGCTTATAGAATAAATGAAAAAAAGTGATAAAGATTTCCAGTGAAAATATGATTTAAGTCTAACAAATGTGGTCTAGGTCAGGTCACCTGAACATTTTAACTAAAACCCATTTTTATTGTCGTACATTGATTGTGACGCGGGTCTGGGGACACGATGAAAACACGGCACATCGTCTACGGAATTACATTGAGTCCCGTCGAGGGCTATTTTTTATCCAGGGAGACATGACTGATGGTTCCCCAAACAGAGCACGTAGTGTTTAAATAAAAAGTAACCAACATAGAAGGAAAATCCCGTAGAGGGGCCACTCGAATAGGGGTTTCCATACTGATTTTCCATTTACTAAACTCAGTGTATAAAAAAAATGTCCTAAGGGACACTATAGTTTAAAATGACCCCTTTTTCTTTAGTGTATTATCCATGAATGTCTGATTTTTCGTGAAAAAGTGTTGTATTAAACCCTAAAAAGAGTTGAGAAAAGCACAAAAGTTTTTCAACCTCGGGAAAAGCCCCCAAGAACATTTCCCTTTTACACGGAAATCCACTTCTAGTAAGTTTTGGAAACATGTCGGGGAGAAATAAGAGAGTTTTCTATTAAACTTTACTGACCGCATGAACCTGAGGCTCCACACAACTTTGCCCCACACACTATTCTCTTCTAAAAAGAATTCTTCTCTATTGTCCACCATTATTAGATGTTAAATATAAAACGAAACCAATAAAACCCTTCCTTAACACCGGCACAACTGAGAACATTCTCAAATAGAGAGGAAACCCCTTTTCTATTTCAGTTAACCTATTTATTATTCGACAAGACAATGCAGGTTTAAAACCTTTTTCATTAAGTATTATGTTCTTTAAATTCTATGAAAGAAAGAAAAAACGTAAAAAAAGTTCATTAAATAGAATAAAACAATTAATAAAAAAATTGAAGATTTTATTCATTTATAAGTCAAATAATAATTTAAGTCATATAAACAGCGGTTAGAGGGAATAATCTTCTAATAAGTAAGAAACTAATGAAACTAGAAACGATTTTAACAGAAAAAATGACAAACAAGTAAAAGTGCTACCGATACGACTATAAATCATAAAGTGAAAACCTAAAAAAAAGAACTAGATTGGTGAGCAAAAAAGTTAACATTCCAACGGAAATTCGCCAGGCTTGCGTCCCCCGTTTAAGCTAATTTTCATGATAGAAATTAGCTTAAAATATCAAACCGAAATAAAAGCTATAATAAGTGTTTCACAAAAAATTAAGGAAACACAATAATTCAAGATTATTGAAAAACAAATTTAAAAAAAATCAAAATTTGGCATAGAGCAATTAATAATTTAAACAAACATTTTTTTCTAAAAGTTTTAAAAATAATTTAGGATTAAGGGATTAAAACTGTTTCTTAAAGTCAAGATAATTTTAATTAACGGAGGAAAAAATGTATCACATTTTTCAACGATGTATCATACACAACAAAATAATTTTAAAATATAACTGTGAAATATAAGGAAAACAATGCAGCTTTTCTTTAAAAATTTGCTAAAAGCTTAAATTGCTTAATTTTCTCAGTAAACAGGTGCTTATTTCAGAAAACAACATAAGGAAGATATTGTGAAGGGAAGGTGCTATGAGGAAAAAGTAAATACTGTATAATTTATAGACGGCAACAGTTTGAAATAAAGAGAAGAAGCTAAGGAACTCAGAGAACGAGCAGGGGGTATGTATAATAAGAAGTGTAACCTAAACAAGAAGAGGTAAGGATAAATATGAAGGAAATTGTGTACGAAAATTTAGTAAGGGGTATGAAAAGAAAAAAAGATCATAAATAGAATAAGAGAAGGAATGAATGGGTTCAAAATGTGAATAACAAAAACGAGTAAACATAAAGCGACCAAAAAGGAAAAAGGTATTAGAAGAAGAGTCGGTGAAAGAGACAAATAATAAAGGATGGAGTACAGGATGGATGAATAAAAATATATGTTTTAAATTAGAAGTAAAGAGAGAAGGAAATAAGGTAAAATGTGAACTATTTCAAAAAACTTTAATAAGAAAAAGAGAGCTAACAAAATGAAAGAAGTAAGTTAGATATATTAAGAAAAAAAGGGAGATAATGTGATCCAAAAGAGAAACCAATGAATTAGGAAGGAAGCGTGTTTGAAACATTAGCAAGAAAAGGAAATGAAAAATTTTGCTTTTGTTTGTGAAATCATCCCTTATAGAGTGAACTAAACAAGAAGGACGAAGAAGTGTTGTTAGCACAGTATTAAAGTAAACAAAAGATTTTTCTCTTTTAAGTAAAGAAACAATGGTGCCAACCTCCAGGGTATGAAAATCGCTTTTTAGCAACACTGAGTGAGAAAAAGAATTTCAATGAGAAAAATCTTTAGGCACGTATAACAACTAAAAGGGGTAGAATTTTTTAAAAGAAAAAAAGGATGGAAAATTTTGAATTATTGAGAAAGCTTCTTAACTCTTAGGACTCCATCTCGTGCGACAATGAGCCCTCACCTTTCTTAAAAAAATATTTTTTTCTCTCGCTGAAAAAATAAGGTTGAAGTAGAGAAGTTTTTATCTCGTACAATGCCACTCTAGAAAACATCAACAAGCTAGAGAGGGGAATGATGCCCTCAGGTTAAAATCTTGACGGCAGCATAAGGACCGCTTTTTAAGGAGACTCATTTATAAAACAAAACCTCCGAAAAAATTAATGGTAATAATATATTTTTACGGATATATATCCTTATTGCACTACTCTTTCTAAAATGCACAAGTAAGTAAAGTGGCAAGAATAGTTATTTACGTAACAAGGGAGCAAACAAAGTCATTACGCCCCGATTTTTTGATGGGTCCTGAGGCGTAAGCCGAGGGAACCAGCAAGTTTACTGTCCCTGTCAAACATAATTATTTTAGACCAAAACAATTAATATGAAGAAACAAACGAAACTATATGATTGTTTACTAGTTTTTAGGTTTACTTTTGAATTAATAAAAGTTTAATACGGAAAGTAATTTACTTTCCGCCCTGATTTTTACAGTTTAAAGGTGTGATTAGTCTTTACTTCGCTATAATAATTGTAATAGCTGATCTAGTTACTACATTGTTTACCTAAAACGCTAAAGATAAGGTAAGATAAGCACTGAAGCTATTTTTATTTCTACCGTATTTAAGTAAAAATAAAACATTTTTTCTAGTTTAGACGTTGCAACATTATCAAAACACACTAAAACAGTAGCAAATATCATATATGTGTTGATAAAAATATTAATTAAAGCCCCAGTTTATAGTAAAACGATAAAAACAATGTTTTCTGGACTGGATTCGAACAATGAATCTTTAGATGTCCAAGCATATGTCTAACCGATTGCGCCACACAGATTGTCTAACAATAAGACGGAAAGTAATTTACTTGAAATATATAACGTAATTTACTTGAAATATATAAAGTAATTTACTTGAAATATATAAAGTAATTTACTTATATATTTATTAATTATTTAAGACCAAAACAAATCATATGAAAAAACAAACGAAACTATTTGATTGTTTACTAGATTTTTAGGTTTACTTTTGAATTTATAAAAGTTAAATACAGAAAGTAATTTACTTTCCGTCCTGATTTTTCTTCCCTCCCTTATTTTCACAAACAGACCGTAATACGGTTTTTCCTCCCTGTAAATAAGGGCGGAAAGTTAATTTTTTATACCTTCTAAAGGAAAACGTAAATGCGTGACGGACTGGCGAGACGAACGGTAACTAATAAAAACTGACTCCAAAAATATTTTACCATAAATTAAATATTTAAATAACAATGCAACCGCGGTCTATATCGTTATGAGAAAAGTAAAGGATGAGTTTATGTTATTTACTCATCGGACAAATGAGTTAGACTCATTATCAGAATTTTTAAAGGATGACACGATAAATGAAATTGTGTCTTTTTTAATATGATAACAACTTATTATGAGTTAGACTCATATGCCAATATCTGAATTTTTAAAGGATGACACGATAAATGAAATTGTGTCTTTTTTAATATGATAACAACTTATTATGAGTTAGACTCATATGCCAATATCTGAATTTTTAAAGGATGACACGATAAATGAAATTGTGTCTTTTTTAATATGATAACAACTTATTATGAGTTAGACTCATATGCCAATATCTGAATTTTTAAAGGATGACACGATAAATGAAATTATGTCTTTTTTAATATGATAACAACTTATTAATAAAAGTTGTTGACTTATTAATAAAGTCTCAGACGGTTAGTAAAAAGTAATAACGTGGGAATGCAAAACGAAGATACAATACAAATAATAAGATGCAATATGAAATACAAACGGTGTTTGGGCCTTTGAGCGGTGCTAATAGTCCACACTTCCTCTAAATAAGGAAAGAAAGCTCATACAGATGACCAACATCAATTTTGCTGAGTAAAGGGAGAGATATGGCTCAAATACTCTAACCATGTGAGGGCAGTCTCCATACTTATTAAAGATATGGGTTGCTGAGGTCTCCAAGAAAGGTTAATAAAAAGGAGGACGTCCCCATAAAGGAAAGGAAGTTCTCGACTACATCTACTGTCGAGCGAAGCGAGGTATTAAAAGGAGCCGAGATAAAAAAGCCATTCCCAGTCGTGTAGGATATGTAATAGTAAACAACTATTTAAAAGAAAATCAGTATAATGTATAAAAATTTGTCGCTCCACTTCTCTCGATCGCCTCGTTGGCTAAAAGTATTATTTTTGAAGGGTATTTTCAATATCTCAATCACTATCCATGATTATTGTATAATAATAATTCATAATAAACACTTGATAATAAATAATTAATAACTCACTTTCCGAAAATAACAAAACTTCGTTAACAAAAACGTTCGATTATTTATTTGATAAACAAAAGAAGAACAAGGAAGGTTATATCATAACCTTGTTGTAAACTACTAGCGCCCACCTAGTGGTCATTTGAGGGACTTCACCAGCGACAATTTTGTAGTTTTTTAGTCGCCGACAGTAAGAAAACTTGTCGCAGACGGTAAAAAACGCATTTCTACTACTTTTTTGAAGTGTTACATTTAAGACTGTTACAAGTATTAGAGTTGAGATTGTTTTAATGGCTTGAGAAGATTAGCAGAGAAACAATCCAGTGATTGCACTCAGGCAGGGATAGTTTAAATAAATAAAATAGAAAATAAATAATAGTAAGTACTTAAAAATTAGAATAGATAGGGGGCTATAAAATAAAATAAATAGATAAATACAAATAGTAATATAACCTTAAGAGCCTGCAGTCTTTGACAACCAGCTCTCTAGAAGGGGCATCTTAGTACCTTTAGACTTATCAGCAGGTGGAGGGGGCTATACTTGAAGGGGGATCAATCATAGAGATATATTACTAGAGGGGCTCTATTGGTTGAATTTTGAAACATCTTAAAAGTAACCTGATCACCTTCGACTATCAATATAATCAAATAAATAGAACAAAAATACATACCTTATAAAAGCTTTAGAATACAAATCGAAACCCAAAATTGTGCGGAAGGCCAAAAACAATGGATTAATTGTAACCTTAATTTACTTTTGGAGGAGGTTTAAATGAGGTTACACAGAGCCCCTGAGAGCCCTAAAAATATGTTTCAGGCCTCTTAATGTATTGAGATAGACTATGCCCCCTCTTGTATACATATCTCAATGGGATTAAGGTGGAAATTATCCTAAGAAAATAGTACAGTTATACAGTAACAGTAAATCTACAAACACAGCTCTGACACATCAAACTTTTAACTTTCAATTTAACCTGGGATTCTTCTTTTCAATAAGCAATGTCAAGAAATTTATAAGGTGATTCAATTCGATGTAAACAAATCAAACGCATTCGGAGGTTATAACCTGACGTTTTTATGAAAGACGTGTGACGTCATTGCAGGAATTGGTATAGGCCAGGGGGGGTTAACTTAAATGAGGAAAAGTTTGGATTCCATTATCGCAAGCTACTAAAAATAGCGCTGCGGTGGACCAGTGCGGACAACTTATGAACTAACCCCAATAGCTTTCCAAAGATGACTGATTATATTTTTGTATTTAAATTGATGAATACCATGACAATTCTTGGTTATGACAGCTACATTTATTATTATTATAAAATTGATTGTTTTCTGTATGTATTTTTCACAAAAACGGTTCGCCGTTGCATGTTCTGTATTTCCAAAATTCAGAAACTAAAAGTAAATAGAAACCTTTTTAAAACTTTCAGAGAACGCTAATGATGGCAGTATATTTCATTTAATTAATTTATTGATTTAGTCGATTTTATCAGGTAATTACATTTAATCACATGTGCGCATCTCGCCGATGTAATTAAAATACAGGCGGCATTAAATGCCAAAATCTATCTTTTAGCACGTGTAAAACTTTCATTATTACCTGATTGAATCAATTAAATTAATAAATTACTTAAATGAAAACCTTAAAAATAATCACAAGTGTTCTGTGTAAGATTAAAGTGGTAGGGTTAGTTAGAAGTATAACTATACAAAGTATAAAAATTAAATTTCAAACTGACAGTGGGCATAAAGCGGGAAATTAAGACACGCCCACTCAATTGAAAGGTAGGTCCGCCGCAGCGCTAATGTCGTCCGGAATCCAAATTTTCCCACCATTGAGTCCGTTCAACATTAATGATACCAAGTTAAATGGAATTGAATAGAAAGATTAGCAAAATATTCAAAGTAGATTCAACCGATGTTTTCTATACAAATCCGTCATCCATATATGAGCCTTTAAAAAATCAATACCAAGAGTAAACTTACTTTAACCTTCTGGTGAAAAAAATTAGTAAAAACCCTTTAATAACCGACTGACCTGACGCTATACACCACATCTCTAAATATTGATTATATTTACGGCTTCCCAAATCATTAACAAAACCTGTTTAAAGTTTAATCAACAAACTGATTAAAAGACATAAAAAGCCTTTTCCATTAAAATTACAATGTTTATGACAACAAGGAAGAAAAGTTTTATAATTTGTTTGCTTTTAAGAGAGGAAAAGGTTCTAATTAAGAGAAAAACGTTTTCGTATAAACTGTTCACGCCCTGAGTATCATAATATCTTTTATTAACAGCGATATGAAAATCATATTACAGAGTCAAAGAGTTTTATAACATGATTGAAGGACGCATGCGCGTCAAATTTTATAATTAGCTCTTACAATTTACTTCAATATGAGAAGATTTAAAAAGAAATTCAATATACTTTGAAAACAGCTTCAACCAATTACATTTAAATTGAGGACTTTATAAAGTCATTTAGGGAGGGTAAAATAGAGAGTAAAGTCTTGCCATTCAGCAGGAATTTGTCTTGGAGGAGAATTTAAGGGTTCTTTAAGTTAAACTTTTTTATCCTATTTTGGCTTTTGACTCAAGTTAGTATAGGGAGGATGCGTTTTTATGTTATAGTACATACATTTTTTAATTATTTTTCTGTATTTATCTAGAAAGCACAATGAATAAATACGGATGTAAAGGAAGATTTTGATTGACTCTTGCCTTCACGGACAATACACCTCGCTACATAGCTTCCTAGTGAAAAATGTAGTTGGCCTTACGAGACCATTACCGCCACTACTCAAATTTGGGATTTAGCGAATTATCAAAGAAATAATGAGCTTATGGAGTGAGGACATTAGGGGAAGTGGAGGGAGGTGATATTTTTTGGAGGAGGGGGGACTCACTGATCATGAATATATATATATATATATATAATATATATATATATATATATATATATATATATATATATATATATATATATATATATATGTGTGTGTGTGTGTGTGTGTGTGTGTGAATGGGATTCTTGTTCCTAGACATTTCTATGAGACCCGTTAACTCTATTTATAACCCTCGAACGTTTTCTCGGATCGAAATTAAACTTAGTAAGATGAGTAGTGGTATTTTTTTTTTTTTTTTTTTTTTTCGTTTTGCAGCTTTTTATATTTATTTCGTTTTGTACTTTGTTGGTAGGCACTGATGATGAACTGTTCAGTTTGAAAGTCGGCTCTGTCAATAAATATATACTAAGTGGAGTGACATCTTCGAAATTAAACTTGGTTCAAAAATGAACGTTGTTAATGCCCCGAACCCTATGGTTTATGAAATATGTGTGACATCATTAACCCACAAACATTTCAAAAAATCACAGAACTTCAAAAAGTGTTTAAATCGGGCTGTAATTTTCTATACATGTACTACCCTCTATTGTTAACAAAAATATTAAGTTTAATTTTAATTTCAGTATTAATTCTGGTTTTATTGATTGACATATATAACATATTGTTAACAAATCACGTTTTTTGACTAATACATTTGAAAATTCGCTTATATCGTGGCAGTATAACACTTATATAAACCAGTAATATGACGAACTGATACAGGACAAAAACCATGTGGCCCCCAGCGCCGAGGCTGGGAAGCGACCAAGAGGTGAAGACTTCTTGTTTTTCCGTTGGCCAACCTGTTCCGCCATAAAGTTTGCTCATAATTATGAAATTTAAAAAAAAAAAAAACTAACAGAACGTTAATTGCAGCGAAGGTTGTCATGAACGATAATTATTATTGTTTTTACAAGCATAATTGCACATGCATAACATAAACATAAGCTTATGTAACAGAAGCATTGCTTATGTTACTATATCTATTTATATAATTTGTAAAGGGCCATTGCTCGTATATTTGTAAAATAAATAATTTATTTTGATAAACTTTTAAGTTTAAAGACTAACATGCCGAAAAGACCCAGCTGCCTTACCCCGAGATAAAACCCATCACATCGTCAAAGGTGAGCTGAATATCAATATACGTCTATTTTACTCTACTGTTTGATTTACATTTATTGTATTATATATTCAATACAGTCCTCTATAGTATAATATCAATACACTCTTATCTAGTATATAATCAATATACGTCTATTTTACTCTACTGTTTGATTTACATTTATTGTATTATATATTCAATACAGTCCTCTATAGTAAAATATCAATACACTCTTATCTAGTATATAATCAATATACGTCTATTTTACTATACTGTTTGATTTACATTTATTGTATTATATATTCAATACAGTCCTCTATATAGTATAATATCAATACACTCTTATCTAGTATATAATCAGTATACGTCTATTTTACTATACTGTTTGATTTACATTTATTGTATTATATATTCAATACAGTCCTCTATATAGTATAATATCAATACACTCTTATCTAGTATATAATCAATATAATCCTATCAAACTTATCATATATTCTGCTTATCATTTTACTGAGATAAAGCACCATATCAACCACACAGGTGAAATTGAATTTCTATATTGCTGAAAAATTCACGAGATAATTTTAATGTTTCTTATTATTAGTGCTAATCTACACAAGCTGCCATGTATGAAACCAGGCTTTTCAATCTTATGTGTCTAACTTCATTGAAAAGCATATAAACTCCACGGTCCACTTTTTTTTAAACTTGAATATCTACAGAAATGTGCTAGTTAACACACACACATGTGGGACTCGTATCATGTTGTATTTTTATCAAATATACATATATATATATATATATATATATATATATATATATATATATATATATATATATATGTTCTAGATAGGCTAAAAGGAATATAAATTAAAACCCATTTTACATTACCGAATCACAGGCATCATGAAAAAACCCAAATTTGGAATTGAAGCACAATCTTTACATTTAAGTTGTAAACCAACCTGAAACAGAAAAGATAAAGCTTCATTAAATTTTTTAATTCAATGAAGTAAAAAGGAGAGAACTCCAAAATTATTTAAATTGTGTAAGTCAATAACATTAATTAAATAAATCAAATTAAAATAGGGTTATAGTTCTAGAAATCATAACAAAAGACTTTATAAGTTTAATTTATCCGATTATTTAAGCAGCTTAGTTTTATTTATGTTTTGTTTTGATCCGATAAACCGTTTGGAAGTTTTAATCATCCTACGCCATAACTTATGTCATTCCATATAAGGCTTATAGCATTTTTCAAAGGGCTTCTAGACCACTTGCAACCTGTAACTCCATATAATAACCTTCTCCCGAGAGGTATGAGTTATGTTTCAGACGAGATTCTACCGATAAGCCCTTTAGTAACAATATAACTACAACACGCTTTTTTGGTTAAAAAATAAATAAAACAAAAACTTAAAAACACTACGCTTATTAAAATATATAATAATTCTTTTCTTTAATTTCCACTGAGATTTCTTCTTGGCACAATTATAATAAAGAAAATTGATAACATTCAAAAATTACCTGATATCAAAAAACTTAAAATAAAAAACTTTATTAAAACTTAAAATTAAAGTACAACTTTAAAAACAAACTAATCTAAAAAGCTGAGATAACATTTAAATAAAATCATATTCCCTAGAGATACGCCCCAAATACTTTTTACCTCTTAAAACTTTGTTAAAAATTTTACTGATCGTAATTTTATTATTTCAAAAAATGTATTTAATTCTTACAATTATATCAGTAATTATGTACACTGGCGAGGTTATCAAAACTAAAAAGAATCCAAATAAAACTTTTTTCTTTAAGATAGGAGAAAATGGAGTTTTAGATATACTTTAGTGACCAGCGAATTCTCTTTAAATAATCGCTAATGGTATAGGCGTTATGGCGAAAGTCGGACACGTCAGTGTGCCCAACATCCCCACGAAAAAATATTTTTCAAAAAACATATTAAACCCAGTTTGCTGAGTCAGAAAACTTTTCAATAAATCTGTAAAATTGAGGGTTACACGTTTTTGGCGGAAAAAAGGTCTTTGTTTATATTTTTGAAGCGCTGCATTCGAATAAAACCAGTCAGAAGTCGATACGACCATTCAAAGTACTGGACTTCCGCGCCGCAAATTTTAACTTCTCATGAATATAATATTTTATTAATTGAAGATATAATTTTAATTTTTTTTGTAATCAATAAAATTTATTGTGTCTTTCGCACAATTATATTGTGTCAACTATTCATGTTGCCAAACTACTTGTTTGTTTGAAAAATATCTCTAAAAAAAGTATAATTAAAAAATTATTTAAGCTTTAAGTGAAAACTTAAATAATTTTTTAATTATACTTTTTTTAGAGATATTTTTCAAACAAACGAGTAGTTTGGCAACATGAATAGTTGACACAATATAATTGTGCGAGAGACACCTAGGAAATGTAAAAAGCAAGAGTTCAGGCTCTGTCGGCGCCCTGATGAGTTAGACGTAACGAAACAGAGTGGGACATGACATTATGTCGAGTCATCAATGTTGACGAATGTCGAATGATGGCGTAGCATTGCATTTTGCTTGTTTCATTTCCTAGGCGTCTCTCGCTCAATTATATTGTGACATCATGAGTCTTCATTGTAAAATCCGTTTTTCATGAATTAACTAGTTATTTCATGAAACAACAAAAACAAGCTGTTAAATCCGAAAATATTATAAATTATATGATATAACTAGCTATTCATGAAATAAATAAGGTGTTAAGTTAAAACAGCTAATTAATTATTCATTATAATAATAGTAATTATTCATTCAATAATAAATTATTCATATCATTATAAATGTATGATTTATCAAGAAATAAATAAATAACTAAAAGTGTTAACTTAAATCACCAAATTAATCATTCATATCCTTATAAATTATAAGATATAACTAGCTATTTCATGAAATGACTAAAGGTGTTTAGTAAAATCATTAAATTGGAACTTTATAAAGGACAATCATATTTTAGGTTACCAATTATTACACACTTCGTAAAGCGCAGTGGAGTAATACTCAATATACAAAAAAACCAAGACGTCTTTCCACAAAAGAATTTATTAGATAAATTAAGCAGAGCCTGACTCAGTCTTCGGATAGTCTGTTAGACGCCTGCACTCAATTCACCGGCACTGTTGATGGCATTATTGCCGCAAGTCGGCTCTACTTTTTTTATGTAATAAATTATTTTTTGTGGAGAGACGTGTCAGTTTTTTGTACATCTTATAATTACATTATTTAACATATCTATAAAAAATTATGTTAAGTGTAATCATCGCTCAACTAGTGTCATAGCTAGAGAATTGAAACTTGGAACACAGTCAAATCTTTAGGGTAAGCTGTACTATCTGGAAAATTAAATTGATATGAAATTTAAATCTATTTGATGATTATAAATTAAGAGTAATATTTTCTAAAAATTCCTAAGAAAATGTAAAATTATTGGATAAATATAAAATACAGGGGACGAACTTCAAATATAATGTATTGTTAATTCTTTTCCTATTCTTTGTTTTTAAAATGTATTCATAAAAAATAAGTAGATAAAAATAGACGATGAAACGGCAAAAAAATAATACCAAAGAAAAATTCATATTCCATGGTAAACACGGTTAGAGAAAATTAACCATGTGAGCTTTAACATGAACTCAACATATAACCTGAAAACCCTTTTTGCGGTTATGTTTAGGTTCTAGTATGTTATAACCCTAATTAAAGATTAACACAGGATACTGCGCTGCACATATCTGCCTTATTATAACTAACCGCAACTCATCTTTTTAAAACAGATCGGAATGTTTAGAAACAGTGATGTATTTATTTACCAAGATATCCTCATTTTTATTCTTATTCATTATTTATTTATTTAATATAACATAGCATCATTATTTATTTTATACTTATTTAAATTTTAGTGGATTATTATCGATCAGTTTTTCCTATTATTCTATCATTTTAATACAATAGTAAAGTATTATGAATAAATTATATGAAATTTTTAATAAGAGACATAAAAACAATGAGTACGACACAGAAGGAATGCAAAAAAATATTATTAATAAATGAAATAAAATTATTATTGAAAGAAATAAAGACAATAAGTACAAAACAGAGGAAACACAGATGGCAAAAAGGGAATGAGACCTGTTTAAATTTTGTTGTCGATATGGAGCAATTTGACATTGAAATATTCATAATAAAAGCTAGAACAGGCTTGGCAACACACACAAATATATATATATATATATATATATATTATATATATATATATATACGATAGCTCTTTAAGGGCTTACCATCTCTCTTCCCAACACAATTTCAGAGTCATCTGACATAAAAATACTATTTTAATAAGTTTAAAATTAACAATCTACTAAATAATTTATTCTTAAGTTCTCTCTTTATTTAAACAAAATAAGATATAGAAGTTAATTACTTTGTCATCTTGCCAAAATAAAATAAAATTCTTTAATAAACCTCTCTTGGTAATGGTTCAATTAAATATAATATAGTTAAGAGAGTTAATAGAGGAATTGGAGGAATAAATACAATCTTCTCTGAAAAGAGTTTAACTTAATTGAATACGGTATTTAATTAAGAAGTCTTTGCAAAAATAAAATCATTAAGCGTTTGTCACAACCATGCTTTATTTAGAAAATCAAATAATGTAAAAATGATCTTATTTGATTAAAAATATGACATATTGACTTAGCTAATTTACTTTAAGAAGTGAATCATGAAGTGTAAGGTCAGACTAAAGAGGAGGGTACGCTAGGGTAAATTAAATAGCAAAAACCTTCTCGTCTCCTAGGACTAATACAGATATACCAGTGGAATGGGTATGAATGGATTCCAAATAGGATATCAAATAACACAAAAAATACAATATTTGTTAAAAAATTACATATCAATATAAAGAAAGATGGTTGTGGAATTAGGTATTTCGGATAAGGAAAGATTAGTTCCGTATCCAGATAGCAGGAGCGCTAGTATGTAATTTGGTAGTTTCGCCATGCTGACTACAAGAATGCGCTGCTGTAGTTGTCTTGCTTTTAGCAAACTACTCCTGGTCCAACACTGATTTAATATTTTCTTTAAAATAATTACCAATTTCAAATAACTCGTGTAAGTACTCGTGTCGTTAAAATGGTTAAAAAGAAGGATGATTTCATAATAACTTGGAATAGAGGGAAGAATGTTATGGTAAAGAGAGTTAGTTATAGAGCTACCGCTAGAGGCCAGCAAAGAGTTTTTATTCCTACCTTTTGTCTGACGCTCTTGAATGCCTTTCGACATTCTATACCTATTGTATTATTTGATCACGTATTGAGGTAAATCTTAAAGAGCTTATGTAACAAAAAGTCCTCGTTCTCTTAGGACTAATATAGATATAATAGTGGAATGAGTTTCAATGGAGTCCACTATACTTAATAATAAGTCTGGTAAATCTTCGATATACATTACCAGAGACTATAGAGCGATATCTGTCTGTAATCTCTGTTATCAAAACGATATCGATATAACGTATATTTATAGTTTAGGATTATCTAAGAGTAATCTAGATAATCGAGGAATACCATTTCTTTTACGTTTAGCGTGTATAAACATTAATTTTTTAAATGTTTATTTGTTCTGTTTTTTTGCATTTATTTATTTGTTTGTAACTGTTTTTACAAGAATAATCGATGTAGACACCAATTAAATTATAATGTAGAACACCAATTAACATTATAATTACAATAATTATTAACATTATTATTAACTTGTACAAAAGACTCAAAGTCGCAGTGCAAAAGGTTTACACCTACCCTCACAATTATAAAAATAATAAACATTATAATGTAGACACAAAATAACATTACACATTTCGTGTTATGTTACGTGTATCTTTTTTTAAATGTTTTTATCGATGTTATTATAATCGACGTAGACACACATTTAACGTAACCTATTATAAAATGTTTAATATATTTAAGATTTTTATACTTTTTGTTAGGTATTAATTGCTTATCCTATAATCCAACGCAATGCTTTCCTTTGAAATCATAGTTAAAACATTAAAACATGCATAAGCAACAAAAAAAAACAACAAATAAACATTACATAGGGGCTCTACACCCTTAATATATTTAGGGGACTTAAAGGGGTGATGAGCCTTTAGTCTCTGAAGAGTAAGGGTACCTAATGGAAACAGTCACAATACCCGGACCTCTTATTACTGTGCTATTCTACTCAAGTCTTCCTTCTTGTAGTATAAGTTTCTTTGTACAGTATAATTGAGGAAAAGTAAAAAATAAAATAAAAATAAATAAATAATCTTCTTTTGGGAACCTTCTATTCTTTCATTATTAATTTTACACATAAGTATCTGGTAAATACTTTAGCGTATATTCTCCGGAATATTAAGAGGAGGTCAACAGGTTTCAGGCTATGTTGGCAACCAGACGTATAGAGGTAAATTTTAAGAACAAGGTTAGGATAAAGAGGAGGTCATACTAAGGAAAAGAGGAGGTCATACTAAGGACAAGAGGAGGTCATACTAGGGACAAGAGGAGGTCATACTAGGGACAAGAGGAGGTCATACTAGGGACAAGACGAGGTCATATAGGACAAGAGGAGGTCCATACTAGGACAAGGATAGGGACAGAAGAGGTCATACTAAGGACAAGAAGGAGGTCATACTAAGGACAAGAGGAGGTCATACTAAGGACAAGAGGAGGTCATACTAGGGACTAAGTCCTACTAGGAAAAAGTCCTAGTCCTCTTAGAACTGCATCAGACCAGTCAATAGAATATATTTTTAGGGTCGAATGTTACATTTCAAAAAAGTTAACCGAAATTAACAGAAATCATTTAACAGTATTGGACTAAGGATCAGCTATATATCAATTACACATTTTTTTAGATAAATTCCTTAAACTCAGCCTTTGCAATACCAAAATAGACTAGACACTGATACTATCAAATAATAATATACACATCTCTAATATGGGTTTATTAATTCTTAGAAATTATTAGGGTAAAAGCATAATTTTTCGATTTAAATTTTAAATGTATACCGAATTATTTAATCTAAAATGAAACACGTTTCAATTTTTTTAAAAATGGCCTCAAGATACAGTCTGGACATTAGAAGACAAAATAGATTTTTAGTCATGAAAAATAAAAAAAATAATAATAAAAATAAAAACAACTTCAATTAAAGAAAAACCATTTAAACAAAAAATACAATAAATGTACAAAAATACGTAGAAAACCTAAAAATAAAAGAAAGAACCAATATTTTAACAATATAGCCATTCTGCAGTTAAAATTGTTCTCTTACATGATTCATGGAGTAATGGTTTAGTATTTTCCCAATGCTAAGTTTTTTATTGCTCTCATGTTGGCAACCCTATCATAATTTACAAAAATAAAAAAGCAATCGTTTTTAATTTCAAGTTATATTTTTTGTTGCAAATTTAAAATGTTTTCATTCTCTATTCATACATTGGAACTAAGGGGTTGATTTCGGTCTTTTTTCAACAAAGCTTTTCATCGAGGAATAATAAGACGATGATTTTTAAGATATGATAGGAAAGTATTTTTTTATTTACTTGAATTGTAACTAAGTCCAGACGTTTATTAAATTGAATCAAAAAAATAAATTGGAAATAATAAATTCGATACTCATTATGCATTCATAATTACGAGAATATTCATAGTCATAATTAATTTATCCATAGCTTTAATTAATTAGGCGATAAAAATAAAACTAGCCGTCACCCATTCAGCTCTTGACCTATCTCGGTACTGCCTAACATTAGTGATCTAACTGTAGATACTCAAGCCATATTAGATTTAAACTTCGTGCACATATTTATTATCTATTTTTCAGTTTTTAATTATTAGATAAAATATTATTTATAGATTAGATATTAGATAAAAGATTAGATACAAATTGAACAAATGCTGATATAATTGTATAATTATATGCCAATGTATAATTCAGTTAAAATCCCAGATTCGAATTTTCAGTGTATACAATAAGCAAAATTTAACAGGGTTCCAGTTTATAAAAATCTAGCAGTAAAAAGCGACGTCAGCGCTCTTATAAAATATTATCTTTTATGAAACATAAGATTAATTGTCTTATTGTAGATTCACAGTGACGTCATTGGTCACTAAAACCAGGGTATTGTGGGATCACAAATTTAAAGAAAATACATAATTATTTTATATATTAATATATAAAAGTATTTCTTCACATAAAAAATTAAAAATATATATTTATTCACAAATTCAGCAAGATCTGCCACTGGGCAGACACCTTGTTTCATGTCAAGTTTCAAGTCAAAATTATATCCAATTATCTTAATTACTTATAACAATGTAAATGTAGCTGTAATTACTAATAAAGACAAAAAAAATATTCACAAATAAAAATAAATAAATAACCATTTATTTGCTATCTTTACATATTACTCACATATTACAAAAATTTAAACAAAAAAAAATCACAAATAGAAAGTAATAAAACCGATGTTTTATAAATAATTTAAATCAAGGAGGACGAAATAAAATAACATTATCAAACATGTAACTGAGAACTTAGGTCTGCAATAGACATCAGATGTGGTTCAGGTTAATACAGTAAAATGAAACTATAATAGTATCCACAATATGGCCTTAATATATATATTATATATATACTCACAATTAGAGTTTACAAAAGTTCATCCACAGGGCAGGCAAAGAGGTTACAATTTGTAACTTTTTACAATTTTTACTTTCTTGCAAAAACTTTTTGCAAAATAAAAATAATACAATAAACTCTAGAAGCCCTCACACGCAACTGAAAAAGGTTGACGAAATCAGGAAACTAAAGTTACACTTTTTTTTATAAAAAAAAGCAACAACCTAAAAGCGATCTAATTGTTAAGAGTTTAAAGGTGTGCCTCAAGGCGCTATGCTATCTCCAGTTTTATTTAATTTGTAACTTTTTACACGTTACCTTTATAAACATCTAAAAAATCTCTCCCTTGTTTCTAAACAAAGTTTCGTCTTTTGTTTAACTTGATGGTTTAACGTGAGTTCGAACTCTTTGTAGTGGTTAACTTGTTTATAACTCTTGTTTTTACTCTTTCTTTAATTCCGTCTTACTGTTTCCCTAACTTTAAAACACTCTTATACCAACAGGGAGCAATTTTGAAGGAAGTTCAAAGCAAAGTATATTTAGAGCTGCGAAGTCGTCAAGTAAAATAACAAAGCATACTCATTAAACTTTAAATGGTTATTTTCTTCTTGAAATTGTCTTGTTTTTTAGTTACCTTATCTCCGACTCTAAACAAACTTTTGAATAAAATATAACATTAGTTTGTAAGACACTACTCAAGCAGACAAGACATTACTCAAGACACTACTCAAGCAGATTTTGTTTTATTTAAATTTGCGTAGTTGGGTAATTAATAGCACTTCTCAAACACTATTTAATGAAGTCTGCAAAAGACTAGTTCCTTCAAGCAATTATTTCAACCTAAATTTAATTACATTAAGACACTAATTGAGGTGAGGAGTTAAAGAAAATGTTCAGACACTACGGTAGCTAACTATACAAAGTGGAAATAAAAAATGTCTTTATAAACATAATGTGTAAAGCAACACAAAAATAGAGTACGGGGTACCTCGGAATTTTCCTTCACCACGTCGGGTTCGCTACGCTCATCCTCATTACTTCCAACCTAACATCTTTAGGATCTACCAAAAACCTTTGATATACTTGCCGTATAGAAACGAAACTTATAATACTTATTCATTCTGCAAAGGTATGCAATGGTACCAAAATGGAATGGAAATGGATTGATGAGCAAGATATTAAGAATGAAATGGATCGATTAGCATGAAACTAAGAAAGAAATGGATCGATGAGCAAGACATTAAGAAAGAAATGGATCGATGAGCAAGATATTTAGAAAGAAATGGAACGATGAGCAAGATATTAAGAAAGAAATAGATCGATGAGCATGAAATTAAGAAATAAATGGAACAATGAGCAAGATATTAAGATAGAAATAGATCGATGAGAAAGATATTAAGAAAGAAATGGATTGATGAGCATGAAATTAAGAAATAAATGGAACAATGAGCAAGATATTAAGAAAGAAATGGATCGATGAGCATGAAATCAAGAAATAAATGGAACGATGAGTAAGATATTAAGAAAAAAATGGATCAATGGGCAAGAAATAAAGCAAGAAATGGATAGATGGGCAAGAAATAATGCAAGAAATGGATCTATTAGCAAGCAATCAAGCATTCAAAAGAGAATATCCCAGGTTGAGGACTGGTGCCAACAAGAAAGAAATATAAAGAAATATTTAACTTCTAGTGTTTTGAATCTGACCTAGTAGAAACTCACTGGAAATGCTGTTTAGGTTTTCATTCATGTTATTTCAGAAAAATTTAGTATAATAATTTTAAAGTTTTTTAAAAAGTTTTCGCTGACTATTAAAGAAAATTGAATGATTGTAAAAGTTCCTTTTAAAATGTTTTTCTTAATTGCCTTTTCTGCTTCTAATTAAATTTACCAAAAAAGCTTGTTTTACATTGTTTGCCCAGCCAGGCTCAAAAAATGTTAATTTGTCCCTTGCAGAAGTTTTCATTTTAGATAATAATTAAAATTGTCTAGGAAGGAGGTTTTTTAGGATTTTATATCTTTACACAGCTTTTCTCTGGCTTTTTCAATGTTGATTTTCTGTAAACTACCGGTGGGATTTCAAAAGGGAGCGGGCAACGGCAAAACTCCTCTGGCTACGGCAACCCTTCCACACCTAACCAAACTCAATTTCACTTAAATTAATTGTAAATGTTTTAAAAGCCATTAAACCTATTATTTTTCCTGTTGGACCTTTTTAAAATCGTATCTTCTTTCAGCAAAATCATTACGTATTATATTTTATTTTTATCTCTTTGTTTAATTTCAAGACTTTATATTTTAACAAATAATATTGTTTTACCCTTCTATACAGTAGATGGCTAACCTGTTTTTATAAGATTAGTTTATAAATAGGTCAACACTTCATCGGATTATACTGTTGAGAAATTATTGAGTTTCTATCTATGATATTCACGAAGAAGACAATTATTTGTTTTAAACATTATTTTACTGCTGATTCGAGTCGTAAACTCGAATCGGATTTTTTTATTACAAGATGCGCACTGTTCTAGCAAATTACATTTTTACGTCCCAGGGGACGTAATATCTATTACTTCCCTTTCTATATTTATTAAATGACTAGTATAGCAATATTTTTTTTCGAAACACAGCATCAAGTGGGTTAGTAGGTACATGGGTGACCTCATGTACCTATATGGGTGATCACCCATACATGGGTGATCAAACTGATATCTTATGTCTGAGGTCGAGCGAAGCAAATCTAAAGATAATATAACAAATTTTAAGCTGAAGGAAATATAACAAATGGAGGAAAAAGTTCCGAGGTACCCCGTACCGATTTATTTTTTTACAGAGAAAAAGTACAGTTTAAAATTAATTAATATTATAAAAATAACTATTTTACATTGTATAACGCGACAATGGTAGCATCTTTGTATAATATTATATTACGCGTATTAATATGATTAAAACGAATGGTGAGGAAAATTTGGCAAAATATTCAAATTAATAACAAAAAAGATTTGATGCATAAAACGAAAATTCTTTGGCAACAAATAAAATCTACTGACAGAAGTTATTAAAAACCCGATTAAATTGAGTTTAAGGTGATATTAATTGCCATCCCACATGTGAATTTCTTAATTTATAGACCACATACCAAGGAGAAAAATATTTCCCAGTTTATCATAATGGGAAATGCAAATGCTCTGCATACAGACTCGTCTACTCGCGTTGTAAATTTCCTTTTCCTTTTTTTTAAACTTTATTGATTATTGTCAAATAATCAGTACTGTTAAACAGTGCTAAAATACTAAATAATCAGTTGTAAAAAAATACTTGGGCTAACACTAGACATTACCTTATCTTGGAAACCACATATTCAATCGATCACTAAAAAAATTAGACAATTAGCTTACCTATTTTTACAAGCAAAAAACTTTTTAACTTACACTACCAACTCCAACTATACTATGCTTTTATATACTCAATTATACAATATGGTATTATTGCTTATGGTTCCGCTACTGACACGACTCTACAACCTCTAACTATAGCACAAAAACTCATAATTAAAATCATACTGAGAAAACCCAGACAAACCGCGTCAACTCCATTATTTAAATTTTTAAAAATATTAAAAATAAAAGACATCTTCGCATTGA
The DNA here is from genome assembly GCA_018340805.1 of Microvelia longipes. Lineage (NCBI taxonomy): Eukaryota > Metazoa > Arthropoda > Insecta > Hemiptera > Veliidae > Microvelia > Microvelia longipes. Next base: position 13,964,226 of record JACMZG010001911.1, read on the forward strand.
CTGCATTGAAACGACTACATACTGGAAAACATACCCTAACCAGAACTGAACATGACTACAGGACTAGAGCAGTAGAGCAAGACATATTTCAACCATCTTACATGAGAACAGCAACTGGACAGAGACAATGGTACTACATTGTTCCCGAAATGTACAACAATTTACCAACCTACATACAGGACAAAATCAAAGAAAATAGCTTTGAAACACTGACTAAAAAAACTTAATTTCTCTTTATATTGACAACCAAGTAAAAAAAACCTAACAATATACTATATCATATCACAAACCTTTATTTTTGATAAATATCTGTTTTTATTTAGTCTTATTTCCTGAATGCTTCTTATTATTATTTTATTTTATTATTCATTCTATTCATCTTATCTATATCTCTTTCAACTATCAATAGCCAAATGACTGTACTTACAAATCACCCAACTGACGCTAGAAAGCCTACTTGATATGACTGTGATGCACTTAATAAATAGATTAAAAAATATAAATAAAAAACCAAGTACAACTCAAAAAGAGACTAAACTCACATTCCCACAGCACAGGACACCCATCAGACACACATTCATACAGGACACCCATCCTGAAGACTAAACTCACATTCCCACAGTACAGGACACCCATCCTGAAGACTAAACTCACATTCCCACAGCACAGGACACCCATCCTAAAGTGGGAATTAATTCCAACCAAATATATTTAGAATTTTTGTAATTTTTAGTTAAATAAAGGATTATTTTTTATTAAAAAAAAATAAAAATACGCGAATGGAGTCTTATATCCTATTATATTATAATATATTATATTCATAATTCAAAATACTCAGATTAAGTCCAATATTATCCTTCTTAGTGACTCAAAATACGCCTATATATCCACACTATATATCCTATTTATAGGATATAGTGTTATATCCTATTAATGACTCAATATTTTGAGATACTTAAATAATATGCTATTAGAAAATCAAGTCTTATAATATTCTTATTGGTGACTTAACGCTGACTACAAACATACTACTGTTAAATCATTATACACTGATAGTGCCTTATAATACCCTTCTATAAATATCATATCAAACTTTTCATCCATTGCTCAACAGCACCGAACAGCTTAAGCAAAAGACTTATTATTGGCATTAAATAAATAATATGCATAAGCAAATAATTTTATAAAACGCAGACTTTAATTTTAAATAAAACATTTCAAAAATAAAATTAAGAAGTAAATTTTATTTTGTTCGTTCCAAATCTAAAAACGCTTGTCAGATTTCTCCTTTTTATTTTCTATATAAAAATAGATTTTCTTCACCACAACTTGAAATGTATTTTAGTTTTCCCGGTTGAGGGTTTTAAGTAAAAGCTTATTTTTCTTTTGGTTTCAAGAAAGAGTTAGAAACCTGTCAGGATTTTGGCTAAAACTCCCTTTGGCAGAACAAGTAATGCTTAGCGAAAGCTTTGCGTTCCTTTTTATCAACTCTGTTTTTTTAATGTTTCTTCGTTCAATATATTCAAAAGAGTGCAATTCTCAAAGAACAAAATCTTTTTTGGTTTTAACATATTTAAAATGAGAGATTTGTTTCTGACTACTAAGAAATTGTATATTCGAAAAGGAAATTCGTATTAAATTGTTTTTACACAGTATTGTTTTAAATAAACTTATGTTAAAGTTTATTTAAAAAAATGTGTTTAAGACACATCCAATAAGATTGAAGTAATAACTTGGGACCCAAAAAACTTAGTTGTTATCATTAACATAGTTAAAACAAGGTTAAAATTATTTACAAACGCTATTTGTATATAATTAATAAGGGACTTACACGGAAAATCGTCAATAGTTAAAGCCGTCTATTAATTAGTTTTAAGCTACGAAGTTTAAATGTTTCATATATTCTTTACTTTATTTAAATCAAAGTCAAGCTGGGGCTGTGGAAAAATTTAAGGTTTCTTTAATTTATAGTTTGTTTTCGGACTAAATTTAATACTTAAATTTATTTACTTCTATTTATTTATTTATTTTTAATAAATAAAAATAAATAATTTATCCCTTGTTTACCTTCTTAACATTTATACACTTTTTTATATTATTAATTCTTTATTATTATGTTATTTATTCTAGTACTTCTTTCAGTTTTGCTTTATTGTAGTACTTTGTTGATTAGTCTTTCTTTTATGTTTGTTGGTTTAGGCACTGATGATGATCGAGCGATCGAAAGCCGGCTCTGTTTATGTAAAGAATAAACGTTTTGTGGAGAGATTTTGGTGTTTTGTTTGGCTTTATGAGTTAACTCCATTACTTAGTATCTTAATTATAACAATAATAATAATAATATATTTATTAATTACATATTCTAACAATAGATATAACAAGTCATCACATTATAAACATAAAATAAATACATACAAAACAATAACTTATTAAATCAAATCAAATTCATTTTTTTTAACACAAACAAAAAACTACACTATAAAATAAATCACTAATTAACTAAAACTATTTATCTAAGTTAAAATAGTTGTGTTAACAACTATTTCTAGCCAGGTTGGTGGCATCCAGGAATTGTTTAATGCTGTAAAAAGCATTGTCTACAAGTAGAGATTTCATAAATTAAGATACTGATGTTTGTTAACTAAAATAATCGGGAATAGGGTTCCTCCGAACTTTTCCTTAACAAATCAGATTTGCTACGCTCATCCTCACCACTTCAGACTCGCTTTACCCGACCTCAGAATATAATAAGTGCTATAAACTCGCTTCGCTCGTCCTCAGCCAGAAAAGATCAGATTGATCCCAGCAGTCACCCAACCAAGTACAGACGACATTCGATGCTGCTAATTTATTTTTTCCCTCACCTTTTCCCGTCGCCTCTAGGGGCATTGGCGGTTGGCCATATAGTTAAAATAAACCATTTACGGAAAACCATCGCAGTTAAGCCGGTATTATTATTTAGCAACACTAATTTTAAATAAGTTTTATAATTTATATTTACAATCACGAGTTCATTGTTTTACATATTATTTATAGTTTCTCTTGTGTTAGTTGTTTAATAAACATATATATTTAAAGATAATACCAATCATTGCTTTATAATCACTGCTCGCAATTTTTTTCTCAGTTATTTTTTTCCAATTTCCCCAAAGCCGCAGTGAGTCCTATATATTTGTTCCTCATTCTTTTTGTCCTTACCAAGAAGAAAAAGGAGACAACAAATATTACTTAAAATAAAACAAGTAAACGAAAATCATATGTAAAGGGTTTAAGACCCAAAGCGAAATTTATTTTTTAAAGGTCTAACTATACAGTTAGCACAACCTTGGCTTTTTATTAATACGAGGTTTATAAACCAGAGCATTAGACCACTCAAATAGGTCTACAGAACAATCCTGGGAAAGGATACCTTTCAAATCCTTTTATCACTAAACACAAAAAGATATCAACTCCAAGAAAACTCTCTTTAGCTAGCAACCTTCAAACCGTTTACATTTATGGCACATTAACAAAAAGAAAAAAATACTAAATAAATTGTTTGCAACATAACACTACATGGCGTGCTAAAGAAAGTATACATGCGATAAGTGAATTACCCATTAACTCTACTGAATAAAAAATACTGAATAATTAACTTGATTACGGAGAGGAATATTATCAAAACATTAAAAAGAATGAATAAAACAACATTTAATCATTGCTGATGAAAAAAATTAATAATTGCTTATGAAAACACTTAATCATTGCTGATAAAGACGCTTAATCATGGTTTATGAAAATACTTAATCATGGTTTATGAAAACACTTAAATTATTGCTGATGAAAACGCATTGTCATGGTTTATGAAAATAATTAATCATTGCTAATGAAAACACTTAATCATTGCTGATGAAAACGCTTTATCATGGTTTATGAAAATAATTGATCATTGCTAATGAAAACACTTAAATTTTTTCTGATGAAAACAATTAATCATAGCTGATTAAACGCTTAATCATGGTTTATAAAACACTTAAATTATTGCTGATGAAAACACTTAATCATTGCTGATGAAAACACTTAATCATTGCTGATGAAAACGCTTTATCATGGTTTACAAAAATACTTAATCATTGCTAATGAAAACACTAAAATTATTGCTGAGGAAAACACTTAATCATTGCTGATAAAAGTGGCTAGTAAACTGTAATTAGATAAAAACCAAGCAAAGATCATAACGTAGTAATTGTTAAATTACTACGTTACTAAACTAGTTGTCAATGCTAACGATTATTATTTCATTTCTAATAGACCAAGAGCCCAGGGGTGTTTTGCGTTAATAAAGTGTAATGGCTGGAACCGGTCTCAATTTTTCGTAAATACCTTCCTGAACAAGGATCTGCAATTCTGCCGACTCGTACCGGATGGGTGTCCCAGGCAGAACGCACTTTAGAGGTCAAAGGTTCTGCCTGGGACACCCATCCGATAGGAGTCGGCAGAATTGCAGATCCTCGTTCAGGAAGGTATTTACGAAAAATAAACCCGTTTCCAGCTATTACACTTTTTATTAACAAAACACCCCTGGGCCTCTTGGTCTATAAGTATACAAAATTTAAAAAAAAACGAATAAAAATGTTATATTATTTCCAAAAAAGAAATTCGCAGAACTTTTAAAAAATTATAAGTTTCAAAAATATTTTCTTTGAAGGAAACTCCAAACCAAAAGAGAACCAATTAACTAAATAAAACCACACTAGCTCTAATAAAATTTCAAAGCGAGTGACAGCGCATAAGTTCGACTGCTGTGGATAATTAGAGTTTATTTTCAGACAAATTTGGTTTTAAACAGTAAGACACGTGTCTTCTTTTAGTCTAGTAGGTAGTTTATATGTTTTAGACATGAAATTAAATTTCCGGACGCAAAAACTTTATAACTTGCGAACATCTTTAGTGACTTTAAAATTGCAAGCAGTTATAGAACAATTGAAGAATTAGCAACCGTCCATACTTGCTGTTGGATATTAATATCCCTAGACGGATTTTGGTTTAACGCCATCATTAGCAGGCGAGGCAATACTCAGTGATGGCTGGCTTCATCGTGAGGCTTATCTTCAGAAGGCTTATTCTTATCTATAAGCAAGACAAGTCCTGCTCAAAAAGACTAGATGTTATTCACTGACATAACTTTATTAGATGAGCGCTCGAGTGTTGTCCCACCTAATGATGTTGGTATAAAGCCGAAACCGGTCCAGAGATATTCATATCGAAAAGCAAGTAGCAACGATAGCTGTCTTCAACTTCCTTAATATAACCACATTAATTTTAATTAAATTACAGTATAAGGAACAATGCTACAAGAGAAAATGCAAATGCTATCATGTACACGCACACATTTATACCTATTTGAAAGTCTAATCGCGAAAGAAACAAACTACAGGTTAATACGTGACAAAATGATGAGTTTGCAGAACATGCAGTTTATAACACGCGAAGCGGCCTCGTCAATCATAAGTCTTAATAAAACATCGACTATGCCTCTGAATAACGCTCCTAAAGGGTTTAAACAGAATCATGATATTATAACCAGTAGCGTGCTAAAGCGTCGAGGCGAATAAAATAGAATACACAACAAACAAATTTTAGTATAAGATAATGCTCTCTAAGCGAATTAATTTTAATTATAATTATTATTATAAGTATAAAGGTGTGATATTAATGATAGCTCAGTAGAATGTTTTTTAATTTGAACAGTATTAATATGATTTGTGAAAAAAACCGCAAAACAATTCTTATTTTTTTAAAAATTAATTATTTTAATGAATAAAAAATATAAAACCAAAGTGTGCAAATACAAACATATACGTATAAAATTTAATAATATAGTATGAGAAATAAAACTATAACAGTAAGATTAAAAAAGATATGTATAAAATAAATAAAAAAATATATACTTTTATTACTTAGAAAAGAAAATGTTAAGAAGAAACGTTTTTGAAAAGAAGACAAGGTCTCTTGATTAATAATCTTGAAATGAAAAAAGGAAAAACGGAAGAAAATTAAAAAGAAAAAAATACGCCACTAATTAATCAATGCCTAAACAAGAAAATAAATGTCTTCACTTGAACAAACTGTTCAACAAAATGAAAATAGCAAATAAAAAACACTAAAACATTGAATGAGCAACACAAAAAATATTAAATTAATAGCAGAAAATTCATAAATTAATAATAAAGTAAAATTAATTATAACAGCTCGAAGAAGTATATAATTAAGTTTTTTTTTACTTAAAATTTAAAAGAGGTTAGATAAAGAGCATCTGGTTTTAGAATAGCTTTTTAGAAGACTTTTATATTTTTATAATTTTGTTTAAGAAGGAAATAATTTTAAGCTAATGAGAATGAGTTTAGAACTGAGAGTAATTAGGGCCTTATGTACGATAATGTTTAATAATTTTGTTACGACAGCGTTTTTTCCTTGGTGCGATAACTTGTTGAGATAATCTTCTCCTTTTTACATCAAGTAGTTTAGCGAATTTCTTTTGAAAAAAAATCGCTGTTTGGATATACAGTGAATGTAAATAACACGCTTATGACCAAAATCAGTTTCAGGCGTCCCCAATCACAAAAAAATAGGTTTGGCTCTCTGTCTCTCACTCTCTCTCTCTCTCTCTCTCTCTCTCTCTCTCTCTCTCTCTCATATATATATATATATATATATATATATATATATATATATATATATATATATATATATATATATATATATATATATATATATATATATATATATATATATATATATATATATATATATATATATATATATATATATATATATATATAATATATATATATATATATATATATATATATTATATATATACATACATGTGTGTGTGTGTGCGTTATTTATATAAAGTAAAAATTTTCAAAGATGATAAATTCTGCACTGTAAAATGTAATAGTTCTTTAACAAAAATTAAGAAGATGTTAAGTGTGATATTAAGTGAACCATCACTTAATATCACATTTCTAAGGTCTAACTGGGCATACTAACAATACATAGTTGTAAGTATGCGCATGTCTTTACTTTGAAGGATAATTTACCTCCCCGTAGGTTTCCTCATTAACGTACTTATAATATAGTACTTACAACTGTAAGTACTATATACTCTTTTGGTGTAAAAAAATGAAATACATTACCAATTTATCAATGGAGTACAAAAAATAAAACCAGAGTTATCAACCAACCTGAAACAAAATAAAATAAATATTTATTAGTATTACGAGATTTTTATCAGACAAGAAATTAATACAAGAATTAAATTATATGAATGTTTTGAAAAAAGGTAAGTGATATTACACTAGAGGCTTCTAAAGGCAGAAGGACTCTGTCACTAAGAACAAGAATTTGATCAATTCAAGACCTTCTCACAGTAACTTTTAGTCACGTCTCGATTAGACCCAAAATGTGTTTTTGCAACAGGTAGGGTACCACTTGTTGCTTAATGGGGGGTCATTTAGAGTACATCGTAAAGGCTTCTAGAGTGCTTACATCCCTGATACTATTATTTTATTACACTTTTAAAACTTAATTCATCTTAACTTGGTGAGGTATCAATAGAACTCACGACTAAAAGAGAAAAAATTAAAAAAATTAATTAATTAATTAGAAAATAACTTATAGCCCCAATAACAGGTCAATCAATCAAATCAAATTTTATATAACAGCGTATCTTGAAACGTATTGTAAACAAAATGTTCATAATTAGAAATAAAGTAAAGGTTTAGATAATGATAAAAGAGATGAGGAACGGAATAAGAAAAGTAATGAATTGAAGAAGTGAATTAGGAAAAGAAGGAAGAATTGAAGAAGGAAGAAAAGAGTTTACTAAGTTTTCAAAGAAACGTCAAAGAAAAATGTCAAGCCAAATTTCTTTGGATAGAACTATTTCATCTATAGTATAATACAACTCTGCTATCCTATCGTTCTCTCTCACACAATCTCTTTCTCTTCAGCAGTCACGCGAATTTTCAACCCTTATCAAATTGGTTTTCTTTTTATAGTCTTGTCAGTCCAGACATGTTTTTTACTCTTGAACTTTTTTGTTTTAAAACTTAAAGCTCTTTTACATGAAAATTTATACCAGCCAATTTTTTGTTTGTTTGTTCTTTAAAATACAACATTATAAATTGTAAAACCTTACAAATACACTTCGCGTAAGCTCCTGATGTTTTTGTTTAGCTCTTAAGATAGTGATCGCGTCGATGTAGATTAAAAATTTTACATGGGAACAGAGCTCTGTTGCACCCCTTAATTAGTCTACGTCAGAATAATCATTTCCTCGGACAAGGTCTAGGATCTCTTTTACCATTGATCCATTGGTACTGTCAAGCTTGGTAATACTACCGAAACTAAGAAACAACTAATAAATCCAACTAAAAGTTTACCTTATAATCTGCGGAGGCTTTCGCGGAAAGATTTAGATTTTCCGGTAGTGACCACGTCAATGTAGGGGATAAAACCATAGGTTTGATTATCTACATCGATGCGGTCACTACCGGAAGACCCAAATCTTCATAATATTTTACCTCTTTTAGCTAATTTCCTTTAGGAAAAATCCTATACTACAATCAAGAAAAAGTGGTTTTATTCTTTAAATTTAACCCAGAATCAGTCAGATTTTCAGCTTAATTTATAAGAGCAATTCAAATAGAAAAAAGAAAAACTTGACGTCACGCAATAAAACCTTTTTTCCACTTTAATTCGTTAAAATCTTTCCCAAACCTAGCAATTGGAAACCCTAAAAAGAAACCCTGAAAAAGAGAAAAACTCGATTTGTTAATTACAAGAGGTGCTTCTCTTACTTTATAAGTCTGTCCTTGAGCCCTTTTTGTAAAGAAAAAATGTTAGGGACTTCTTTTAAGTGCCTTAAGGTCGTAATTTTATTTTATATTTAAATAAAACGTGTTTTAACTTGTTTCTCGAACTTTAACTTAAAGTTGCACACTCAAAAAGACAAATAAATTATTTTTAATGAGGAGTCCCTAAAAAAATGTTTTATGTATATGGTTCATCATTAAATTTAAGCGAGTTAATAACAGTTCAAACAATTTTGAAAAATAATGGGACGTTCAATTTTAGGGAATTTAAAAAGAGCTCCTACAAGTGTCTGTAATATTAGATTTATCATTTTTACTTTTCCTTATTTATACCGTAAGTATAATTAACTTTTCTATAGACCGTAGGTATATAAAAAAGTATTGTTTGCAAAAAAATCCAAAAACCATGATGTCACCGGAATTCATTTAGGAATTATCCGTTTCAGGCGTTTTTAGGGCCTCCTGAATAGTTTTCGCAAAGTTGTCTGTCTGTATGCGTGTGTGTGGGAATGTCTGTGTATATGTGGGTGTGTGTGTCTCTTATGATCGTAGCTCCCGGTGTATTTATGCTAGGGAGTTGTAACTTTGTAAAAAAACTATTCAGCAAATATTTTTTATGACGTCATTAACCCGCAAAAATGACTCGGCATAAATTTAGAAAAATCTTAAAACGAGTAAATAAGATGTGATCTGATTGAAATTTACCACGCATGAAGCCATGTGTAAGACTAACATATGTGCCAAGTTTCATCTCATTATCAGCATTAATTCAATTTTTATCGAATGACTTGTAAACTTTTTTTAAGAAATTGTAAACGAATCTAAAATAGCCCAATTGAGTTGGGCTATGAATATACCTTTACGTACTAAAGAAGTACACTATGCTTCGTTTCAATACAAGTATATATCTATGATTTTTTTGTGGATCATAAAATTTAAGCAGCATCGAGAGTGTTCAGTGCCTAGATGGGTGACCGCTAGGAATGAAACGAATGTATTTACTATCTGAGGACAAGTGAAGCGAGTCCGAAGATATATTGCAGTATAAATTTGGCGAACTATATTAGGAGGATGAACGTAGTGAATCCGATGTAATAAGGAAAAGTTCCGAAATACGTCGTACCGGATATTTTATTTTAACATTACACAACAAAAATTAATTAGAATTAATTTCATTAAAATCAAGTAATGATGAATAGAATAAGAAAACAATTTATACAACTTGATGAGAACATAATAGAATAATTTTAATATATTTTAACTTTTCTTCTGAAAAATATGATAAATAAAGGAAAATTTTATTCAAGACAAAGAAAGAGTGAGGTAATGGTTTTGCTTACAGATAGAAATCTTCCAGGTTTTAATCATTTTTCAAAAGACAACTATTTCTTAAGTGTCTAATATATTTTTATTAAAATATAAGTTCTTAAAATTTTATCTAGAGGTCTAGAGCTTTTAGCTCTTTAATCTTTTTGCTAAGCTCAATAGTTTGACATATTATAGTCTATGCTCGAAAACTAGGTATGGACAAAAAATATATATTAAGGCGAGCGAAGCGAGTCCAAAAATAGTATGGTTTGTTTTAATCCATACATTAAGTACTGATTAAATTAACACATAAAGACGAGAGAAGCGAGCCATGGAATATTTTTATACATCTAATCTAAGCTTAAAACTTAGGTACTAATAACTACTAAGGTACAAATGGCAATTAGTACTGATGTGGTCATATGTGCAAAGTTTCATCTCATTATCAGCATAAGCTCAATTTTTATTTAATGGCTTGTATACGTTTTTTAAAAAATTGTAAAAAATGATCTAATTAAGTTGAAATTTAATACAAATGTATACCATAATGTAATTAATAAGTATACTAAGTTTCGTTTCAATATTACAAGTATATCTATGATTTTTCAGATTATAAATTGAGCGAGGTTAAGCAACATTGAGCGTGGTCAGTGCTGTATGGGTGAACGCTGAGGATATATTAAAACGAATGTATTTAATATTTGAGGGCGAGCAAGGCGAGTCCGAATAGGTGTTGCTGCATACTTTTGGCGAGTTATATATTCTGAGGACGAGCGAAGCGAGTCCGAAGTAGGAAGAATTAGCGTAGCGAATCCGATGTGATGAGGAAAAGTTCCGAGGTACCCCGAACCCGATTTTTAAATCATTATTTAAATTGGTTTAATTGCTTGGCTTTAAACAACACAAAATAAAATCGGGAACAAAACAAAACATCACATCGGATTCGCTACGCTCACTCTTCGTACTTTAGATTAGCTAAATTTAAATTTGCTAAAGCTTGATATTGTATATAAGTTGAAGGTATATTCTACTCTGAATGGAAAGTAGGTCGTCTCGTTTTAATAGACAAGGTAAGGGAGACCCTGAACAAGCCTCATCGTACCATCCTTTATGCATGTTAGATACACCTGGGAAAGTGCTCGAAAAACTTATAAATGCAATGAAGTCGACAATAATTTCATAAGGAGACCTTGCGCCGCAGCAGTTTGGATTCGGATCAGGCCTTTCTACCATACATGCAATCAGGCAGATCCCTGAGGCTGTCTCAGCTGCAGAGAATCATAGTTCCCGATGCAAAAGAGTTGTATTGTTGGTAACATTAGACGTAAAGAACGCTCTTAACTCAGTTAGATGATGCGACATGATAAAGGCTCTTGAAGAACATTTCAAGTTACCAAAATACATGTTAAGAATATTGAACGACTATCTCATTGATAGAAGCCTCCTCTATGAGACAAAAGATGGACAGAAAAAAACAAAAATTACGGCTGGTGCAGCGCAGGGATCTATCCTTGGCCCAGAACTATGAAACATAGTATATGATGAACTTCTCAAAATTGCTTTTCCGGATGAATGCAAGTTAATCGCATATGCAGACGATATAGCAGTAATAATCATAACCCGAGACGTAGAACTGGCCTAAATAAGCTCTATCAAATTATGAGAATCATCTTGAGATGGATGTCAAACCACAGCCTTTCCTAAGAATTGAACAAAACAGAAACCGTATTTCTAACTGAAAAGAGAATTCCTACAATAATCCCAGTCTATGTCGGGAACGAAGTAGTCACCACTAAGCCAACTGTTAAGTACCTTGGAGTTACCATCCTCGAAAAAATGAAATTCCTAGATCATCTAAAAATAACTGCAGAAAAAACTTGACTGCGAGTGCGGGCACTTGGAAGGCTAATGTCTAACATTGTAGGCCCGAGAGCCAGCACGGAGCTGAAAACAGCCCATCTTTATAGTAAAAAAGCTACAGAAAAATCTTAGCCCGAGTCCAAAGGAAATCAGTCTTGAAGGTAGCTTCTGCATACCAAAAAACGGTCTTCGAACTAGCTGTTTTATTCATTGCAAGTGTCATTTCCATTGACCTGCTGCTATAGAGCGCAAAAGAGTATACTTAAAAAAATAGAACCCAATCATAATACGGTAAGAAAATAAGAAAAAGATGAACCATGGGGCGGTGGCAACTTTCGTGGGATAAGAAGACAAGAGGTAGCTGTACATGGCGCCTAATTATAGATATCAATAGGCATATACCGTAGGTATATACCTATATACCTACGGTATAAATGAGGAAAAGTAAAAATTAATTATTTACAAAACTTTAAACCTAAAAACTAAAACATAGCTTTTGAGTAAATTTCAATCGTTTAACATTTTTTACGTTTATCGTTGATTAACTAAATTTTCATTAATTTATACGCAAAGTTCACACATAAAACATGATTCAAAGAACCCTCTTATTTAATTACTAACTTAAACTTTCGCTAGGTTGCAAATATAAGTTGCACTAATTTAAATTGCCTCTAATTTACTATTATTTTAACCATGGAAGCAGAAATTGAAGAGAAAAAAAGAGAGAAAATACGAAATTGGAAAGTAAAATGAAAGAAAAATTTTTAAAGTCCAGTGAACAAAACAAGAAAATGGCTTCTTTTTAAACTTTAGCTCAAAATTAAAAATGAAGAAAAGAATTATTATAAATACACATTTTTTTAGATGACGCTAAATAAGAATATTTTTCAAAAAGGCGAAACCATAAAAATGTATTTTAAAGAAAATAAATTTAATAAACTTTTTTTCTCTTTAATTTGTCTTTAAAGGACGAATAATTAGACTTAACAAAAAAATTAAAAATAATTAAAATAATTATGATGAATTGCAACCTTTTGCGAAGTTTGCCAGGTTTTTTTTGGCGTTGGTCTACTTGGACCATACAACCATAAAGTATGTCTCTGGTAGATGTGACCATGTAGATGTTTCCCGGGCGGGTGGGCTATCTACACCTACAGGTGTAGATGACAAAAAAATATTTTTCGAAAAAAAATCCCTCTTAAAATTCGACAAATTGTTATTCGTATTTTTTTATTCTTACTTGGTGGGTTTTAAAGTAATGATAAGCATTAGTTTCAGGTTCAAAATGTAAGAATTAAATTAATAAATATAATCAAGATTAAATAATCTTGATGAACAAACTTGTATGATGATTATCATCGTGAAACAATTTTTTTAGGCTTTATAACGTAGGCGCAACCCAATCCGTGGACAGAAAAAAGCCTCCAAGTGATAATTAGGTTCTTAACAATTGAGGTTACGAAGAAAAGTTATAATAAAAAAAATTTGCTAGATTTGAAAGTAAGATTTTTTAAAGACAAAATTCATTATTTTGTAACACGTACCTAAAAATACCATTTTCTTAAAACCTCCTAAAGGAGTAAGTTAAAAAATAACATTAAAATTTTAAAATTTACTTAATTACTTTAAAAATTACTTACTTACTTTAAAAATTACTTACTTGCTGTAAAAATTACTAGCTTACTTTAAAAATTACTTACTTACTTTAAAAATTACTAGCTTACTTTAAAAATTACTAACTTACTTTAAAAATTACTAGCTTACTTTAAAAATTACTTACTTATTTTAAAATTAAAAAGTAGTGCTAATGTTAACATAAATTGTTCACACTCATTATATTCCATAGGTAATATTTAATGACATTTTAAAACAATTGAATATTTGGTGGTTAGTGTTTCTGATTTCTTTTGGAAACCTCATTATAAAACAATGAACAAATTATCTGATAATTTCCTTTAATAGCAGGATTGATAATAACTCTTTAACCTCTAAACAGGTATTAAGTATTTTTGTCAAAAATTATAATCTTTTAAGAGTCACTTTGTATTCTATTAAGCTAATGACGTGTTAAGTGATTTTAAGAACCTGATTCAGTCATTTTAAAGCTCCTAAAGCATAAAACTTCTAATAATTTAGGATAAAGCAAAGACGTACTTTTAATAAGCTGTAAATTCGCTTTCTCTATTTCCTATAGGAGAAAAAATAATTGTTTTAAATAAGACTGATATCTTGGATTGCAAAGAGAAAGGGTAGCTAATTTTTCCAACCCTACTAAGTAGAGCAGAGATTTAGCTCAGTTAGTAATTCCACGTTAGAATATCCCCGCGTTAGATTACCCTTATAGTTTTTGCTTTTCTTCAATTATACCGTAGGTGTATATAGAAAAAGTTTAGTGTTTGCGAAAAAATTCGAAACCGGGATTCCCTGAGTGGTTGTTAAAAAGTTGTCCGTCTTTATATCTTAAAATGTGTGTGTGTGTCACTAAGCGTATTAGATCTTAAAAGTTAAAAACACAAATTTTCTACGCTTTTCCAATACTTTTAAACTCTATATGGGACAAGTTTTCCCATGCTCATCTAATTTTCTTGAAAACGGTGGCGACACTTTTTAGCCTATACGCTCCCCCTGTGTTCTAATCCAACCCATTTTGCAGAAAATACTTAGCAGCCAATTATTTTAACAAAAAACTTAGTTATAAGAAAAAATTAGTTAAATAAAATTTAGTCGGTAATTTTTACATTATTAAGAACTTAGTATTATGTTAAAACAATAATAGGATAAGTATAGGGAAAAAGAAGCATGATTATTCCCCCTCTTATAGGGTATAAAGTAGAATGATTGATCACTTCATGTTATAACGCGTGTTTTACATTATTTCTTATCGAAATGTCTTATTTTTCTCTTGAAATGTAAAGAGGGATTAATCAATCATGTTAAAAGGTTGGTAAATTAATATTCCTAGCAAAACAACAGTGACTGGTGATTTTTTATTTATTTCTTACTCTTGTTACTCGATAAAATTGATATACATTGGTAACTTTTCCTTTCCAAAATAAATAATTTGAAAGCTCTCCTAGGATAAAAGAGGTAGGGAAGCAAATAGTTTGTACTAAACTACAATTTATATATTTATTATATATATATATATTATATATATATATATATATATATATATATATATATATATATATATATATATAAGAAAGAATTGGACAATACACCAAGATCAACATCCGACTAAACAGTTTTTAAACTATGAAAACAGAAGTAAAAAATAAATTAGACGGTGATAAATACTACGGCTCAGACCCACGAACTTATAACCGGGCGTGGAGGGTAAAGGACCCTTTCAGCAAGGTTGGAACAGATTCTTGGTCGGGTTGCACTACAACACTTATTTCGTACTTTAGTACAATACGAGTCACGTTTTTTTCGTTCGACTCTAGGGCTAGTAAGTTAAAAAAACGGATTTGTGTCGTGGCCCGGAGTCGAATTCCGCCATGATGCCTACCCCATTAGCGAATTTTAATCCCAAAGGAAATTCGCTAATAGAGGCTATAATTTTTAATTCTTTAATTCGCTAATTGAAATTCTATAATTTTAATTGCTAACACAAATTCGAATAATTAAAATTACATTTGTTTTCAAAGTTAATTAACCACCGATTTGAGCTACATAGGAGATAATGCAACAAATTTGATATTTAATTGCCTATCAATCAATCATCCACTTTTCTTGTTAATTCTATGCATCTTTGTTTACTTACACTTGAGAGTATTAGAAATGAAACAGATGACTTTTATCCCGGCATCTTTTTAAAAAAAAGAAGTAGTAGTGGACTGAAAAAGTCTAGTAGACTTTTTTCTTACTTTAATTAAACTTTATTACAATTTGTGATTTTAATTTTGGGTTCTTTTTTGTTGTTTTAATTTTTTTATAAATATTTTTTTTGACAACTTTGTTTTCCCAACTCCTAAAAGAGGGGAAAGAATTTAAAATATTCCTTGGAAAAATTTTACAAAAGAAGAAAATTATATTAAAAAATAAAGAGTAAGGGTTTTACAACAAAAAAGCTCTCTTTAAAACAGAGTCAGAAAAGAAAAATGATAACATCTGGCCTACTTTAACACCATTGATTATTAATCGATATTTTTAAACCTTTATTCTTTGGCTTAAAAGTCTATTTACTCAGTAAAAGATACAGTATAAAACAAACTCTGCAAGGAAGCCCTGGGGGACACCCTCTTTTGCCGGAAAATTCACTTCCCTAACTCAGACCATGATGGAAATAGGTAAATATTTATTCAATAAGGTCCATTAGAAATTTAATAACGTTTAAGAAATAAGTAACTAAGAGTGACTGTAAGAAATAAGATTAACTCCTATAAGACGTTATTTTTAACGACGGAGAAGAGAAAAATCAGCTTTCCATTTTTTATAAAATGTTCCTTTTAATATTTTTAAAAAGATATTCAAGGGTTTTTTTGACATCATTCAAAATAATAATAATTAAACATTAAGTATTTAAGGTTTTGAATAAGGCAAACAACTTTAATAGTAAAAAAATAAATAATAAATAAAAATTTTATCAAACATATTTACTAAAATAAATAATAACCTTTTGAACAAAAGAATAGAGGCAGCTGGGCACACTCCAGTCTTCATAAAAACAAAATCAGATGCCAGTGGCATTCTTGTTAATGCCATTGATATCCCTTAATCATTCTTTCGCCATTTAATAGAAATGTACCTCTTATTATAAGAATTGTTTTTTCTTTTGTATTTCGTGTACTATAATTATACATAAGGGAAATAAAGATTTATTTATTTGATTTTATAAAGCACGTTATTAACGCTTTAATTATGAACATTATTAATCCATAATATAGTAATAAATATACATATATTACATTTTAATTATATAAACTTAATAAAGATACGAATAACTTATGTAAATTATGTTTTCATACGTGTCCCAATTGCAAACTGTTCGTTCACAGGAAGTTTCCATAAGCTAATAATGTTTATAAGCAAGAGGCCGCCGGCCAGTTTACCGCTCCGCTCCGGTTTCGCCGCACAGGGCCCCTTTGCGGCCAGATAGTAGTTCTAATTTATCAGTTCGTCATATTGCTGGTATATAAGTATTATATTGCTTCATATATAAGTGGCATACTGCCACGATATAAGCGAATTTACAAACGTATTAGTGAAAGAAGCTGATAAAATGTATAAGGTGATTCAATTGGAGGGTTTTTATGAACGAAATCATTTTTTTACATGCTAGGTTATAGTCTGGAATTGACGTCATTGCAACATTTAAATTTTTAATGTTGACCGCCTATACCGAGTCCTGCAATGACGTCAGACGTCATTCATAAAAACGTCAGGTTATAATCTCCGAATGCGTTTGGTTTGTTTACATCGAATTGAATCACCTCATAAATTTCTAACATCTTGTTAGTGAAAAAAACTTGATTTGTTTACATAGTGTCAATAATGACATAATTAACATAATCATGTTTTCTTTGACATTGTTTTGTTATGTCAATCAATAGAACTATAACTAATACAGATAATTCAATAGAACTTTGAATGTTTGTAAAACATTAGTATAAGTGTAAAAAAATTACACCCTAATCTAAACACTATATGAAGATTGGTGATTTTTCAAAATGATTAAAGGTTTAAGACGTCACACATAATTCATAAACAATAGGGTTCGGGACATTAACAAGGTCGATTTTTGTACCAAGTTCCATTTCGATTCAAGAAAGCGTTCGAGTTCGACAGATTATATATATATATATATATATATATATATATATATATATATATATATATATATATATATATATATTATATATCTGAATTAAATTTATCCTTGCCACTTTATTAAGCTAAATTTTTACACGTAAGGACTATAATAAAAAAACCTAAAACTTGGTGCTTGTATGTATAAAGTTTGAAGTAAAGTCTTGTAAAGAGCACTTACTTTGTAATTAAGCTGTTTAATTCCGTCAGACTTCGAGAAATAAGATAAATCTTTGACTAAATAATCTCTCTTAATCTAAATACATTTAGCCACTAATGCAAAATCTAAATACGTCTAGATTATAAGGAGATTATTGACGTTTAGATTAATCTATAGAATCAAGATGTAATCAACCGTATTAAGCTAATATTGATGCGAACATACTGCTTAGAGTTTGCTTGTGACGTCGTCTGAAAACGTATCCAAATTGATAATATACAGATACAGATTGTGTTGAATTATAAACTTAAATTAGCTTGTTTTAGAATGAGCACAAATGGAGTCCAAAGTAATAAAACGAGAGAATAAAAAGTCTCTCCACAGTTAAACATTTTATTCAAAGTATAGCAGAGCGTTTTCGATCTTACAAGAGGTCATCATTAGTGCCTATTAAACAAAAATGTCCAAACAAAACCCATACATAAAATTACAAATTATACCAAAGAAAACTGATAAATTACAGAAATGGAGTGATAGATATATATATATATATATAATATATATATATATATATATAATATAATATATAATATTATATTATATATATATATATATATATAATATATATATATATTATATATATATATATATATATATATATATATATATATATATATATATATATATATTTTATATACTTTTTTGGGAGATTGGGAGATATATTTTTGTTATCAGGAAACCTATAACAATCGATCTTCCTTTCTCCAGCCCTCAAATTCCGTCTTCCAAACAATCTCATAAGTGTAATTTGTATTATGAAAATTCGCTAAGAATAGAGAATAAAAATCCTAAAATACTTGAGTTTTCTGAAGTAGAAATGTTAAATCCTATACCACCGCCAGACTCGCACAAAGTCTTTGTAACTTAACTCTTAAAATCGATGTTATTAAATTTCTACAGGGTCGGTCTGGACCAATATTTACCTATGCCACCCCCAGGGGAGTTTAGGGGTGGAACTCAATACTGTCTTGTCTGAAGTGTGCCTTATTCTTTTTCTGTAATAACCTAGTTTGATTTTTTTCCAGCTTTGACCTATCGATTGGGAAATAGTATGTTTTGGAGTCAGCAAGGAAACGAGGGAGGGAATCATTAAGTTGTAGCAGATGTCGTTTTATTTTGAAACAAAGTATCTTTAAGGAATCTTTTTAATAATTTCATTCAAAATACAAAATGCAACTCATAATAATCACTTTCCAGTGATTTTCGTTATAAAGAAAACAAATTTAAAAAGGTTTCCGTAGAAATAATTGCTTATAAAAAAACTCTATAGTTCTCTCCTATGCTTCTAAGCCTTCCTCCTTAAATTTAACTAATTACATTAAATCGATAGGTTACATATTGATTTCTAATAATATATTTTATTAAATGAATAAATAAATAATATTATATATATATATATATATATATATATATATATATATATATATTATATATAATATATATATAATATATATAATATATATACCTGGCGGTTATAATATAGATTTTTAAATCGACATGATGAAAACTTAAATGGCTAAGCTAATAAAAGAAAGGAAGTAAGTTCCAAGTCCCTTTTTTATTTATGCCAGCGGAAATTATTTCCTTGAACTTAAAAATAAGTCTTATTCAATCTAAAGTAAGATTCTTGAATTACTATCTCAAACTTAAAGTAATAAACTTGTATTAGAAAAAGTTATAATTGTTATTTTAAATTAATTTTGACATAGAGAATTTTATTGACGAATTAAATTAGTATTATGTTATTGTAACGGGTATGTTCTTAATATATTATAAATTACAAGAGAAGTAGGAGTATTTCGATCTCGCAGCTCATAAGAGCTGCGAATCACCCCTGCGGGAATCATCTCAGTTTGTAGAGGCAACTGTTAATCTTAAAGAGTAATCCAAAGATTGGTGCTAGTTGATTTCAACAATAGTCTAATATAATCTGAGACTGTAATCTGAGATGCGAACCCCAGACGTCTGTGATTCAAAAGGTTAATAGTCTAACGATTTCATGATCTCGACCACAGAGGCACTCGTTCACATTAATGGATTATATCATTTAAATAAAACCATTTCGAAAATGCTTCCCTCTCTCTTAAAGAAATAGGAAAAATATCTCAAATTTAATTTAAACTTAATTAAAATAATTCTATTTTTTAATAACAAAACAAAAAAAGTGTTGTGGGAGTCTCCCAGCAACTTTTACAACAAAGTTCGTTAATAAAGTTTTTCTTAAAATATTTATTTTTCATTTTAAGTTTTTTTTAAAAAAACAACGAAAATTTAATTAAAATTCAAAATAAGAGCATCTTTTGATTTAGATAAAAAAGAGCACATCGAGGAGTTAATTCAGTAAAATTAACCGCGGAATCAATACTTTTCATTAAAGTCTACTCTTAACCAAAGAATTAGAAAAGAAAATCTGCGAGGAAAATAAGGTTGTTTTTGTTGGAGACAAAAGCATTGCGGGTTTAGTATTAAAGGGCGTTCTTGTCGCTCTCCTTTGATGTGGTTTGATATTTTTTTGTTAAACATAAAAACCTCAGTGTTATTCGACTGGGTCCGTTATATTGAACAAGTGACCCTTTTTGTGAAGGAAAACTTACCTATTTATTATTTAAAGGTTTATTAAAGGGAGACGAACAGTGGTCAGTGGAGTGATATTTTACAGTTAATAATTACAGCTAAATATAATATTTAAATATAAAATATTATATTTAAAGATGTATTTTTCCTCATTTATACCGTAGGTATAGGAAGAGTTTTAAATTGCACTGAAAATGTGAAACCGTCCTTTCACATGAATTATTCGTTTCAGGTGTTTTAAAGACCTCCTGAGTAATTTTTACTAAGTTGTTTGCCGGTATGAATGTGTTTGTCTGTTATAATAGCTTCCAGTCGTCACGGTCCTGAAGTCTGCCTCCGTGGCCGTGATCGTAAAGGCGTTCGATTTCGGCTCCCGGAGATCCGGGGTTCGCAGCCCGGGCTATGCTCTAAGATTTTATAAATAGTATTTGTATTAAAATGATTTCGCCAACTTTAATTTATTCTTAGAGTGTAGTAGATGCAACCCACCTGAGGTGGTTCCTGCAGGGTGAATACCTTATGGGCCGAAAGGCCCTAAAACGGGCATTTTATTTTTTTTAATAGCTTCCCGTGTGTTTCAGCGTGAAAGCTAAAAATTGATACATAAATTAATATTCAGGTTTAGTTGTGTTATAACTGCGGAAAATAATTTGTTTATAACTCAGCAAAAATGTCAACAGTTTTGTAATATACAAACCAAGAAGGAAACAAATGCGCTTTCTGTCAGGCCTGGCATGTAATTCACGTTTTGTCCACCAAGGAGTTGGCTGAAATTTTCCTATGAGCGCGGCCATTTTGTTTTACCCTTGTAAATGTAAACAAACTATTAAGGGTACTCAAAATTTTTGGTATTATAGAATTTATTTGTACATTTTAGTATAAAATGTTAAGAATTTGTGTATGAAATACATCACATCCAATAGAAGTTTAAGTGAGAATCTTTAAATACTAGGTTTGTTTAAATTACATCAAACGAGCAGCTAATTAAACTTTTTTTCGTGAGCACTTCTTAACATAGTACATTTTTGCGAGTGATATTTGCTTTTCCTCTCAAATATTACTTTTAATTAGTAATTTAACAACTTTAACCAAATAATCGTAATTTCAAGTTATATTTCAGGCAATACATTGTTGTCTGTATGTTCTTCAAAATCTTAATAAAAACATGTGGTTTACCTTTATTATAGTTTCTCTTTTTCTTAAATTAATTTATTGTAACAATTATTTCACAGAATTTAATACCAAAACATTAACCTATCACGTTCATGTTAAAGTACGAAAACACGATAAAAAGTAAAACTCACCTAATGTTATCAGGGTTGCCAATAAAAATAAGTAAAAAACGTAAATCCTAAAAGCGCATGCGCAGTTATTCCAATGTTTTGCTATTTTAGCGAATTTTCATTATGAAAATGACGCTTATGAGGTTGTTCGGATGACGGAAGTTGAGGGTGGGAGTGAGCGGAATCGGTTCCTATTGGCTTCCTGATAACAAAAATATATGTCCGAAAAAAGTTTATTATATATGTATATATATATATATATATATATATATAATATATATTATATATATGTATATATATATATATATATATATGTATGTAGAGTTTCTACCCTTTCGTATGGCGAACGATAACTCTCGAAGGCGTTCTCAAATTGAAACGAAACTTTGCAAATCGCGAGATGTCGAGGAGGTTACGAGGCCTATTGTTTATAAAAACATTATGACGTCATCAACCAAAGTTATGACGTCGTGAAAAAAAATTTTTTTTGAAACTTGAAATGGCTTTAAAACAAGGTATCTCGTATTAAAGTAGACGGCTAGCTGAGTCGATTAAGACCAATTTCAGCTCAATCGAACCATCACAAACGGCGCAAACGGTATACATATATATATAATCTTGTATATATGTATACGTCTAGGTCAAAGACTCGTACGATATCTGTTGGGTTCAGTAGTGTTAGAGGGTGGGGATATAGTATAAAAGATGGGCCTCTACATCTTACTCCATCCTGGTAAGCCTACTGTCCTAGAGAGACAGGTCAAAAATGGCTTCCACTAAACCACGCCGAGCAAAGCAGGCCCGTAAAGCGGAAGAACCTCGAAGTAGTTATTATATGGTCGAAGTCATTCTAAAAAGATTACGACCGGTTTCAGCTCAATCAGACAATCTTAAGTGACGGAAACGGCATTTTTATTTAAAAACTAAAATCATGAATATATTTTTGTTTATAATTGTCGCGGCCGCCGCTAGGTTTATTTTTATCTATATTTGATTTGTTTTTTTTGTAATGTTTTTGTTTTGGACAACACTGTTAGGAAAGAATTATGTTTGACGTATTTTATTCTAGTTTTTCGATTCGTTTCAAGATTTATTAGTTTAGACGGTAAAATATTCTTTTACGGGTTCTAACCAGGGTTCAAACGGGTTTTTTACGGGTCCTTGTTCGATTATTGTTCGCGAAAACGGGACGTTTTATGTTACAGTTGTTCCTTCTTCGTATCGATACTTATACCAATAAAACTCTGTGAAAGTTAAAGCTGTCTGACTTTAAATTTGTGTAGCTAGAATGAATTCCGTGACGATTGTTGCGCGATTGCCGGCACAATAATGCTTCTTAATTTTAATATTATAGCATACTATTAATAATAGAGTATGAATAAAATCTCAATTAGCAAAATCAGCAAATTAGCAAAATATTTTTGAGCCAGCTATCAGCTGATCACACATGTCTGAATTTTTTTACACAGGTTAGTACAGGAGTTTCCCTACTTGGTTTATATATTAGTAATATGTTTCTTTCACTTGATGAAAGATTTTAACTCTCGCATTATCTACCTCATAAGGGCCTCGCGAGCCAAAATGAGACTAATCTCCCTCTACACGCCTCAGGAACTAACTAATTTAGGAGTTAAATTTGTTAGTTTGCTCTTCTTAGCCTAAGGAGAATCTGAATTCTGAGCAGTAAAACTTTCTTCCTATCTCTTTTTTACTTAAATAAAATGTTTTTTATTTTTTCATAAAATTTCAGCTCTCGCATTTTTTCCCTTGGTGGGGCCTCGCGAGCCAAAATGAGAGTAATATTCTTCGCCAAGCCTAGGGAACTTACAAGTATTAAAGTTTAACTCCTTAAGCTTGACCTAAGGTGAAAACTTCCACCTGAGCTGTTAAACTTTCTTCCAATCGCTTGTTGCATAAATAAAATTTACATTAGACAATTTTTCTTCAAAATAAAATAGAGGTTAATGTCTTTAATTTGAGGAAGTTTAGCCATAACATGAAATATTATGCAGAATAATAACTAGATATTTTAATATAAAAAATAAAAATTGTATTTTTACTTCAAGATAAACAACTTAAAATTAATATGCATACTACGTTTATTCTTAATTTTAAATAAAAAGGGGAATGAGCGTTTCAGAAATAGAGAACTAACACAGTATTTTTACAAATTTTATCTAGATCCGAATATTTAACAAATGGAAAGAAAAAAGAAGAAGAAAAAGGTTAAAACCCGTAATGAAGAGCACGCAACAATATTAAATCAAGAAAATACAGTTTTAAATAAAAGTTAACAATATTTGCTTTTTGGTTCCTCCCTCATTATGTGTCCATATTATTATTATCATTTACTGTTTTATTATTATTAAATAATAATAATAAAATAAATAAATTATTAAATAAAATAAAATAAATTATTATTTAAATACACATCAAATAGTGGCTTTTTGGGAAATTCCATTGGGAAAATTCACTTATGAGATAGCTCCAAGGATTTTGAATAAAGGGGATAAGGGAACTTAACTGACTCTTTGAACGTCGTATGATAAGGGAGTGATAGGAGCAAACTTACCTTCCCTGGCATGGTTACAGCTAAAAGCGCGAGACGCAGGTTATGTGACAAGGATAAGACGGGTTCCACATATATCAACACATAAATCATAGAGATATACACTAGAGGGGGCATAGCCTATATCAATACATAGAGAGGCCTGAAACATCTTTTTGGGGCTCTGTGTAACCTTATTGAAAACCTCCTATATCAATTTTACAATGTATTTAAGATCTTTGGGTAGCAAATGAGGGTAAGAGACCTGGAAATGTATTTTGTTCCGCCGTTAAAAACATATTACATTTTTATTATATTTAATTTATAAAAAATAAATGTTGGATTTAATGGAAAAACTGCCTTCCTCCTTTCTAACTTTAACATCAATACTTATTTTTTTTATATCAATTTGACACAATATAATTGTGCGAGAGACACCTAGGAAATGTAACAAGCAAAATGCAATGCTGCGTCTGGGAACTGTTCCATCATTCGACATTCGTCATCATTGACGGTTCGACATAATGTCATGTCCCACTCTGTTTCCTTACGTTTAACTCATCAAGGCGCCGACAGAGCCTGGACTCACTCTGACATTCAATTGATTCCGAAGAATATAATGTGAAGTATTTATCAGAGACGAGCGTTGCTCTTTTACCACCTTCATGCATGGCAAGCAAACGAAACAGTTAGACGTAACGAAACAGAGTGGGACATGATATTATGTCGAGCCACTAATGATGACGAATGTCGAATGATGGAACAGTTCCCAGATGTAGCATTGCTTTTTGCTTGTTACATTTCCTAGGTGTCTCTCACACAACTTAATTTTTTTCTTTAGAAATTCGCTTAACTGAAACATTTAAAAATCCAGAACATTTTAGCATTATTTTAAGCTTTTAACCATTACATTTTCCTTCAAATGAAACAAAAGCATCAATAGTCAAAGTTATTAGCCAATTAAAACCTTAATGCTAAATTTATATTCATCCACCTTGCTTCTTAATGTGTTTTATAAGTTTTTGCTGACTTAAGACAGCATTACTTTACTATTAGCATAACAAAAGGTAAGTCTGAATCATACCCAACATTAACTTAAACTAATCTACCAAAAGGTTTATCTATTTTTTATCAAAACGCCACGCCCTACTTGTTCCTAATACTTCTCAGCAATATTATTGCGTCCAAAGACCAATTCGTGCTTTTCCCGAGAAATTAACCTGTATTTTTTTCTGCAAAAGGTTTTAGCTTTATTAAAAAATGTTTTAACAAGATAAAACAGTTTTTATCTTCAACAGACTTCGTTTTTAATCTCTTTCATTTAATAAGAAGGTTTTAAAATTATTAGAAATTTTTATATTAAATTATGAAAAATATATTTAAATTTTTTTACCACCAGGATTTGAGTTGAAGAAAATTTATATCCTGGCTTATTATTTCTTTATTCTATACATTTAATTACACATTAATAAGCACACATGATGTTTAAACCATTTAATTTGTCTTCTAGCAGATTTCCAAAAACAATTAGCTACTGAGATTGGGGTTATGGAGGGGAAGGTGGCCATTTCACGGGAGAAATACTGATCAATATATATAATATATATTATAATATATATATATATATATATATATATTATATTATATATATATATAATATATATATATATCCGTCAGTCGAAGAACTCAGTGTACGAAACGTTACAACTTTTTGTAGTCTTTTTAAGCGTGTTTTTTCCTTATCTTTTAATTTAGTATATTATAATATATATATATTATATATATATATATATAATATATATTATATAATATAGTTACATAACGTTGGTAACGTTGCTAGTAACGAATTGGAATCTGCCTCCATGGCCGTGATCGTATAGGCACTCGATTTCGGCACCGGACGTCCGGGGTTCGCAGACCGGGCTATGCCCTAAGATTATATTATATGAATGGTATTTGTATTAAAATGATTTCGCTAACTTTAATTAAAGTTCTCAGAGTGCAGTAGATGCAACCCATCTGAGGTTGTTTCCGCAGATGGAAACAAAGTTATTTGTTTTTAACGTATTGGAAAAAATTTTAATAATTATGGAAGATAATATTTAATTTAAATATTTAACTAAGTTTACTAAGTAAGGTTATTATTATAAGGTTATTTATAAGCCGAGATTATAAATATAAATTTTCATTAAGAAAGTT
This sequence comes from Microvelia longipes, assembly GCA_018340805.1. Taxonomy (NCBI): domain Eukaryota; kingdom Metazoa; phylum Arthropoda; class Insecta; order Hemiptera; family Veliidae; genus Microvelia; species Microvelia longipes. The sequence continues at coordinate 13,990,890 of JACMZG010001911.1, forward strand.
ATTGATTCATTAAAGTTAAAATTTGTTAAAAATTTATTTATAAAGTTTGTAAATCATTCATGTACTCGTATATTGTTTTGAAATAGAACTTATCATAATTATATTTTTATTAAAACTGTTAAATAATTCTGTGAAGAGTAAACTTATACCCTTATCAAATTGGAAAATAGTATAACATTTAACAAGAAACTTCGTTCTTCAAAGAAAACCCTTTATGTGCTTTAACCATATGATAATCTTTACTTTTTATCCCGAAAATTCTTTCTACGCAGAAGGGACAAATTTCCTTTTCTAAAAAAACATGAAGGGTATAAAATATGTAAGAATACTTTCTAGTCTGCCAGTATAAACTAAGGGATGATCCTACAAGTACCAGATGCCCCTAACATTATATTTTTTGCACTCTTTAATCTTTACTTTCATCCAAAACATTTTTCCAAAGGTCTCAGGACACAAATGCTTACTTTAAAAGGGAGACAAGCTTCTACGTTTAAAATGTCAATCCTACATTTTTACTTTTCCTCCCCCTTTACAGCAGGTATATAGGAAAAGTACTGCGTTTTCATAAGCTTACTACAGCAGTAAGCGAGGAAATGGTTATTTACGTACAAAGGGAGGAAACAGAATTATTACGCCTCGGTCTTTTGTTGTTAGACGTGAACCGAGGGAAACATTATGTTTAAACCCAGAGGCGTAGCCGAGGGAACCAGCTAGTTTACTCCCGAGGCGTAGCTGAGAAAGGAAATTGAGAAAGAAATAAGAGAGGGGTGTAAGGCCTTTTTTCTCTCGAGGTACGTACAAAATTTTTCTTATAGAAGGGAGAACTTTCTCATAAAAGTTATATTTTTTAACCCTATTTAATTGATAACTTTAGAGCTTTTTTTGGACTGTTTCAAAATTTTATTAATTTTCAAACTTTCTCATTTTGTCATTTTAAGAACTGAAGAAGCTCAGGATCCCTGGGCGAAAGCTCTTCGTGAATTTATTTTGAATAAATTTTAACAAAAAAGGACTGAAGTCTTCGTTAATTTAATTGATATCACTATTTAATTGATGTTGAAATTATGTTAAGGAGTTGAAAGATGTTAAGAATCAAATATTCTAAACACGACCAAATTTTTTGCTCAGATGCACAGAAGCAAATGTTACTATCATTAAGTAAAGCGGTATTTGTATAAAGACTAGATAACGTTAATGGCAAATTTATTTCTTTAATAAACTTAAATTATCAAAAAAGACAAAAGAAAACCAATCCATTATTAACAAACTAGAATAGCTAAAATAAAAAAGAAGCAGCAGCTGTTCTCTGAGTCTCAAACACATAAAAATGTGCTTCTCTTACGCAAAAGATAGTAAAACTTTTTCAACATAAATAATAATTAAGGAGAAAGGGATTTTTTTGTAAAAAAAGGAAGCATGATAAAGAAAATTTTAGCCATCAAATTTAGAAGTGCGTAATAAAATAAAACTTTAGCCTGCCTTCAATTTTAACTAATCCTAGATTTTAGGGCCCCAAAGTAGGTCCAGATATAAAACTAGTCGGATCAACGAACGCTTAAAACGTAATAAAATCAAATTTATTTTAACAACAAATAATATTTTAAGTTAATAATAAAATTTTAATTATTTTAAACATCAAAGTCAAAACAATTAACTCGAAAGAAACAGGTAAAAAAAAAGAAATTTCATCTTAATACATAAAGTACTGAAGCTAAAATTAAACACGTCGCACAACACAAATGTCATAAAAAATATTGAAGAAAAAAGTTTTATTAGAAGAGTTTCGATAAATAGCTCTAGACAGATTTGACACTCGATATAACTCATTTAACTTAAACGTCAAGGAGCCAAACCTGAAAAACTTGACTTATTGTGTACTGGTTCAAACAATTTTTACTTTAACTCATTTATACCGTCAATAAAAATAAAATACGAAACCGGGATGACCCCAAAAATTATCCGTTTCAGGTCTTTTTAAGACCTCATGAGTAGTTTTTTCAAAGTTATCTATGTGTATATGTGTGTGTCTATTATTGTCGTAGCTCCCAGTGTATTTCTGCTAGAGAGACGATTCGTACGCAGAAATCAGTTTATAGGTGTAGGTATGCTATTCGGAAAATATTTTTTATGGCGTCATTAACCCTCAATAATGACTCAGCAATGATCGCCTCCGTGGCCGAGGTCGTTAAGGCGTTAGTCTTTACACTGACCTTTGACACCCACGGAGGTCTGGGGTTCGCATCCCAGGTTACGCTCTCAGTTCATAGAAGATTATTGATTAGATAAATTATCGCCAGCTTTAGAATACACTTTGAGCGTAATGGTTGCTACTACCACCCGAGGTGGTTCCCGCAGGGGTTATCCCTGATGAGCCGCAAGGCTCTAAACGGGTATTATTATTATAATGACTCAGCAAAACATTTTAAAAATCATAAAACGCGGAGAAATGATGCGATCATTTAGGGATTTGACACGCAGGTATCCATGTATCAGACTAACATAAGTGCTAAATTTTATCTCATTATCAGCATTAGTTCAATCGTTTTTAAATGACTCCTGTACTTGTTTTTAAAAAATTGTAATAAATCGAAAAATATTCCCATTGAGTTTGACATTCGATATTCCGGCCCGGAGGTCCACTTTATTAAAAAGACTGACTGACTTGAAATAATAAGATTGGCTTTAAACCAAATAAACAATCTGACTTTAATAATTTAACAATAAATTAAACTAACTTATATTTTTTCATAGGACTTCCCAAATAAGACTCAATGAAAATATTGACTTTTTGACGCATACAAATATGTGAATTTCAGGTAGACATCTAAGGTACCAGCCTGTCAACCTGTTCATTTACAAATTGTTATGCGTCTCACTTTCCAACTCCAGTGTATACCTTTACGTAATAAATAAGAACACTAAGTTTCGTTTCAATACGACAAGTATATTTATAATTTTTGTTGGATCATAAAAATTAAGCAGTATCGAACGTGGTCAGAGCTATTGACTCAATAGTTCTTCCTCTTATAGGATTTGATTGTTTACCAAGTTTGATTTAAATCAGCCACTAAGCTGAATCGTTTTCACACATCATACTTACAGAGACAAACTTTTTTCATTGTTAGGATCTGCAGGTGCAGATCCTATCTGATCTGCTTAACAAAAACCTAGTTATAAGAAAAAGTTAAATAAAATTTAGTCGGTAATTTTTACATTATTAAGAACTTAGTATTATGTTAAAAAATAATAGGATAAGTATAGGGAAAAAGAAGCATGATTATTCCCCCTCTATAGGGTATAAAGTAGAATGATTGATCACTTCATTTATAACGCGTGTTTTTACATTATTTCTTATCGAAATGTCTTATTTTCTCTTGAAATGTAAAGAGGATTAATCAATCATGTTAAAAGGTTGGTAAATTAATATTCCTAGCAACAACAGTGACTGGTGATTTTTTATTTATTTCTTACTCTTGTTACTCGATAAAATTGATATACATTGGTAACTTTTCCTTTCCAAAATAAATAATTTGAAAACTCTCCTTGGATAAAGGAGGTAGGGAAGCAAAATAGTTTGTACTATAACTACAATTTATATATATATATATATATATATATATATATATATATATATATATATATAATAATTACAAGGAATCAGGATAAGGCTCATAAAAACACACTCACTTCTCTCGTGCCAACGTTCGAGCATGGACATGCTCTTCATCAGGGCAACAGAGAACTACGTTAAGCGTATAGTCATAAAAATAAAAAAATTACAATAAAAGTAAACTCAAATAAAGCACATTTAAAAAAGGCATAAAATGTAAATAAAAACCCATATGGTTTGGTTTGTTTTTATTTACATTTTATGCCTTGTTTTAAATGTGCTTTTATTTGAGTTTACTTTTATTGTAATTTTTTTTATTTTTATGACTATACGCTTAACGTAGTTCTCTGTTGCCCTGATGAAGAGCATGTCCATGCTCGAAACGTTGGCACGAGAGAAGTGAGTGTGTTTTTATGAGCCTTATCCTGATTCAATTGTAAGTTATGTTCTGAGGCTGATTCTGTTCTATATTAATATATATATATATTATATATATATATATATATCTAATGTGATATATAAAATTTGATCAAACAAAGCGTGTGTCACATTTTATAACCTACTTTAGTCAAACAAAACCTACTAAAATTATGTTTCAGGATACATAAGTTCCTGAAAAATCTTCAGGAACTTTGTCATAAAATCTACATAAAGAACTTTACATTTACTTTAGTTACCTATCTTTGTCCACAGATTTTTATTTGATGATAATTCAATAATTTAAGATTCAACCAACCTGGAACAAACAGAAAAGAAAATTAAAAATTACGACGATATTTAATGAAGTATGGAGAAAAATTGATAAATTATGCCTGAGTCACTTTGGTTGACAAAGCAGACAGTATATTGGCAATCCTATACAAATGCAATTAATCTTTCAAATATATAAAAATCTATTTTTATTCTAATATTTAATTTTGACTTTAAACAATTAATCTGCTAAAAATGTAAATAAATAAACTGAGATGACCATACTGACTTCGGCAATATTTTAACTTCACATTTATGTATGGAACAAAAGTTTCATGCATCTAAAAGTGACAGAAAAAATGTTTTGCAATTTTTCTCTACTTATACTACATTTTGGACAGGCACAAATTTTAAATATAATTTTTAAAAGACACCTCTGTTTAGCCAGTGAGCATAAAGAATGTCTTCAAAAGTACCTCTCCGCAGATGAAGGTCTTATAAAATGTTTAAACTACCCTTTTTCCAAAGTATAATAATTAAGTTTTAATAGTTTACTTTGTAAATGGACGTTAAATTTAACAACTCATTCTTATTTTATATACTTATCAAAATATACTATTACCATAAAACAAACTTTCTTATCTAAAATATCCAAAAAAAGGAAACATTTTTGACGAGAAAAGCCCTTAAGGCATAATCGATCTTACTTTTAGGGTCATTGTTACTTTTTTGGCTTCTTTATAAAAATGAAAGAATGTTGATATAGTAAAAGGTATCAAAATACGGTTGTAAGAGAGTTGCCAGTACAATAGAGCGCTTGAGACTATCTGTATCCGTGTAACACAGCTATTGTGTACACCTGTTTGTTACTACAATAGATATCAAGTTTATTTTTTAAAAACTTTATCTTTATAACCTTTGATGGGTTATTTGACATCAATAACCATTTTTATATACGTTTTAACCTTTTATTGTATTTTTAAAACAGTATAACTAATAGAGCTCTTAATATCAAAATAAAATGAAAAAATGATTTATGGAAGAAATAATCTTCTTCAATAAATCATAATATAAATGATTTTAAGCAAGAAAAATATATTTGAATGGAAATTTTTATTATTTCCTATTCAATATACACTTCGCAGAATGGTTTAGTTCTGTAAAATTTAATGTTTCACACCTAGTCAGCTAATAGTAAAGTATTAAACAGTAAAACATTTCTTTAAATAATCTTAGATGTAGTAATGTAAAGAATTTCAACCACTCGAAAAGATTTTTCTACGATACTATACTGCTAAAAAGCTGTTGTAAGTAAATAGGTAAAATCACTTTAGTCGAACAAGTGCCACTCAAACTAAATTTATGATTCAGGATAACGTCCTTTGATTATAAAATTTACAAAAAACAAAAAAATATAAATAATCATTACTTTAGTTACCCATTTTCGTCTGCAGATATTTATTAAACAGTAATTTACTGCAGAAAACTTGTTTTAAGTCAATGAGCTTCATGATTGATTTCCTTAAATTTAGCGATTTTCATATAAGGAAATCAAATCAGTAGCAATGAAGGAAATATCCCATTAGCGATTTTTCCAAAGAAAATTCGCGAAAGGACGTTTCATTTTGCGAAAAAGAATCACAAATATTTAAAATATCAATTCAGGAACATAGTTTCAAGTAAGGAGCTTATACTGAAGTATTGAGAACGTAACGAAAATAGTTTAATCTTTTTAACAATTTTACTAATACTTTACCTTCACTAGGTTCGTTTTAAAAGGCTTATTATTTTAATATAAGTTAATCCCAAAAACTCATGTTAAACCAAGCATAATAATTCATTTTTTAAATAAATTTTCAATATATACGAAAACCCATAATATCCCAATATTAAACCATTAAGCTGGCATATATTATAATTAAATAATATTGGATATTCTTAATAGGGGAATAAAAGTAAAGATTTAATAGGATTTTAATAGTCAATGTAATCCCTAAGCTATAAATCTAATAAAACAGTTCCATTCAAGAATATTTATTACATCATGCATGTTGAATAGAAAAAAGAGAATTTATATTTAACTGCAAAGTATACAAGTTATTTCAGAATATTGAAATGGCATATAAACTTTAAGTATTGTAGTAAAAATAATTAAAAAATCACATAAAGCTGTAATATATTCTTAAATAAATATTATAGTTTTCATCTAAAAAAGCGGCCAAATGGAAAACTGATTTTCCCAATTCCGAATTTCAGACATAACAGAACATGGGTCACTGTAATTTTTATTTTGACGGCACGGGTTAATACTTAAAATATCTTAAACGCTGCGCTCGTCACAGATGTGGTTAAAGTCTTGTTTGCCCCAGAAAACTTTAAATACTATTAGAAACCAATTTAAAACGAAATATTTATTTGTTAAATTAAACATATTAATAATTTTATATATTTTACAGTAATGAAACACGTGAGAGATATCCCTTAAAAGAAAATAGGGTTTAATTATAAAGATAGAGGGGGATAGTGACATTAATTAGGAAGAGGTGGGATCACCTAGCAAGTAGGCCATGTTGTTGCGCCCTTTTTGCTAACTCTCTTAGATAGAAGATAGTGTTCCACCTTGTGAGTACGTACCAGTGTGGATATTTTGCCCCCCCCTCCCCATCAACAGAAGAGCCTGACTTCCCTTTAAGTTTTTATAGCTTTAACTAGAAATAACACGTGCCCCAATGCCAGACTAAGCTTGTCTTCTATCGAAACTGTAAGACAGAAACGTATATATTTATACGTATGTTATGCACTCTATATAAGCTACAGATAAGGATCCTAAATATTGCCTAGACCCAGGTTCATCCTCAAATTTAAGTAAGAAAAGGCTTATTAAGCGCGTCTGTTTGCAAGAAAACGCTAAGTACTTTTTCCAAAAAATAGAAGACACATAAAGTCAAGTATTTTTGAAAATATCACAACTCATTTATTAGAGATGAAACTTATAAAAATGACTTAAGTTTATAAATAATTTAAAGCTGTGTCACCGATTAATTCTTATTTCATTAAGTTAATTTAATTTGTCACAAATCTAAATTTATAAGTATCACCAAACTCTTAGTATTAGTATCACCAAACTCTTAGTATTAGTATCACCAAACTCTTAGTATTAGTATCACCAAAATCTTAGTATTAGTATCACCAAACTCTTAGTATTAGTATTAGTATCACCAAACTCTTAATATTAGTATCACCAAAATCTTAGTATTAGTATCACCAAACTCTTAGTACTAGTATCACAAGTTTGAGGCTTTTATTTATCTATAATTGAGTTTAGCATAAGAAAGATTGAAATGATGGTCTTCGTCAGTAATTTGTCCGGCAAAGGCTGAGTCTTTCTAGAATCTTCTAACAGTTTTTACTTTTCTTTAGTTTGATTCAGATGATCGTGTCTGATTTGTTTTCTAATGTAATTTTTCTAGAGGACGGGTTAATGACAAGCAAGAACTTAAAAAATTGTATTTACCGCAAGTTGAAGAAGCAATCGAAGAATCAGGTACCGTCGATACTTGCTGTCAACAGCAAGTATCGACGGTAGCTGATTCTTCGATTGACAAGCAAGAACCCGTTTCACAAAAATACAACTCTTTTAGTTACAAACAATTGTAAAAAACAATTTGTAATAACAAATTGACATGAGTTAACAAATATACACTTGTAGATTTGTAGCATTTTTCTATTTAATAAACAACAATTTCTCGTCTATTACAATTACTTCTAACATTCACTTGTAAAATTTTTACCCAAGAAAAAAGTACCTAAAGTCTACCGAACTTAGGTAGACTGAGTTATAAGTTCATTTTATTATCTAAAACATAGTTTTTATCGCAAACTTTTAGTTTATTAGTAATCTAGTGCTCAATATGAGTTTGTAAAACGTTTTTTATAAATATTACTTCTCGTATTTTAGCAATAATCGCATTCGAAATAATTTATTTATACAAATGAAACTGGGTTTTAATAATATGTTGACACATTGTTTACAAAATCTCTTGTAGGTTACAATAAATTGTAATATTTGTGATACGCTTAATTTTGACACTTGTAGCTACAAGTTGTTTTGTACAATAGTTTGTAAGATTTGGGGGGAGATAATCGAATTTGATTGGAGTTTGACACAAAATATGCTTGTTTCCAAGGAGATTTAAGAAAAACTTGTAACCTAATAGTGTTTTTTAATAAAACTGTATGAAAATCGCTAATAATTACTAGTTTAAACTTGAAACAAATTTCTTACAATTATTAGAAAACTTGTAGCTTTTTACTTGTAGTATAAAATACTTGTACTTTTGCAAAACAAGGCCCGTTATCTAATCAGAAGTCCCCGATGCAAATTTTTTAGTTTTTAATCTTAACTAGATCAATAAACACATTTTAGATAGCTTAAAGTTCCAATACAAACAGTTTCGTTTAAATGTTAAACAAGTTAAAGGCATATTAACAAATAAAATCTTAAAAAAGATTAAAAAGGTTAAGTAAACCAACAAAATTAAGAATATAAATGGAAAGAGTAGAATAACTTAGCTAGGTAAATATGCTTAAGAAAAGTAACAACTTGAAAGCTTAGCAGGGAGGAAAGATTTAAAAACGAATTAAATACCCACCAATGTTTGCACAGCAGGTAAAGACTGGAGGGAAACGGTTAAGGATTAAGAAAATAAGAGGTTAGAAAAATAATAACATCTTAGAAAGTAATACGAGAAGGATAGAAAATATAATTAAGAAAATTGTAATAGATTGTATCAAGGTATAACCAAGGAAAATGCAAAATCATTGTTCTTCTATTAGCAACATTGTAAACTTTGTTAAACAAGTTAATATCTAATAAACTGCTTAAGCTTCCGCGATTATTTTTTTTATTTTTATTTATTTATTTTCCATATTTACATTAAGTTTTTTTATGCAACATGAACATATTATTAGCATTATACATAACGGTTAAATAAATAAACAACTTATGATTAAATATTTGTGAACCATTGACACCGTTAATCAAAAACTGGTGACCATTCTGCTGCTGTGATAAATTACAGGAATCTTTCCACTTTTAAGGCAGTGTTCGGGACTATAAGTCCCTCTTATCTGATTATTTATTTGTCTTTATGATTATACGTTATTTGGTAAAATAACTTAAATTTACCTGTTTTTTAGTTTTATTTTCTTATAATTAATTTGTTGTGTTGTTATCATTATCACCCTTATCAAACTATAAGTTACGTATTCTTTACTTGTTTTCTATGTGAACGTTATGAATCACTTGTCACTTTACTTAACTTTAATTTAAAACTTTCAGAACTTCTAGATAATAATAATAAGTATTTTGTTTCGAACATAAATCTTATTAATTCGTTAAAATATTTTGTTATTGTTTATTTTGTTTACGTATCGTTCTGCCGGTATCGATATCTCGAACCTTTGAATGCTCCTACTGTGCGACATCTCACCCGCTGCAGCGCTTACACATCATGATGTTAAATGATGGATTCTAACTACGCTACTGCATCCAGCCGCTATACATCGCTTTGCGATAGAACCATGTAAAGGAACACAATGCCATGCTTCCGGCATCTTGCTCTGTTGCAGTCAGTACGTCAGTCAGTCGTTGGAATTTAAGTGGCCTGTGTCTATGGTATATACACGTCAAGTATCAAGCTGCGTTACGAGATCCATGGTCGGTACGGTCGAGTCCGTTACGGTCGGGGAGCCGGTAACGAAATTTATATTTAGTTTATGATTAATAATAATAATTTGTTTGTTCCTAATTGGCCAATTAGATGTTATTTCAGGTAACTACTAGTCTGTTTTGTTTTTCGCTTAAATATTTAATTTGTTAAATGAAATGTATGGTCTCTGATCTCTATTACCTTTAATTCTTATTTATTGCTAGTATCACGGCTAGGCCGTTACAGCATTATACAGGCAGAGAGCCTTGGTGTTGTGGAATGATTATCTGTGTACTTATTTTACTTTACAAAACATCTATTCAAACCATGTATACAAATTTATATACCATATGATTTATATGTGTGTACTAGATAAAAATGTCTGTTTATAGCTTTATTGGTTTGTATAATAAAAATGAACTTAGACCATGGATTTTTAACACACCTGAACTAGATTAGGTTATCTGTTTATTTTATCATCTTTATCTTGTCTATTAATAAGAATCAATTTTAACTTTAATCTTTTATTGTCATGAAGATTTAGGTCTTCCGGTGGTGACAGCGTCAACGTAGATGAAGAATGCAACGTTTTGCTTCGAGGCAAAACAAGACAAACGCAATGAAGAATCATTGCGCTTTGCTGGAGACATCTTCAGGGATGTAGAACATCATGGACAACACACAGTTCTCTACAAAACCGAACTGATTCTGTTTTGTAGAGCATTGTGAGTTAACAAAATATCAAAAAATCATAAATAGTTCTTACATTTCAAGTCGAAAGGTAAAATTTTCGATTTGTAACAAACAGCAAAGAAAAACTAGACCTAATGTCTGATTTTTGTGTCACAAGTTTTAACACTATAACATAAATATTGCAGGAGTTATGCGTGACACACACAGCATAATAAACACTACTCATAACATCATGAAAATACCTGAAACGGATAATTATAGTGATACCTCAGTTTTGGATAATTCGAGGTGAGAACACAATATTTTTCCATATACCTACGGTAATAGGTGAGGAAAATTAAAAATTACCTCAACAACAAGTCACAATAATAAAAGCGATTAAGTAAAAAATAGAGAAACAAAAATAAAATTAAAGAAAAATAAGAGTTAATGCTAACAAAATAAAGTAATGCATTTTGAGTTAACTTTCATTTATTAGGAAAACACACTTTATTTAACCTGTAAACTAAAGTTGTCTTCCTGTGTAAAGGGGAGCAGGAGGGGAAAGTAAGTAAAGGAGGGGCAGGTAGGAGAGAGGAAGTTAAGGAGGAGTACAAGACGTCAAAAACTCATTAAAACAAAAAGGATTTCACTAAGAAAAACTAGGCTAACAAAAAGCTTTCCTCATAGTTAGAGTAAAACTAACTTAGAAACAAATTATCCATCAAAGTTAATGTTTCTGTAAACTTTGTTTTAACACGCCATGTAGGTAATAATATTATATATACCAATCAATAACATATCAATCAATGTTTTTGAAATTAAATGAATAAAAAATATAGTTAGTCTAGATAAAATATATATTATACCTAGAATGTAAATTTTACTTCCTATATTAAAATACAATTTTAAAAGTGTATTTTCATAGTAGCAACACTGAGATCTTCCTTATAATTTTATATTGTCAGTTGTTTCCTTCGCTTCTTTGTTTTCCTTGATAAAGGAAGTTGTGTTAATGAGAAATTTTACAGGATATAACAACGAATTGATTTGGAACGACAAGAAAATGGAAGAATTGATTTTCATAAAGGAAATTTTTTCGTCAGATTTTCCTTAATTTTTTAGCCTTATTTTTCCACAATTTTTGACAATGTTAAGAAGAAAAGAAAAGAACTTTTATTTAGAAATCATTTATTTTTATTTTTTAATACAGTTTAAACCCCCCCTCCCCATTTAAACGCATGAAATAGCTATCTTAAGAAAAAAAAAACAAATAGGAAAATAGCTGTTGTTTTTTAATACTTAAAAGTATTAAGCCACAAAACCATTTAAATTTTCTTATTAAACCCCTTCTATTCTTACTAATTATTTATTTTTTATACATCTATTCTCTTTCTATCAAGTTTAATTTAAAGAGTAAAAACTGTCAAGTCATATTGACATACTTTAAATTAACTCTAACTCATTTTACATAATGAGCTCTATTTTTAGAAGATTGTTTAAAAAGGTTTTCACAAAAGAGATTTTACCTGCCTCAGTATAAATAATTTAATTATGGAAAAAGTCTTAGAAAAATGACAGTCATGCAACATAATTAATACTTAGTGAAGACTTAAAATCCATTCAGTTACTTCATGAATATAAATAGAACACAAAATAAGTTTTCTAGTTCTTTTAAAGAGCAAAATATGATTACGATCGTTATAAATATAGCGGTTAGAATGGTTAACTTGGCACCTGTTTCCAAAAACTTTTTGAATTTCATAATGGTTAGAAATTGGGAATGATACATACAACCCTCAAAACATTTCAAAACAAAATATTTCTATACTATTCAAACAGTTATAAAGATTTTAAAATATTTAACTCTATACGTATGGCGGTTTCTAACGTATAGCTAAGAATAGGTTAACGAATAAATTTCCGCGTTTTTCAAAGGTTCTGTATTACTACCAGGTTACAGAAGTAGCTAAGCTAACTACTATAGTATGAATTAACGCTGAAAATGAGTTAAAATTTGTTGCATTTGTTAGTCCCGTACATGACAACATGTGTGCGACATTTCTAATAGATTAAACATTTTTCTGCGCTTTATGAATTTTCCAAATTTTTGCTGATTCATTACGGAAGACATAAAAAAATATTTTCCGGACAGCACAACTAAACTTAAAGATTGATTTTTTAACCAAGTTTCAACCCTCTACTATATCTATCTATAGTAAGGATTCAAATGAAGGTCTATCCACAATTATAGTTTTAAGCATATAATGATAGTAAAACCGGATTTCAACCAAATAAAGGTCATCCTCAGAACCGGTGAGAAGAAATTATTTTTTTCTTTTTGAGTCGAGTAGTTATTACATTTGAGATGTCTGCATTCCGTCTCAAATGTAATAATTACTAAACTCAAAAAGAAAAAATAATTTCTTCTCACCGGTACTGAGGATGACCTTTATTTGTTTAAGCCGGTTTTACTATCATATCATATTATATACTTAAAACTATATTTGTGGATAGGCCTTCATTTAAAATCCTTATAATATTGAATCTACTGGCGCTAACGTCACTCATATTACTAGTATAATCTATAGTATATTACACTATTTATAGTATAATATAGATGCTCTATATAGTATGGATACGTTCATCGTTCTCCTAAACAAGACCACCTAAACCAATTACTAGCTATTATCATAGAGATATATTACTAGAGAGGTCCTATTGTTTGAATTTTGAAACATCGAAAAAATAACCTGACCACCTTTGACTATCAATATAATTAAATAAACAGAACAAAATACAGTGACTTGTGTAGTAGAACGCTGGAAAGATAAATCAAAACACTAACGATGTGTAGAAAACCAAAAACAATTGATTCATTATATCCTTAACTTCTCTTAGAAGAGGTTTCTATGAGGTTATATAGAGCCCCTGAGAACCCCGCAATGATGTTTCAGGACTCTCGACGTTTTGAGATAAGCTATGCCACCTCTAGTATCTATCTCTATGGCTTTTATTAACAAATCATACTAAGAGACAAGTATACTTGGTTTATTAGGCTAACAGTTAGAACTGTTATTATTGTTCTAACTCTCTTAGAACAAAAAAGATACATCGCACACAAAACTTATTCCAGCCAATGCTTGTAAAGAATATAATCTCCGAATTAGTCCAAGGAGCTTGTTTCTTAAAGTATTAACAAAAATGGATAATAAAAACTCACAGAATTTTCTCCCCACCTTTTATTTAAATTTAACCCGTATATTATACTAAAACTTTATATTTATATTAAGGATTTTAAAAGAGGCGAATCTTAAAAGTTTTTATCTCTTAAACTGTCTCATATATGTTTGTATTATGTTTGTTATTAAGTTTAAATTTAGCATGAAGTTTGTCAGTCTAGCGAGACTTATTTTCCACTTGGTTTGTTCACCAAGTTTTTATGCTCTGGAAAAACTTCCTTTTTCTCGTCCTTTTCTCCGGACTTAAGAAAATTGAACAAGATCTTAAACTTTCAGCCAGATGTGCACGAACTGTAATTTTTCTTTAATAATAAATTGTATTGAATAAAAACATTTTAATTAAAATAAATATAAGAAATATAAATACTTAGATATAATAAATGTCACATAAAATTATTAAATTGTAATGAAATATCATTTAATCCACAATTTAAAAACAGTAGAACATTAATAGATGTTCGCCTCCGAGGTAGAGCTTCCTACTCCACAGCCATGCGCAGGGGCCGCGGACCGTCTTTTTTTAATTCCTCCCCTACAAATTGACTTAGGGGAACTTGGAAATTGACTGTGAGAAAGCCTCCGAACGAGTCCTTGAAAATTCGCTAAATACGTGGCAAAATGCCATGTAAGAAGAAACGATAGTGAAACCATACATTAATACAAAACAACAACAATGTGGCCGCGAAGCGGCCCGGCGGGCCGAGGCCGCGTAGCGGCTACGGGCCGAAGGCCCGTATTTAATATAACAATTTTTTGAATTAGTTTGATAAGAGTACTGGGGTGGATCTATAATGATGTGTTTAAAGCTTTAGGTATAACTCCCTTTGCAGAAAAAAAACTATGGGTATAATCTTAATCAATTTCATCTTCCATATCCTTATCAATCCTGCAGCTATAGTCTATCGTTTAGTTTAAAAATTCCCAAGGTCATAAGTATTTTGGTTATTGGCCAATCAGAGAAGCCGCTGCAAACCTTTCACTTAAAAAGAGAAAAAATTCCTACCACAATAACCGCTGTAGGGGAAAAACCTTGTTCCCGGCAATCGTTCAATTTGTTTGTGGTTCTTCTTTTGATTACATCGTTTTGAAAACTACTTTCAAATGAATGTTAAAATGACATTTTAAAATAAAACTACACAAAAGAAATGTAAAAAAACATCGCCAAGAAAATACGGGTAAGATAACCTGATTTGTTCACATAGTTTTTCTCGCTTCCGTCTTGCAGGGATTTTTTTTCTTAAGAATCAGTGGTGACTAAACTGACCTGTCAAGATTTTTAAACTAAACGATAGACTGTAGATCAGTATACTTTGAAACTTTATCATGTATTGTTTTATTTATGTTGTGAGAGAGTGGGATTGTTATATTTATAAGTTGGAAATGCAGGGTAATTTTGTCAATAATTATTTTATCAGGGCGATAGAGCATGATGGTCTGTTGGTATCATCAGTCGTTGTACAATTTAAAGGTATCACTTTCTAAAACAATCTCTGGTTCATATTCGTAGTATTTAGTTAAAAATCACTATTTATAATAATAATAGAACGTTAAAATACGAATATTTTGCTTAGCATCTAAATCCATAGTGAAGGTCCCATATCAGCTAGGATTTTTCCAATCCAAGAAAAATTTTCATACACATCATGAATAAATTTATACGTAAAATATAAAACCAGGGAATATATTTTTATTTTCTTACTTTTATAGTCACAATAAAAGATAATACATGACCTTTCCTCCTCAATACTCCCAACTCAAAAGAATTCTAATCTTAAAATAAAAATATTGTTGAATGTCATTATATATAACATTGCATGCCATTCTGATCTGTAACAACCCTTAAGAACTTTCAACAAATAAAACGCACCAATTACATATAATTGTATATGCAAAACAGTCGACTTAATATATTTTTAAGTATTAACTTGTTGAATTTAATATGTTGGAAAATATCAATTTTAATTCAGTTGACTCCCGTATAGTTGTCCCTG
>JACMZG010001911.1:14007507-14150007 GCA_018340805.1 Microvelia longipes
CACAACAATTTTTAATTTATTTTCACCCTTCCCCCTCTCCTTTTCATATATTTACGTTTTGTTGGGGGAAATTTCGTTATTCGATAGAAAAAAGCGTCTTGAGGTACAAATAGATTTTTACAAGGATCTTTAATAAAAGGGATGACACGATACATGAACTTTTCTGACCTCATAAACGCATTATAAGATAAAGGAATAACGGGTAACTTATCTTCCCTAGCAAGTTTAACATGTACGGAGTTATAGGATAACTCCTAAGTTTAGTTAGGATGACGTAAAGTGAAAACCATTCAGTTATAAGTTTTACTTTTCCTCATTTATACCGTAGGTATAAATGAGGAAAAGTATTTCGTTTGCAAAAAAAACCCGAAACAAAGATGTCACCGGAGTTATCCGTTTTAGGCGTTTTTAAGGCTTCCTTAATGGTTTTTGCAAATTTGTATGTAAATTCGTCTGTGTGTGTGTGTGTCTGTTATCATCGTAGCGCCCTGTATATTTATGCTAAAGAGTTGAAATGTTGTACAAAAATCATTCTACCGCTGTAGTTGTGCTATTCGGAAAAAACTTATTTATGACGTTAACTTGCAATAATGATTCAGCAAAAATTTCGGCAACCATTAACCGCGGATAAATAATGCGATCGGATTGAGATTTAACACGCATGCAGCCATGTATAAGCCTAACATATGTGCTAAGTTTCATCTCATTATCAGAATTAGTTCAATTTTTATCAAATGATTTGTATACGTTTTTTAAAAAATTGAAAAAAATCGGAAAATAATCCAATTGTGTTGAAATGTGGTACAAATGTATCTCTTGACGTAATAAATAAGTATACTAAGTTTTGTTATAATACAACAAGTCTATCCATGATTTTTGATGGATCATAAAAGTTAAGTAGCATCGTGCGTTGTCAGTGTCTGGGTAAATGACCACTGGGAATGAAACGAATGTATTTACAATCTAACGACAAGCGAAGCGAGTTTGAAGACGTGATGCAGTATAAATTTAACGACTTGTACTTCTAAAGAGCGAGCGAAGCGAGTCCGAAGCTGAGGGGATGAGCGTAGCGAATCCGATGTAATAAGGAAAAGTTTCGAGGTACCCCGTACCCAATTTTTCTATACTATTGTGGTTGACAATGTATTAATTGTTTTTAATTCTAGGGTGTTTTTTATTAACACCATTGTGAGTCTGTACCACAAAATCTCCGTCAAAGCGACTAATGAATTAAATAAATTAGTTAGGTTATAATTATAATAACAAATGAAATATAGACTGCATCATCCTATTGTTTTTTTAAGGTCACCATTTTATTAATTTTAAGTTAATGTTTATGAGTATTGTGGAAGTTTCTTACTTAGGTAAATTTGTGAAAAATAATCTAAGTAAACTTAATTATTTAAAACAAGGTTGACTTCAGTTCTACAATTATTTATAAAGAAAGCTATATATTTCAACCCCTTTGGGTCATCTAAGTAAACTTGTTTTACCTTTGGTAACGTCTTCTACCAGATATTCGCCTCAAACGAATTTCAAAACAAAAATATAATATCCTCAAAATTCATACCACTTTTTTTAAACAAAACCAAATCAACATGTAGGCTCCCTTTTCCTAAACTAAAAATTTGTCAAACATACATTGTAACTATGGTTTTTGATTATTGCAAATTGCAATTGCATGATTTAATATTTGCAAATTGTAATTGCATGACTTGATTATTGCAAATCTTTGGCAAATTGTAACAAAAACTTGTCGCCTTTTTTACCTTTGGAACGTCTTGTACCAAAAATTCGCCTGATACGAATATTCAAAACAAAAATATAATATCCTCAAATCCATACCGCAATTTTTTTAAAACAACCAAATCAATATGTAAGCCCCCTTTTCCCAAATTAAAAACTTGTCAAAATAACCAATATATCGGATCTTACACCACGAATTTTTTATTAATGCCCGTCATTGGACAATCTAAACCTATTAATAACTTCTCTCCTCTCATAACACCCAAATATAAATACACCCTATTCTTTGAAAGAATAAAAAATAAAAATAGAATGTTTTTGTTTCAATCCGCTCGAAAATCAGGTGACTCAATACTCCCCCCCTTCTTGTCTTTGTGTTTATTTTTTGAAAATATTTTCATTTTACAATCTTAAAACATCTTTTTTCCTCACGAGTTGTGAAATATAAATAGTTTTCACATTTATTTTATAAGAGAAAAAAAATCAGGTGACTGTGAAATGTTTTTATTTGACAAAAATATATTATTTAATAGATTTATTTGTGTATGGATGATTTGTTGTGTAGCCATATATTCTTGTTTACGTCAGTTTTGCATTTCAAATTTGACAAATAAAAAGTTTGAACACATTTTCTTGGAATTTTATTTATGTTGAACATAAAATAAATGTCGAATCCCTATTAATAAAAATTCTTAATAAATGTATAAATTTAATCGAATTTCCTTTAGGAAGAGGCGGGAGTTTTTAAACATATATTTAATCCTTTTCAGAGGTACCTGATCACAAAAAATTGAATTTTCGAGATATTTACACACAGAACCACACACACGACACACACACACACACACACACACACATATATATATATAAATCATATATATATTATAATATATATATATATTAATATATATATATATATAACCGACACACCCACACATCATACAGACAGACAACTTTTTGAAAGCCACTCAGGATGTCTTAAAAACACCTGAAACGGATAATGCAGGTGAAATTTCGGGTTTCGATTTTTTTTTTCGTAAACACAATACTTTTTCTATATACCTACGGTATATATGAGGAGAAGTAATAAAGAAAACTTGACAAATTTCCTCTTCATTAAAAACTGATTATACGTAGCTCTAGGGCAGCAAAGACTAAAATAAACCAAATTTAAATTACCTATTCAGTATAATTCGGACTTATATTATTATTTCCAATACCATTACATAAATGTTAAGAGACGGGTGAAGGTAATATTCCCCTTCATATTATTATAATGTAAATGTTATTTTGTTCCCCAGTAATAATCCCGACATAGGGTTTATTATTAATTAGAAATAAAGAGGGAGATTATAATTTGAGAGACTCTCCACAGTAATTCGTATTTTGAAATAACGTATTACCAATATAATACATTTCATAAAGTTATAAAACCTATTGATAATATCTGCGAATCAGGCCAAACTTAATACAAACAAAAATACAGTAGTCGATTTCTCTCCTATATTGGATTACGAATACGTAATCCAAAATTCAGTAGAATAAAATTCTATTCGTATTTTTTAATAGGATGGTTTTAAATAGCAAAGTTATAGGAAAATATTATATAGATTCAAATCTATTGAATAAGACCTCTTTGACACAGATATCAGTATAGCCAACCGAAACAGCAATTTTTTGGTTGACCTCTTAGGTATAAAGTTTTTTTAAAGTGATGTGCACATTGATTAATATTGATTGACCTTGATTAATACATTTTTTTAATAAAAAGAAATCATAATTAGGAAAAGTAATAATGATGAAAGCAGTCCGAGTTTTGTTAGATTAATTTATTTCATCAAAGCTTTCGCACAAGCGAAGCTTGGCATCCTCAGTGAATCTAATAACAAAACCATAAACCAATTACAAAAAACAGAAAATGAAATAAATTAATGGCTGGACAAAATTAGCTAGCTTCATTTCTTGCAAGAATTCTCCTTCTTGCTTGATTTTCCCTTAACAATCCATTTCTTGCTTGATTTTCCCTTAACAATCCATTTCTTGCTCGATTTTCCCTTAACAATCCATTTCTTGAGATTTTATCTTCTTGCTAGATTTCCTTAACAATCCATTCTTGCTTGATTTTCCCTAACAATCCATTTCTGCATCATTTCCCTTAACAATCCATTTCTAGGCTTGATTTTCCCTCAACAACCCATTCTTGCATCATTTTCCCTTAACAATCCATTTCTAGCTTGATTTTCCCTCAACAACCCATTTCTTGCATCATTTTCCCTTAACAATCCATTTCTTGCTTGATTTTCCCTCAACAACCCATTTCTTGCATCATTTTCCCTTAACAATCCATTTCTTGCTTGATTTTCCCTCAACAACCCATTTCTTGCATCATTTTCCCTTAACAATCCATTTCTTGCATCTCCGTTTTCGGATCAGTAATAATTCCACCAGCAACTCTATTTTCTGGATTTTACTGTCATGTTATTGATTTTTTTAAATTAATTCCCCCAGTAATAATAAAACCCTAACATATAAGTAACATAATGTAAGTAAAAATATAAATCTCTTAGTAAATTATTAGCCCTAGAAAATGTCATTACCTTTATTTTAACATCTCAAATAATTTTTAAACTTCTATTTTCTTAGTTATAAAAGTTCTTATCAAATTTTAAATATTACTAACTTAAATGACTTTACGAGCAGCCGCCTCGTAAAGTCATCTCTTAAGTTATAAAATTAAAGTGCTGCAAAGGAAATTTATTAAGCAAAAGTCTGGTGTTATATTTAAGTATTTAAATACAGATCTATTTCCTATACTATTCCATTACTTTTCTATACTATTTCATTACTTTAGCTTATAGAAGAGTTAAAAGTTAGTTTAGTTCGATGTGTTGTATTCTTCGTTTGTTGCAATAAGCTTCTTAAACGATTTTTCCTCTTATCTCGCCGTTTTTCCTTTTATTTGAAACATAGAAATTTACGATGTTTTGATATCAGTGTTGCCTGGTGGTGTCGGTAATTTTATTATTTAAGATCCCATGACTTGCGCAGTATGGTATTTCTTGGTATAGATAAAAATATTTAGTACCTCGTATATTTGTATCTTATCAGTATTTGGGGCTTCTTTATAAAAAAAAACACAACTTTTCCATTTATTTAATATCTATAAAAATAAAAGCTTTGAACAGACACTGTGTCTACCAAGTCTAAACCAAGCTGCAAATTATTCCCTTGAACTTGGCATTAAGTATAGAAAAAGAAGTCTCCTCAGACTTTTAACTGTCTCTCCGAAAAGAGCAAAGCTAATCGCTTTCAACTTAATGAAGTATTTTAGTAAAAGTAGAGGACTGACGAGGCTAGAGACCAGATTAACTGGCTAAGTTTACGTTACTTAGCCCGTAAACTAGGGCTAAGTTTACTTTACTTAGCCCGTAAACTAGTATCACTTTCGGATTAACCCTTCCACAAAACATTTGGTGGAAAAGTTTAAAATTGTTTCTTTAATAGCATAACAGACATGTTATGTGGTATCGAGTAAACTAAGAATGATAACTGTTGAGTCGTCCCTCTATAATTATTTCTGACCATTTAGCGTATCTGAGTAGATCCATCCATCATTTAGGGTATCTGAGTAGATCCCTCTATCATTTAGCGTATCTGAGGAGATCTCTCAATCATTTAGCGTATCTGAGTAGATCCCTCTATCATTTAGCGTATCTGAGTAGAGGGTATCTGAGTAATCCCTCTATCATTTAACGTATCTGAGTAGATTCCTCTATCATTTGGTATCCGAGAAGATCCCTCTATAGTTTAGTGTATTTCAGTAGATTCCTTTAAAATTTGGTATCTGAGTAGATTTCTCTATAGTTTAATATTTCCGAGAAAACCCTTCAATCATTTGGCGTATCTAAGTAGATCCCTCTATATTTTGGCATTTGAATAGATCCCTCAATAGTTTAGTATTTCTAAGTAGATCCTTCTAAAATTTAGTATCAGTATACTGATCCGATACTAAGTTCAGGATTCATCGAAGATTTTAATACATGAGTTGATTTAAAGCTGATCAGAGAAAACAATAGCTATACTTATACTTGCTTGGCTCGTTTATATAAACTAACTCGCTATAACCCTAGCAATGCCTAAATATTTACTAGGATCGGATAATAATTATGCGGATAATAATATCATTTTTTATTTAAACAAAAATTAAAGTATTTTATTTTTTCCAAAATTAAAGTATTTTACGAAACATAAGTTTGGACCGTACTCATCTCTTAAGTAATTTAAAAAGATTTGTTTGTTAACAGACAAATCAAGTGATTTAGTTCATAAGGCAAGACCGAATAAAATAATAATTAAGTCCCAAGGCGTAGCCGAGGGAATTAATCATTTTTTTAATGCATATATACATACATACACACACACACACACACACACACACACACACACACACACACACACACACACACACACACACACACACACACACACACATATAATATATATTATATATATATGTATATGTATATATGGATTATAATTATTACTTTATTCAGCCTTGCCTTAAGAACCAAATCACTTGATTGACCAAGAAAATAAACTATTTTATACTTTATGCATAAAACTTTTGTATGCCTTTTAATGTTTATATGAAAATTATACGTGGCAAATAATTTAGCTAACATCATTGTATAAATTAGTAGAAATAATACGAAAATGTGGATTAAAATTTCAAAACGAGCAATAAATCTAAAGTAACCAAGTAGCCAAGGTAAATATAATTTAGCTGAGGACAGTTTTAAACCCAAAACCCTCGATAAATCTTTTTAATTAACACCTGATGGCTCATTTCAGCAAAATGATCATTCCTAGTTTAATATTACAGGAAAATGTCTTGTTTTGTGTCTACACTATAGTAAACGTTTTATTTACTTTTCAAATGATTTAATGTTGCTTTGAAATCTAAAATAGTTTTTTTCTAGTCAAATTTTAATGTTTTTTGTTGAAGAAGTTAACTTCTTAGTAAGAACATTACACATATTCGTAGGTGTTTACTAAACATATCCGTATGTGCTTACCGCGACTCTGATCTATCGAGTTAGGATATTGTGAAAATCTATTTGTGAACATCTAGCCGCTTAAATGCAATGAAGAGACAGTTTACTCACGAGGCTGATCCATCGAGCCAGGCTCTTGAGAAAATCTGTATATGAAATTTCGGCTACTTAAATGTGATAAAGAGACAGTTTACTCGCGAGGCTGATCCATCGAGCCAGGCTCTTGTGAAAATCTGTATACATAGTCGTCACTGATATTTCTTGCAAAGGTTTTCCTTATTTTCGGTTGATCAGTGCTTACTTTTGCGATAAGACGAGTATTGCTGTCAATCTTCAGGAATTAGATCACATAATTGGTCTACCTGAATCCGCTAAACTGCTAATTGGAGTCGATTCAAACGCACGATCCGCTGCGTGGTTTGATATGAAAACTAACGGTAGGGGTAAGGTCTTAGAATATTTTCTAGCCGAAAAAGGTTTAATTCTTTTAAATGAAGATGACGGAGAACCCACCTTTCAAACAATACGAGGTCAAAGCAATATAGATTTGACTCTATCAACTGTATCATTCATTCCCTTTGTTGAGCAATGGAAAAACTTAAACGTGGAAAGCTTGTCTGACCACCGGTTTCTCTTATATCAGGTTTCTAGTCTAAATAATAACAGCGCTGAGTTTGATAATTCTATTAGTCCAAGATATAACGTCAAAGAAGCCGATTGGCCAAAATTTGAGGATTGTTTATTGAGTGGCATGTCTTCTTTATTTAATTCGGAACGAAATTCAAACAACGGGGTTAGGAACACAAGCTGTACTCAGTTAAATAGCTCCGTCTTTGTTGACAAGCAATTATCTAATCTTATAAATACCTGTGATGATCTTAATTCCATGATAGATAAATTTACATCGAAGTTAACCAATGCCTGTGATAAGGCAATACCTAAGTATCAAACATTCAAAAAGGTCTGCCTGAAGAAAACTGTACCTTGGTGGTCACAGGACATTAAGATATTAAGGAAAGAAGTTAGATCGTTGAGGCGGAGGTTTCAGAGGACTAAGGATAATGACGTGCTCAGGGATCAGAGAAAGAAAGTTTTCTATGAGAAACAGGCAGAGCTAAGCAGAATAATTCTTGCTGCTAAGAAGAAGTCATGGAAAGAGTATTGCAATGCCACCAATAAGACGTCTCCGTGGAACTCAGTTTATAAGGCAGCTGCCGGGAAAGTGAGGCCTCCTGTTACTTTTACCACACTTAAAAAAGCTGATGGTAGGTATACTACGACTTTAAAGGAAACTTTAGATCTTATAATGGACAAATGTGTTCCAGTCGATAGTAATGCTTCTAACGCAAGTAATATAGTGATTTCTGATGGGCCTGGCTTATCTCTCGATGATTTGCCTTTCAGTTCTACTGAAATCAGTGATGCCATATTCTCAATGAATGACAACAAAGCTCCCGGTATCGATGGTTTTACTAAAACAATTATTGTCAAAGTATTTGAGTTGTTACCAAACTCTGTTCATGGTATATTTAATCAGTGTCTTTTACGAGGAGTTTTCCCCAAATCTTGGAAAATTTCTTACGTAAAACTGTTGGTAAAGCCAGGAAAATCAGATCTAGATGACGTTTCAAAGTATCGTCCTATAAGTCTCTTACCATTTTCGGTAAAGTTTAGAAAAGCTGATGATGAATCGAATATTGTTTCATTTTAGGAAATCTAATAGTTTGTCGGACCGTCAATTTGGATTTGTTCCCCAGAAAGGTACAGTGGATGCGTTGCTTGCAGTTCAACAATGTATAGAAAATGCTCTTAAGAAGAAAGACCAAGTACTTATGATTTCTCTTGATGTGCAAGGAGCTTTCGACGCTGCCTGGTGGCCTGCAATATTTCGGGCCCTTAGGGATAAACAATGTCCTAAAAATCTGTATACTTTGGCTGTTGATTATTTTAATGAAAGAGAATCTCTATTGAAGTTGGAAACTGAGGTCGTCAAAAGGATTCCTGAAGTTGGGTGTCCGCAAGGTTCCTGTAGTAGTCCAGGTTATTGGACGATTATGTATGACGGGGTTCTCAAATTAGATTATCCGGGGAATGTTAACATTTTTGCATATGCTGATGACCTACTGATTGTGGTTACGGGCAGGTCCTTGTTTGATCTTCAATTACATGCTAATGAAAGTCTGTTTTTAATAGAGAAGTGGGCGTATGGCAATGGACTCACATTCAACGCAAGCAAGTCTATGGTACTTCATATAGCTGGTTTAAGGAGGGCGAATCAAATGGTACAAGTATATTTAAATGGGGAAGCTATAAAGAATGTTGATAGGATGAAGTATCTAGGTGTTATGTTTGACTGTCACCTGTCATGGAATCATCATATCGACATGATATGCCAGAAGTCTTCTCAGCTGATTCACATGTTATCACGTTCAGCGAAAGTTCACTGGGGTTTGGGCTCTGATGCTTTAACAATTATCTACAATGGTGCTATTTTGCCGATTCTTACATATGCTGCTCCTGTTTGGTGTAAGGCGTTGGAAAAGAAATATGTCATTCAGAAGTTGCGGAGAGTTCAGCGCATTATAGCAATACGAATTATAAAAGGTTTCCGTACTATTTCATTTGAGGGTGCATGTGCTGTTGCAGGTATTAAGCCAATTGACTTGGAAATTATGGCAGCGGTTGAGAAGTTCGAGGCTTTAAAGTTTAACAGTTCAGGAAACGGTCCTCCATATGATATAGATACTTACTTACCGGTAAATATGTGGTCACACCCAGCTAGATGTGTGGACATTGATAGTTTTGTAGTTTTAGACGATTCAATTAACATTTACACTGATGGCAGTAGGATGGATGGGTGTACAGGGGGTGCAATAGTGGTCATGAATAGGAGCAATTCCTCTGTCGCCGATTTCAAGAAGTTTAGACTCGCTAGCTGGTGTTCAAACAATCAGGCGGAGTTGTTAGCTATTTTGTATGCCTTGCGTTATTTAGACGAATTGGTTATTGAAGAGGATCTGCGGAGAGCTGTGATCCGAACAGATAGCCAGATTTCAATTCAGCTGATTCAAAATAATAAAAATAAGAACAGAACTGCTTGTGAGATAAGAGAGATCTTCTATACCTTATGTCATGATAAGAAATGGCAGATTAGTTTGTCGTGGGTGAAGGCCCATTGTGGAATTTTGGGGAATGAAGAGGCTGACAGGTTGGCTAAGGAGGCTACCCAAGATGACAGTAGCCCTGTCAGTTTTGAAAGAGTTCCGTTGAGTTTCATTAAGAATTATGTCGACAAGCGTAGTTTGGAAAGGTGGGAAGACATGTGGAGGTTGACTGATAAGGCATCACATGTGAAATCATTTTTTCCTACAATTAGGGATCGACTTCGATGTGCAATGAAGATAAGCTATAAATTTACTCAGGTCCTCACTGGCCACGGTAGAAATGCCTCCTATCTTCATCGCTTCAACATAAAGGACGACCCATCCTGCAGGTGCCAACTAGGAGTTTCTCAGACTTGGGATCATCTTCTTTTCGATTGTCCTTTGCTTGAAGCCAAGAGAAGTCATCTGATCCGGGAATCTGTTCTTCGTGGAACCATTTGGCCGCCCACCAAGCAAGAGTTGATGTCAACGTACTTAAATTATTTTTCCTTGTTCATTGAAAGTATAGATTTTGATCAATTAGGTTAATTATGTATACCTCACATTTACTTACTTTTAATATTTTATCTATTTTAAGTTTAATTTATAATTTTCATAAAAGTGTTAATTTTCTTTTTATATAATTTTAGATTTTATATATATCCTTACGGTGTCTGATATGCTGTAATATCTTGTGATATCTAACATTATGGTAAGATATCACAATTTTATACACCTGTAAACTAGACTGGCTTTGTTAACACAAGATATGGAGTAATATCAGCATTATTTCTGAGATATCAGAATGCAATTCTAAATGGGTCTTGGTATTATATATTTTGTTGCAGCCAATATCATAATTTTGTTAATCTGTTTTTAATCAATAAAGTTCTTAATCCATTACCTATTATCCTGTTCATGAAATGCATGTAGTTTATAAAGGAGCATGCAGAATAACGGCTACCTTTGCTTATAAAGGTAGCAATAAAAAAAAAAAAAAAAAAAAAAAAAAAAAAAAAAACAACAACACACACACACACACACACACACACACACACACACACACACACACACACACACACAATATATATATATATATATATATATATATATATATATATATATATATATATATATATATATATGTATATGTATATATGGATTATAATTATTACTTTATTCAGCCTTGCCTTAAGAACCAAATCACTTGATTGACCAAGAAAATAAACCATTTTATACTTTATGCATAAAACTTTTGTATGCCTTTTAATGTTTATATGAAAATTATACGTGGCAAATAATTTAGCTAACATCATTGTATAAATTAGTAAAAATAATACGAAAATGTGGATTAAAATTTCAAAACGAGCAATAAATCTAAAGTAACCAAGTAGCCAAGGTAAATATAATTTAGCTGAGGACAGTTTTAAACCCAAAACCCTCGATAAATCTTTTTAATTAACACCTGATGGCTCATTTCAGCAAAATGATCATCATTCCTAGTTTATATTACAGGAAAAGTCTTTTTTTGTGTCTACACTATAGTAAACGTTTTATTTACTTTTCAAATGATTTAATGTTGCTTTGAAATCTAAAATAGTTTTTTTCTAGTCAAATTTTAATGTTTTTTGTTGAAGAATTAACTTCTTAGTAAGAACATTACACATATTCGTAGGTGTTTACTAAAACATATCCGTATGTGCTTACCGCGACTCTGATCTATCGAGTTAGGATATTGTGAAAATCTATTTGTGAACATCTAAGCCGCTTAAATGCAATGAAGAGACAGTTTACTCACGAGGCTGATCCATCGAGCCAGGCTCTTGAGAAAATCTGTATATGAAATTTCGGCTACTTAAATGTGATAAAGAGACAGTTTACTCGCGAGGCTGATCCATCGAGCCAGGCTCTTGTGAAAATCTGTATGTGAAATTTCGGCTACTTAAATGTGATAAAGAGACGGCTGTAACGTTATATTTTGTATTAATTCGGTGATTCCAAAAGTTATGGTTTTGTTCCGAAATTTCAAAATATTTAAGTATTTAATTTTAAGTTCATTTTGCTAAATTCATTTGTTTTAGGTTTCGTTATATTTAGAGGTAGTCCTACTTCTATTATTAGATTTATTTATTTTGGGTATTATGGAATTGAGTTTCAGTTGGTAACCATGGTGAGCCTCCGAAGTGGGAGACGTGGTCGAAAAAAGGACCTTCTTTTTTTGGTTAGGCCCCGGGTGGCTTCGGCCCCCGGGCCAATTTATTAGTTCTATTTTGTAAGTTAGTTTGTTCAAAGAAAATTGAGTATTTATTTCATCTGATTCGGCGAGGAACATAGTTATTTCTTTTTACCAAATTTATGGATTAGTTTGTTTGGTTTTGGAACCCTTCTCTGAAGGTAAGGCCGTTTCCATTTTAGATTAATGTTTCATATTTAACTAGAGTTTTCTTGGTTTATGTAAAATTGTAGAATTCTTAAGTTCTAATTCTCGTTGCTCTTGGTTTTAGGGTTTTTGGCACCGGAGGATTTGATGTGGCATTTTATTGAGAGAGTTGCCATAGTTCATTAGATATTGGTTATATGTCTCACAATCATAAAGCTTAAGGAGAGTCAAGCTCAGGATAAATACTTTACCTACTTTTAGTTTTTATTCTAGGTTAATCTATAAGTACTTATTCGTCAGGTATAATGTCAATTTTATAAAATATGAAGGCCTTATGGAGGTTAGAAACCTTATCGAATTTAATGTTTTTGTTTATTTTAATTTAAATACAGTTTATTTCATTTTTATTGCTTTTAAATTATGAAACCAATGTTTAAAATAGTGTGTTTTATTGTGTCATAAAAGTTTTAAATCAACCTATATCGAAATTTGGACTGGAGCCTGGGGTTGGTTCTTCTACCCACCCTACGAAGTAGGCAAAAGAACCTGGCGCCTTATTTTTATTAAAACCGAATCCTATATGAATCTGAATGAGCCTATTCTTGATTTTAAAGAAGGCTTAATATTTATGGTAAGTTAGGATAAGTCTTGAAGAGACTTGGTAGTTCGCCCACCCCTACTACCAACTGAGTTGGGCTTAATTAATTGTTATACGGTTTACTCGCGAGGCTGATCGAGCCAGACCGATCCGGCAGATCCGATAAAATTTGACTAATATATCCGCAAGTCATTTTTATTAAATTAATGGATTTAATATCTTAATTGCCGGGATATTGAGTGTCCAAAACTACGAAGATACTTTTCAAATCATTTTTTAATGGAAATTACGTTTATATAATAGGTTTAAATGTTTTAGAAGACAGATGGTTTCGTTCGTGACGTCCTTTCGGTTGCTTATTTCATTCGAAACACATGATATTTGAAATGTTTTATTCCCCATATGTCTTATCAAGAAACTGTTTATTCCAGATTGTAGCGTTCAACGTACGACACAGTTTGGTACAAAGAGGTGTATTGTTGGTCATCTGATGGCAGATACGTCGAGAGATTCTTATCTCTAGAGTGCGCCGCCTAAATAAACATTTTTACGTCTGTTAACTGATAAATCTTTTTAACTTAAGAGTTCAGTACGGTTCAAACTTATGTTTCGTAAAATACTTTAATTTAAAAAAAATGATATTATATTCGCATAAACGCGCTTTTATTTATTGGCGCATCCGATGCCAATAAATATTTAGGAATTGCTAGGGTTATAGCGAGTTAGTTTATATAAGCGAGCCAAACAAGTATAAGTAAGGCTATCTATTCAAATGCCAAATTATAGATGGATCTACTCAGATACGCTAAATATATATATAATATATATATTATATATATATATTATATATATATATATATATATATATATATATATATATATATATATAATATATATGTATGTATGTAATATATATTATATATATATATATATATATATATATATATATATATATATATATATATATATATATATTATATATAGTCGTTATTAAAAAATAAAGATATTAAGGAAAAATAAAAAACAAGTCTCTCCACTGATGTTATAGTTTAATGACAGAGCCAGCTTTCAGACTTAACTGTCCATCATCAGTGCCTAAACAACAAAGTATAAATGCTATCTAGCAAAAAATTATACACAAACTTAAGAACTAAATAATAAATTAAAAAATTAAAAGTTATAAAAACAAAGTCATTTATTATTTAGTTCTTAAGTTTGTGTACACTTTTTTGTAAGATTTAATTTTATACTTTGTTGGTTAGACATTGATGATGACTGTCAAGTCTGAAAGTTGCTCTGTCATTAAACTATACCATCAGTGGAGAGACTTGTTTTTTTATATTTTTCTTATATTTAAACTCCACAACTCTATTCTTTAATATTTGTAGAGATATTGGTTTCCAAAACAAAGTAGAGGAAAAAATGTATCGTGTGAAAAATCCGTAAAAATGTATAAATGTTATCTGTAAAAAGAATTAGAGGTGGAATCTCCAAAATTAACAAGTTTGTGAAAAATGGGCATAGAAGAAAAAGTCATAGGGGAATAACCAATTGCAGGAATTAAAGATATCAAAGGGAAGTAATAAACTTAAGGTCACATAAAAAAGTTAAGACTTAAATTTTGAAAGTAAAAGTTAATGCAACAGAATTATCGTTATACTGAAATTAAAGCAGGAGAGGTAAAGTTTGGGAGGTTAAAATAAAAACTTATTATTTTGAGGCGAAAAAACAAAAAGTCTGAAAAAATCATCCAATTTTGCCTCTTTTATTTAAAAGCATTAGAGAGTTAAAGAGTAAGGGTGAGTTGGCAAAAAGGGGGATCTATTTTTATTCTCTTTTTAGGTAAAAGTTTAACTCTCTAAGGATCCAAAAGAGAGAAGGAAAATCGAGTTTTTCATTTATTCGGGTTCAATTTAAGGTATGAATGTAAGGATTCTTTGAATAATTGACATTAAAAAGAAAAGGGTTGGAGCCTAGTGGGATTCCTCAGAATACTCAACCAATAAAGGAGCCACCGGAAAAAAAACAGAAACACGGTTCAGCATTATTAATGCGGATGAACTTTCCTTAAAAGGGGAAACAAAGATGAAATTTCCAGAGGAAAGGTTAGCTTTCCTCTTTTTACCACATGTGTGGTTTAAAACCGCTTTCAACTTCATGTTTAATGCAGTCAATTTACTATACTGGATAGTAGAAGGTACAGGTTTAACATATTCTTAACCTTCACTTACTATGTTGGACTTGTGTTATTACTATTTTAACATGGACACAAACTACTATCCTTTCTAAATAAATGTACTTTAAAACACATTAGTATCATTCTTTTTAATTATTAATGCAACTTTAAACCCACTTTAAAACTGCTATTGCGTATAACACACGGCTAAAGTCAGTTGACAGCCCGCCAAAATCACAATACTTTCAACCCTTTTTTGTAAACAAAAAAATCCCTTCTTTTAAGTAACAAAAAACCTACTTTGACAACACTGTAAATCAGGTTATGTTTTGAATTTTATTATTTGTTTTTTTAAATAGATTTTTTTTAAAAATTATTTTATTTATTTTTTTAGAGGGAATATTGTTGTATCTTTTAAAATTTACTAACTAAGTGTTGCTTTAAGTTTGTTCGGAAGAATGAATTAAAGTTGTTAATTACGTAACGCAATGGATCATAATATTTCTATTATAAAAATTCATTTAAATCGTCAGCTGTAATTACTTATTTTTTTAGATATATTTTACTTATTTTTACTGCAATATACATTAAAAAGAATTGTCTATTATTAACGGCATACTTTGTTTAAATAAATGACGTTTTATTTGGCATGATGTATTGCTCTTGACATAATAATGTTTTACTTTTTCTAAAACCAACAGCTCTTTTTGAGTCAAGTTTCTATAATTGAATGCGTATTGTTTCATATTATACAAATAATATGACAAAATACGCAGATTGAACTGAAACAGATTGAAATGGAAACGAAACGAACTCAAACAAATCAAAATCCACAATGAGGGAAATAAAAGCGATGGGACGTTAAAAATGTTTACAACCAGTGTTGCCTTTTTATGTACGAAAGGTATAAAAAGGCATACCTAATTTACCCCTACGAATCAGTGCATTTTGGGAATAAAGATAACAAGCAAAAACCTCTCTTAGGTTCCTGAACGAACCTAAATAACAAGAACTATTTTCTTAAACTTAGCATCTTGTGTCCAACATTTCTATAAAAATGAGTTTTTCACTCCTAAATAGATTTAACCCCATGTACCCTTTTACTCATATATTGTAAAGCGTTTATTCAATTTTAATAAACTTTTATCCTATTAATAACAATTGTTAACAATATTTCCAGTAGATTATAATTAATTGCATTATAACTTATACTTTTTAATTAAGGTAAAAAGTAACAATAAGTCCTCGAAAATGCCTTTCCTCAAAACTTTGATGTAAGGTACTTAAACTAATTAATTCTAAGTACTTATACTTAAATACAAAGCAACACAACAAAATTTCTGTATTCTCATTATTTTTCTAGTATTCTTCACAATTTGCTTATAATTATCCCTTTAAAGTTTTAATTATCATCTACTTAACTTTAGTTCTCTCAAATATTATAACTACGTGTTAAAATGTTTTACAAGTGAATTGTATAATTTTAGTGTAAATAATAACACAGAGTGAAGTATAAATTTCTCTTTCGTTTTTTTAAATGTATAATGGCAAATTATTGAACCCTGGAGGTTATTCCTTATGGTAGAAGAATTTTAATTTAGTAAAAGAAGTATAATATGGGAAGTTAATCTGTTGGTCTACTTCGGGTTCCCTTATTTCATTATTTTAAACTAAGTGGTTTAAAAAAGGTTCCCCTTAAACAAGCTACTGGAAAATTTTAAAAAAACAAACATTTGTACCCTGTGCCGCATAGGTTTAAGCGCTTTGTCTAAAAGGAACCTTGTGATAAAGGAAAATTTAGAAAACTTTGGAACGAAAGGCAAACTTTAGATAGAAATATTTAATTCAAAGGATGATTTTCAGGCATATTAACTTTTTTTGTCTACGGTAATTATTTTACCACCTACAAGCAACTTCCAAAATTATCATTAAAATCAATTTCGAGGAATGTAAGCAAATAACCGAGGACCGGTAGCTTAGAGGTAGAGCGCTTGCCTTACGACCTTGAGGTTTGAGGGTTCAAATCCAGCTTGAAGAGGACATTATATAAGGTAAGTACCCTTGTACCAATCATGGTACAAGGGTGTAAGGTTATGTTCTTTCGGTAGGTCTTGAATTCAAGGCCGGCCAACTCAGCCTAAGTTTTACGTGTTTTCATTTGGCTATTACCCAAATGAGGGATTGAACTTCGTCTGAATTTACGTTTCCGATGTCTCCATCTCATGCAATGACAACGTTTTGCGGGACTGTGGAAGGTCGGAAAGATTCTGAACCTTCGGACCTTGGTCTGAAAGCACTGAGAGATTAACGGAACTTTAGCTTTTAGGTCAGGGCAATGGGAAACTTTGGGGTTGCTACCTGCGTCTCTCCCCACTGGACTGTATCCGACTGGACACAGCAGAGAGTATAATGGGTATCTAGAGAGACTGGTAAAATTAGAAGCTGGCGGGCTAAATGAGACAAAAAGACCAAAGGAAGCTAGTAGCTACTGTAATAGCCAGAAGCTAGTAAGCTAGACAAACTGTGAACTTGGTCAAAGGTGCAGTCCCATAAAGAGAAGGGTACAAGTAACGAGGTCTTCACAATGACCTAACAAGTTGAAGCGCAAAGAAGGAAAGCAAATAGTTTCGGCAGTAGGAAATATACTGATTCTGGCTAAAGCATTTTGTACTTGCAATGGTGTAAACAGTGCTCTAGCAAAGGATCAAGGTAATGACTATACATAATTCATCTTATAATATAAAGAATAGTCGCTTTAAACCTAATTCATTGTTGAAGAACTAAGGTGAGCGTTAATGGAGTTCATCTTAATAAAAGAGGAAGAAGTCTCTCCACAAAAATATATTTCTTAATAGTAAAGCGCTTTCAACCTATCAAGAGGCCATCATCAGATGATGACCTCTTGTTAGATTGAAAGCGCTTTGCTATAGAAAAATATATTTTTGTGGAGAGACTTCTTCCTCTTTTATTAATTCTTTATTAGTTGTAATTTAATTTATAAAAAAGTTTTATTTTTTATAAAAAATAACTTAAATTTTAAACTTACCATCTAATTAACTTAATTTTATATTCACTGAATTTTCTCAGGCGATAATCTAATTTAAGGAATTCGATGGGATAGTTAGTAAGAATAGTTTCAATTTGATGAAAGTTATCTTGAAACCATTCCCGCTGAGCTTTATCCAACTTTGGGAAATTTGGTCGGGTTAAGCTCACAGAAACTAGAGCATTATCTCAACAAATTGCATAACTAGTATCCTTTAAACAATTTTCATCTAAAATTTAATATCTTAGTTTGTAGACAATAAAGGAATGACTAAATTTAAAATGGAATGTTTATTTAAGGAAATAGGTTAAATAATACATAGTTCAATCAGTTATAATTAATATCTAGATAATGATTTTAATAATGGATTAATTAACTTTTCTATAAAAAAAACAACGAACTTTATTCAATTAATAGAGTTGTTCGAATTATTCGATTACTATATAATTCAAATGATGTCAATTGAATAATTTAATTTTTATTTGAAAATTCAAGAAGCTGTTTATTATATGCTCAAAAACATTGATAAAACATGGTCCAAAAATGTCAAAAATGTCAAAAATGGTCTGTACCTTTAGTAAGTTGACCCCTTTGGGGTCAAATTTATTATTGTTTTTGTTAACCCAAAAATGATAATTTTGTTACTACTACTGGTCTTTAACAAGATAAATTAGAGCATACCACAATATAAATTTTTTTGGAAACTAATTTCCACTTAACTAATATCCACAATACTATCTCGTAATAATAGAGTCACTCGTGGAGTAGTGGTTAAGGTACGCGGCCAATACATAGAATGATTGGACTTTAAAGTTTCCAAGTTAATTTAGTCAAGGGTTCAATCCCAGAACAGGCCTCTGGGATTTTTATGAGAGGGATAAAAATACTGCGTACCACGTCCTTCAGAAGGGACGTAAAGCCGGTGGTCTCAGCCTGTGAGTTGTCAGGTACTCGTTAAAGATCCCTTACCCTAAATGAAACTGGGAATAGGCAAAATTTAGGAACCCTCATAGTAGATTCATCAGAATACTATAGTGTGCCTGTCTTGTAATTTAAAGTGTATGGAGGTTTGGTTAATCAGCGAGGGCACGTGTTGTTCCTAGTTTTCACTAGATTATATGAGTCAGTGAAAATACGTATGATTGCTTGAAAAAAAGCATGAGAGGAACCATAGAAATCCACAGCTCTTCTATCTAGATTAGATGGCATACACCTACACTTGAAATTAAAAGGAGACGCCAAGGGCCCAACCACGTGGCCTACTTGCCTGTTAGTTACTAACACTCCCCCCCCCCCATATTACTAATACTACTACATCTCGTAATAATAAAATAAAAAAATGAGACAAGTCTGATGTGCGAAGCAACACACCGAACAACAACTAACCATTGTTCATAGTCATAAAAGTAAATAGTTATGTCTATTGTTGTAACTAGGTTTAAATATATCACATGCATCAAATACATTAAAACGCATTTTAGGGGTCATTATTTGGCAAAATCCTCTTGTATGTACTTTTGATGAGAGGCCAGTCCAACTCATCGTTCTATTTAAATTGTACTACAGTTATTTATAAGAGATGGGTTTGTTCACCTAACTAGGTGTGTCTGAGAAAGTGAGGATTAAGGTTGTTACATACACATACACATGCACCAACATGAAATCTTTCAAAATATGGGAGAGACGTGGTCCTTAACTTCTAGGTAAAAGAATAAAGACTTCAGTCCTTTAAAAATGTTGATTTTGAAATGAAATTGATTTTTGGTATCTTTAAGCCAAATATCGTAATTTTGTTACCAGTTTGACTAACTTTAAAACGTTAAATTAGAGCATACTATAATATAGATTATTTAAAAGACTACGACACATCTTAGGTAATTTGATACTAATGCCACCATATTCCGGTAATTTTCACCAAGCTGTTGTGTGAAATACATACTAGATTTCTTCTCCAAATACTAGTACCTTGTGGTTTTAAACAAATATCTATGTAAATATATAGATATATAAGTATATATGTCTACTATAACTTGTTAAAACCCGGATTATGGTAATAATTGTATGAAACATCTTAAGACTAATCGAGCTTTCCAAAACTATAAATATTTAGCTAAGCTTTAATTTCACTTTCCAAAGTTACAAAAAATGGTAACAGAATCAACATATTAAGATAATAGTTTCAAAAAAAGCTGCCAATTATGAAACCAGGCTCCCCTACTAATTGGCTTAAAAATTCTTGAAAAATGTAAAAGCGCTGTTCAAGCAAGCAATTTTACAAACAAATAACATCAAAATTATGAGAACAAGTGAAAGATCCGTTTACGCCAGCAAGTAAACAATTAATAGTAAACATCAATCAATATCTCGATAACAGTTTATTCGTAATAGCAACGTACTTATAATGTTCATCTTAGTTCGTAACCGTTTAAGCGTTGAATTCAAGTATTAACATAAACGCTACATTACAGAGGCAATTTTTTAAAAAAAAAGATTCAATATTAAAATTCTTTAATATTAAATTCATAAATAGAATGGTTTTTGACGTTTACCAAAAGACAAAAACGTCAAGCAAAAGTACTCAGATATTTTTTTTTTAAAAAAAGCTATTCAGATTAAAAAAAAATAGATACAATATAAATAAGGATTTTTGTTAAAATTCATAAAAATAATCGTTTTAAACATTGACTTTCCGAGATGTTTTCAAAAAAGAAAATTATTTTGAGGTTTTCTTCAGTAGAAAGTTATTTCAATAAAAAATGGACAAAAGATGACAACAGCTTAAATCTTTTAGTATAAAAAACCGGAATAGAAGTCAGGCATTCAAGAAAATGAAAAAACGAGGTTTTCAATTTTTTAAGGTATGAATAAATAATGCTGGATAAAACCAATCCTGCGGGGTTTGTTTGCAGTTTTTAAGGGTGGGAAAATTCGATGGTAAAAGATCAAAGTAAGTTTTACTTAGATCACATATCAGACAATGAAAGTCTTATTGAAGCCTAAAAGGATAAGAGAAAAATCGTTTTAATACGTAAATTGGAGTATCAATGTTCGGATTAATACAAAGAGAAAAGGTAAGATTAATTAAATAAAACTCTTAATTAAATTGCAGAAGTAAATTCAAATAAGCTGAGGTCGAAAAACAGATAAAAACATAAATTGTTCATCGAACAATAAAGGACGTGAACTCCAAAAACACATGGTTAGAAAAAAATAACCCATTAACAGATTTTTTCGGAGAGACCTGGTCACCTCATAGGAATGTAATATGTCAATGTCTGGACTAAAATGTTGCATATTTTACATCATTAGTTGTTTGACGGAGATTTTGTGGTATAGAGTCTGACTCTAATACCTAGTAAGAAAACATTGACTCACTTCTCTTCTTTTTTAACATCTCAACGGTTTTGCACTGATGATGACCTCTAGATAGATTGAAAGCGCATTGCCAATAAAGTTTTGTTCAGTGGAGAGACTTTTCTTTCATTATTTATGACGGACTTCATTCTACTGATATATACTAAGAAGTTATTCAATTAATATAATGATAAATAAAAGAGTCTCTCCACTTAATTACTTTATTAAAAAACAAAGCCGGCTTTCAACCCCAAAAGGTCATCATCAGTGCCTAACAAACAAATAAATATAACATAATAATAAAACAACAAGTAATTAAAAAAGTAAAAATATACAAAACGCACTACTATGCAAAAAGAAGTCAAACAAATATAAAACTTAAACATACATCAAAAAAGTTTAAAAAAAGGTTAAAAAAGCAGTCTTAAAATAAACATACCGGTGAGATGAAGGAAAGGAAAAAGAAGATTATTTATTAGATCTTTTCATGGTTGAGACTGAATACAGGCTAACATCTTGAAGCGGGGGAGTTATTCTTACCAATTCCTTAAGCAACTCCGAACACGCCCCTTTGCTATTAAGATTCAGGTCTCCCATGACCTGCCTGCTTCTGCAGATCTCAA
This sequence comes from Microvelia longipes, assembly GCA_018340805.1. NCBI lineage: Eukaryota > Metazoa > Arthropoda > Insecta > Hemiptera > Veliidae > Microvelia > Microvelia longipes. Next base: position 14,029,628 of record JACMZG010001911.1, read on the forward strand.
ATTTTTCAAGAGCATCCATCTTTTTTCCTTTATTGACAAAATGTATAAAACCTGCTTGGTGATCAACATCATCATGTCCTTCTTTAATAAGATGTTGATAAAACCTGCTCGTATCATTACGCAGGTGCTCCAGAGCCCTGGTACGCAGGCTCCTACCTGTCTGTCCTATATACTGCGCTTTACAGCTACCACACTGGATCAGGTAGACACCACTCTTAAGTTCCGGGTCGACGGGATCTTTGAAACGACAGATGTGAGACCTTAAGGTGTTTTGAGCACTATAACTGACTTGAAAGTTATTCCTACGTAGGACAGTAGCAAGTTTTTTAGACAGGATACCTAAGTAAGGTATTGAGCACCAAGTTTCCTTCCTGCTTGCGATTAGTATCGACACCCATATCTTTTTAGCAGTTTTTTACGATTTTTAGTCGCCACTAACTTACTAATCATACCCTTATCATAACCGTTATCAAGAGCTATACTATTAATGACGGAGAGTTCCTGTCATAAGCTTCTTGTTTGAGCGGATAAAAATCAACGGTGTATCAATACTGTTAAAGGCAGCCATTTATGAGACCAGGGGTGGAAAGAATTCGCATGAATAACAGTAGCAGTATCGGTAGGCTTTCTAAAGATCTCAAAAACCCAAAATATTATCCCTTCCGCGCGTTTACAGTCAGGTCTAAATAATTAATTTTTCTATCCTTTCAATTTCACAAGTGAATTTAATAGATTTGTAGCAGGTATTCAAATATTCCAAAAAATTATTTAAATCACTCATAGAGCCTTTCCATATGCAGAATACGTCATCAACGTACCGACGCCATTTATAAATGTACTTACGGAAAGGGTTGCCTCGGTCAATAACAAATTCCTTGTAAAACTGCGACATGAAAGCATCAGCAGCCAAGCCTGAAAGGGGCGCCCCCATAGCCAAACCGTTACCACCTGAGTAAAACTGGCCATCAAAAACAAAGTAATTTTGGTCCAGACATATTTTTATCAAGTCAATTAATTCCTGATTAAGTATAATATCAGATGAACTCTTAGACAAAATACGGTTAAGCAAAGGTAGCTAGCATCCCTAGGTACACTGGTGAAGAGGTTACCACATCAAAGGACACAAGTATATGAATTTTTAGGTAAACTAACAGACTGAAAAAATATTTAAAAATTCTAAAGAATTTTTAACGGAATCAACAGCTTTAAATTAGTAATATTTAAAAACTGACTGTCACAAGTATTTTTGACAATTTATCTGTAGGTGATGAACAGAATTGACACAACAGGGCGGATTGGAAAAATTATTCTTATGAACTTTAGGTGCCCCATATAAACGAGGTGGCAAAGGGTTCATAACTTTAAGAGAGGGTCTGTAAAATCTATCAGGAAAGAAAATTTTTTTCCTTTCCTTCATCTCACCGGTATGTTTATTTTAAGACTGCTTTTTTTAACCTTTTTTTTTAAACTTTTTTGATGTATGTTTAAGTTTTATATTTGTTTGACTTCTTTTTGCATAGTAGTGCGTTTTGTATATTTTTACTTTTTTAATTACTTGTTGTTTTATATTATGTTATATTTATTTGTTTGTTAGGCACTGATGAGACCTTTTGGGGTTGAAAGCCGGCTTTGTTTTTAATAAAGTAATTAAGTGGAAGACTCTTTTATTTATCATTATATGATGAACTCCTCTACGCTACCGCTTTGAATTATTCAATTAGATGAAAATTGTCTCAAGGTTTAACCAATGCTGAATAGAATAAAACCGGGTCGAAATTAACAAAAGCAACATAAAAAGAAATAAAGAGTAGAAGAAATTTAAAAAGTTGACTTTTAGAATTTCTCTCAGTCGTCTAAATAGGCAATAATTGCTTTCTTAATTATAGTGAATATTCATCTTAATTTAAAAATATACACAGCCGAGGAACAAGGATAAAAATTCCATAAAATGAAAAAAATAATTACTACCGAGATCCTTCTTTTCTTTTCTTTGAGGAATTCAATTAATTCAGTTTTACTAAACCAAGAGGAAGACGAGTTAAGAGAAAAGGAAGGAGTGGGGTTCAGGAGAACCAAGAGCAAAAAGACGATGGTCCTTAAACATTCCACAAAAATTCTTTACCATAACTCAACTTGGTGGTTTCACAGGATCTTAAACCCGAAAATAACTTATTTTAAAACTTAAAATTACTCCCAACTCCCCTGTGGTAAAATATGTGTTTTTACCACACGTACTTCGTTGGGAGAAAATACCGCTAACGGATATAATTTAATGTTACGGAATTTTCTAAAGGTTTATTAGAATTAAGAGATTATTTTCACAGATTTTCTAGGGAAAACATGAAGGAAACCTAAAGGAAACGATATATTTTCCTAAAAATATATAAGTGAAGTGTTAGAAATTTAATATATTATATATTTATAGAAAATCGTAAAATATTTAGTTTCATTTTCAAAATGAAACATTTAAAGCAGAGTCAATAAAAAGCTGTCGCAGCTAATATCCTGTAGCTGTGTGGCTTTTGTAATGAAATAAATTTAGCTACCTCATTATTCTAAAATAAACAAACAGGAATATAAGTGTTTTAAAATGAGCATAAATGGAGTCCATCGTAATAGAACGAAAGAATAAAAAGTCTCTCAACAGTTTATGATATTTATTTACAATAAAGCAGAGCGCTTTCAACCTATCAAGAGGTCATCTTCAGTGCCTATTAAACAAATAAGACAAAAATAAATTTAAAAACCTTACTTAGAAAGAAAAAATAAATAAATAAAAATACAAAGTATACAAATAAGAACAGAAATGAAGTTAAACATAATAAATAAAATAAATTTACCGTTGCGCAGAGAATAAAAGATAGAATGAATTATTAATTAAACAAAATTAAGATAGAGGTTTGAGCAGGCTTGTAACAAGACACATACTGGTTGGTTTAGGGTGCGGCGCTCGCAGTAACGCATTGATAAGCGGCGTTCTCTCCCCTCTCTCGTTTAAGTTTAAATCGCCAACAGTGTCTTGACTTCTGAATATCTCTAAGTTTTCTAAAAAGTTTAACTTACGACCTTTATCTCCGTAATGCAATATGCAAGTTTTATGCGGAGCATTCACGTGGTTGTCAGTGATGAGGTGTATGTAGAACTTGCTGGAAGCACGTTTAAGATGTTCAGAAAGTCTGGTGCTTAGTTTCCTACCAGTCTGGCCTAAGTACTCAGCTTGGCACTCCCCACATTGGACTTTATACACCCCACTACGCGATTCCAAAGGGATTGGGTCCTTCACATTACTAAGGTAGGTTTTTAAAGTCTTGCGATTGCTGAAGCTTACATTTAAGTTGCTACTCTTCAACACACTACCTAAACGCTGCGATAAAATTATAAAATTCCAACATAAGGGATTGAGCACCATTGCTTAATATTTTCCGGCTCTGAAGTGTCCTGGTCATGATGACTATTCATGGCTCTAAGCACAAGCCTGCCTCTTTCTTTCTTATTATTTTATCAACTATTTCCACCCTATATCCGTTCGCCCGGGCTATATCGCAAATTATATTGTATTCTTTGAGATATGCTTCTTGATCCAGGGGGAGGGTTAGTAGACGATGAATAAATGAGTTGAAGGCCGCCATTTTGTGGCACCACGGGTGATGAGAATCGGCCGGAATCACGTTGTCTGTGGATGTTGGCTTTCTATATACTTCAAAGCTTAGTTGACTTTCTTTCCTGAATATTGAGACATCTAGGTAGTTGAGTTTGCCTCCTTCTTCTACCTCAAGTGTAAATTTAAGGTAATGTTTACAATTATTTAAATATTCAAGAAAAGCGACAAGGTTATTAATCGAGCCAACCCATACCACAAAAATATCGTCTACATACCGCTTCCAGAACTTGATATATTTTCTGAACGGGTTATTGATGTTTGTTAAAACTTTGAAGTCAGTCCACTTACCAAATAAGTTTATTCTAGTATCGTTTGACGTCGTCAATTTGTTTACATGCATACCATCGGATACTTGCCTACGTTTATTCAGTGCATTACTAGGTAAACATTCTACTGATAAAATTTTAATGCCGAGCTTTTAGAAATAATGGAGCTGTGTCTGAGTCAAAATTATTTCTGTTTCAATGAAGCTTTTTACAGTGGTAAAGGAGGCTTGGCTATGGGAGCACCTTTATCTCCCCTAGGTGCGAATGTTTTCATGCACTTCTTTTACAAAGAGTTCATAGATGACATCAATAACGAATAAATCAATGATGATTGATTAATGAATGAATGAATCATTGATTTCATTGAATGAATGTTCATTCAATGATATCAATGAACGTGCTTCCAGCAAGTTCTACATACACCTCATCACTGACAACCACGTGAATGCTCCGCATAAAACTTGCATATTGCATTACGGAGATAAAGGTCGTAAGTTAAACTTTTTAGAAAACTTAGAGATATTCAGAAGTCAAGACACTGTTGGCGATTTAAACTTAAACGAGAGAGGGGAGAGAACGCCGCTTATCAATGCGTTACTGCGAGCGCCGCACCCTAAACCAACCAGTATGTGTCTTGTTACAAGCCTGCTCAAACCTCTATCTTAATTTTGTTTAATTAATAATTCATTCTATCTTTTATTCTCTGCGCAACGGTAAATTTATTTTATTTATTATGTTTAACTTCATTTCTGTTCTTATTTGTATACTTTGTATTTTTATTTATTTATTTTTTCTTTCTAAGTAAGGTTTTTAAATTTATTTTTGTCTTATTTGTTTAATAGGCACTGAAGATGACCTCTTGTTAGGTCGAAAGCGCTCTGCTTTATTGTAAATAAATATCATAAACTGTGGAGAGACTTTTTATTCTTTCGTTCTATTAGGAATATAAGTGAATATAGATATACTGAATGTGGATAAAAATTAAAAAAACATAAAGAAAATAAAAATAAAATACATAACATAAAATAAAACATAAATAAAATAAAAATAAAATATATACCATAAAATAAAACATAAAGAAAATAAAAATAAAATATATAAAATAAAATAAAATATATAAAATAAAAATAAATCTCTAAATCTGATGGTAAACTTAACACGATTTGGACTAACAAGAAGTTAAAGGCAACAGATTCCTAAATTACAGATCAAATCATCCAATCAGCCAAATTCACAACACTGCTTTGAACTTTATCAAAAGAGCCGTTAACCTCACTGATAATGAGTTTCTACCTAAAGCAAAGACTGTAGTTTATAAAAAAAAACTCTTAGACAACTTCTATCCAATTAAACTCATAAAATCTTTATGGCACAAAGCAATCGATAACAATTTCATCAATAATCAACCTACTAATAATTCAATAACTAGTAATAGTAGAATTGTTTATTCCAGTTTAACAGTGTGGTATATAGTGTACCAGATAGTGTGGTATATAGTGGCATAGCAGATAGTGTTGTATATAGAGGCATTGCAGATAGTGTGGTATATAGTGGCATAGCAGATAGTGTATTACACGGTGTTTAAAATAGTGTTTTACACAGTGTAGGAGAAAGGAGTATCACACATAACGTAGTTAATAAGGTAGAAGGTGCTTAGAGAGGAAAATAATCAATTTGATAGTATTGTAAATAATATGGAAAAAAGGGCATATAGCGTGTTATATAGTGCCTAGTGTAGAGTATAGTGTGGCAGAGAAATGACATAGGTTTATATTGGGATACATAGCGGACCAGATGGTGTTGCGAATACGATGGTAGATTATGTGATACATGGCGTGATACAAACTGTGGCAGAAGGGAAACATATTCCGTTGTCAAGGACTCTTAAGTTGTCTTTTCACACCAATCTAATAAGTAAAAACTATTTTCCAATTCTGGATAGAATACCTCCTGTGTCTGAAATAGAGCACATATTCTTAAACAAGAAAATACTAGCTTTTTCTAAAGTTCAGACAACCAATACAATCCCTAACAGTTTAAACAAAGAGAAAACTTAAGGACATGAAAATGATAAAACGTTTTACAAGCGAAACAAAGATAACACTCCGTGCTTTCAATAAGAATAAAAGAGACGCTGGGAAATAGATGAACCCCTAGGCTAGACAAGCAGAGAAAGGACTAGACGAGTAAGGAAAACGCCAGACAACTAGGAAAAAGGCCAGACGAGAAGGAAATAGCGGTTTCCACAAAGTTTATTGCTTTTTCTTATGTCATCAAGTGACACTTCACTATTACACCTCTTTTAAATTTCCCTAACTGTATTTATAAGACAAAGATATATCACATTTAAAGTAAATAAATAACAATACATAACAAGGTCCAAATATTCTAAAAAATGAAACTAAGGACACATTAAAAGAGAAATGTTACATTTATTACCAAGACAATGCTTTAGTCCAATTATAGGAGCTGGCAAAGCATTTGTTGGAATTTCGACTTAAACAAAATTTACAATACTCCAAACCGATATAAAATTCCAAACAATCATGTTTCCAACTAAGTTTTAAACGTATATCGCAGACCACTCGATTACGACACAAATTTAGCGAATCGATTAATCACATCAATTCGGCTCTTCGAAAAAAAAATATTTCCTTCATGAAAGATAAATATTTGTTGGATATAGAGCATTAACATAAATTTTATCAATATTCAAAATTTACTTTTTCAGTTGTTTTTACCTGACTGACTTTCAAACACAAAAGAAAATAGAGATAAATAACGGCGAGGTAAAAATATAAACAGCGCTCTATAGACTAAGTAGATGAAAATGAAAAATTTTTCCCGCTCTGCCTAAATTAAAATGATAACACTCACCACTGTATGCAATGTATATCATAATCTAGACGTCACTCACCTGAAAACATAAAAGATAAGGTTAATCAATAATGATAAATAAAGAGAAATAAAGCAAGCACAAAATAAAATTTTAAAACGTAATAATAAACCCTTAAACGCATTAGTTCTACAACTAAGGTACTTAAAAAAATCGGGTACGGGGTACCTCGGGAACTTTTCCTAATCACATTGAATTCGTTAAACTTATCTTCTATCTTTGGACGCTTCGCTCGTCCTCACATAATAAATACATCCTTTTATTCCCAGCGGTCACCCATCCAGGAACTGAACACGTTCGATACTGCTTAACTTTTATGATTCAACAAAAATCATAAATATACTTGTATTGAAACGAATCTTGGTGTAAATATGTAGACTGTACAGGTATTACACTTGTACCAAATTTAAACTAACTTGGATTATTTTCCGATTTTTTACAATTTTTTCAAACGCACACAAGTCATTTGATAACAACTGAACTAAAGCTAATAATGAGATGAAACTTGACACATATATAGTCTTATACTTAGCCACACACATAAACACAGAACTTTTTTTGAACACTACTCAGGAGGTTTTAAAAACGCCTGAAACGGATAATTCCGGTGAAATCCCCGAGTAGGATTTTTTTTTGTTAACAGAATACTTCTCCTACGTACCTACAGTATAAATGAGGAGAATTAAAAATATATTAAAATAAGCTATAACTAAATTTCACAATTCATATATTCTGCGGTAAACATAAATTCTTTAAAAGATGTAAACCGTGCTATTAATAGTTATTTCACCAATAGATTATATAATGCTATAATTTACCTAAGCAATAAGTTGATTCCTTAGAAGAAAGCCGAAGGAACCAAAGGATTTAACTCCTTTGGTTAAAACTAATGAAGTTATAACTAATAAATCCTCAGGCGAAGTTTATTTAAGTAAATTTGAAAATAAATTGATCGATTCTAACAACTTCTTTTGATATTGAACGGAATTTAAGCTAATCATTTTTTTTGGTCGTGTCCCCCCTCATATAAATTTAGAGGATAACCCTTCCAAAAATAATTGAAAAATATCCCCTCCTATTAAGATTTTGGGGTTCTAACCCCAATTGTAGGAAATCCTTCTCCCTTGTGTGTGAAAAGTGCTTCCTTACTCCCTTAAAACTAGTCAATAAACATCACATTATACCTGGTAATGAATATACATTTTGCTAAAAACATTTCTAACCAAAAACTAATTAGGAATAAGAACAAACAAACTTATCGGTAATAACTCTACATAACTTTGCATAAAGCATAAAAATCTCATTAACCAATCAGAAACCACTATTTGCCCAATTTTTTTGTTTATCCTCAGTTAACCGGTATTTACAAACTTTAAATAAATTAACAAAATAGTTATTGGACTGATAAGAATTAAATTCTAGGTTAATTAATGAAGACTTAAATCCTTTAGAAATTTTATTTATATGAACATTAATTACAGACGTTTCGTATGGCGATGCCAGGCATCTTCAGTGTAAACAATAAACAAAACAAACAACCACCATCAAAAAATTAAGTAAAGCATACCAAAACGAAAAGAACAACACAAAAACTTTACCACAGTTTAAGCAAATAAATTTGAAATAAAAGGAAAAACACAAGAGCAAGTTAAAAAACAACAAAACTAAAGGTTAGAAGTAAGTAAATGAACAAAATCAAAAATAAACAGATGAGGTATTAATAAAATAAGGTTAGGGAAGAAAGGAAGTCATGTAGAAATTTAAAAACTAAAATAAGATTTACAATTTGCGGGGGGCTAATTTTGAACGTTTTTTTTTTTGAGTTTAGAATGTTTGCATATATACTGGCTTCGTCATGCGAAACGTCTGTTATTAATGTTTATAAAAATTAAATTTCTAAAGGACTGAAGTCTTCATTAATTAACCTAGAATTTAAATAAATTAAACATATGAATAATAATAATAATAATAGATAAAAGTCTTTAGTAGATAAAACCAATAGAACAGCTTTCCTTATAGATATTGCCATTCCCAATAATAAGAATATTCAGACCGCAATTTCGGAGAAACTTCGCAAATATTCGGATCTATCTCATGAAATAAAAAGGTTGTGGAATCTAGAAAAAGTAACAATAATACCAATTATAAGTAAATAAATAGTCTCTCCACTAAGATGTATGTTAAAAAATTCTAACCCCACTCGCTTATGAAAAGGAGTATAAGATCATTAATCATATAGCTGAAGTCAATGGTTACTCTAAGAGCTTAATATCTAAATTAGTCCATAAAAAGAGAGACAGAATAGTCAAGATTATGATTAACGGTAATACTGAACAGGTGGCTGAACAACCGGTTAAATGGTGTGTACTTCCCTTCATTAGCGCCCTAAGTAATAAAGTAGCTAACGTCATAAAAAGTGAGGTACGTGTAGCGTTCAAAAGTGAGGGTAACCTAAAAAACTTAATCTCCAAGGTCAAAGACCCTATTCCTAGTGCTGAACGTAAGGTGTTTATAGAATACGCTGCGGTACTTGTGCACCTATACAGGTCAAACAGGTCGTTCTTTCTCCACCCGTTTGGCTGAACATAGATCTAGCTCAAGGAATACCCGGTTTTATAAACATATGCGAGATGAAAACCATTTTAATGGACCCCACGAAGTGGCTACTTTATGGTACGAAAATAAAGGACTTAGGCTCGATGTTCTCGAAGCCTACGAAATTCTCAAAGATATTGAGAGTGGTACCTCCATTAATGTCAAAGAAGAAGGTTCGAAGGCTATAGCACTGAGATATTGGCTTCAGGAGAGGGGAGTACGCCCTAACTGTGTAGGTATCCCTCGTTTGTCAGTGCACTATAAAGATTGGAAAGAGATCGTTACTATCGATCGTTCATAGCACTCCAGAGAATGGTACGTGTTTCTGTCTTCTCGCCAATTTATTTTTAATTTAATTATTGTTTTGTATTTTTATTTTAGCTTCATGTTAGACTTTTTGTATTTTTAATTTTTTAGTTATTTTAAGTTTGTTGTATTTTCTTGGCTTTTTATAGACTGATGATGGCCGGATGCGGCAGAAAGTTAACTCTCTAGTAAATTTTTTAACATACATCTTAGTGGAGAGACTATTTATTTACTTATACTTGGATTACTCCACAGAGCAGTTATTTATATTATTAATAATACCAATAGTTTCATTCGGTAACCGGAATAATACCTTCTAGCCTTATCAATAATTTGACTACACTCCACTTGAATCAAAATCTATTTACCCACATGCAGAAATCAGTAATTTTAAGTTCCTGTCATATTGTCCGTACAGTTCTTAATATTTAACCTGACTATATAACTAAAACAGTGAAAGACAACAACGAATAAGATAAAACCTGAAATACCTTGTTTAACCCGGCTTTCAGGTTCACCTATGAAAATCGAGTTTAAGAACATAATAAAAAAAAATAATGAAGTGAAAACGAAAGGGAACCAGAGATTACCTGATTCCTCACGTTGCTCTCGTGAATTATTATTTTCAGCTCGTATGAGAATGAAGTACGTAACAACACGAATAATATAAAACTCACATGTTAAAAATTAGATAACTATCTTGAATGTTGCAAACATGGGGAATATTACCAAGTCCTTAACACGCTACCTTTAACAATCCACATATTTCCACGTTTATTATGATATTATCCAAGTTTTTATACAATGTAAAATCGATTTTAATCCTACAGCTCTTATTTATGAGTAAAAATTTTAGGTTTGAACATTCAGAGGTAACAAAAAAGCAAAAACCTCTTTACAAAGCACATTTAACTAGCAAACCAATATGATCTATACCTAGAAAAGGATAATATTGATTAGTGTTAATATCAATTCTTAGATCTTAGGGCCCGTTTCACAAAAGTAAAAGACTTGTAAAGAAAACTTGTAAAAAACAACTTGTAATAACAAATTGACATGTGTTACCTAACATACACTGGTAGATTTGTAGCATTTTTCTCTTTAATAAACAACCTTTTCTTGTCTATTACAATTATTTGTAACATTCACTTGTAACATTTCTACCCAAGTCCGAATCTAGGTAGACTGAGTTACAAGTTCATTTTATTAGTTTAAACTTAGTATCGCAAACCTAGTTTACCCACCGCAAACTTTTAGGTTATTAGTAATCTAGTGCTCAATATGAGTTTGTAAAACGTTTTTTTATAAATATTACTTTCTTATCAATATTTTAGAAATAATTTCATTCCAAATCATTGACTCAGATGAATGAAACTGGGTTTAATAATATTTTGACACATTGTTTACAAAAAAATCTTGTAGGTTACAATAAATAGTAATGATATTTGTGAAACGCTTAATTTTGACACTTGTAGTTACAATTTTTTTTTTTATAAGTTGGTAAGATTTTTAGGGGAGATAACCAATTTTGATTGGAGTTTGACACAAATATGTTCGTTTCTTAGGAGATTTAAGAAAAAACTTGTAACCTACTAGTATTTTCTTTAATAAAATTGTATGTCCAACAGTGCAAATGACAAACTAAAGTCGGACCTCTATATAACGAACTTAAAGGTTCAAGAGAAAAAATTCGTTATATAAAAATTTCGTTGTATAGAAATTGAAAAAATAAATAACTCTATACTATTTTATGATATTTTAATGGATATATAGGATGAATAATAACCTCGCAGTTGCATATTCAGCAGCTTTTCCTTTTATTAGCGGTCCTGTTACAGGCATATTTTTATATAACAACATTGTGACCTACTGTAAAATTGCGTCATCAATGTCTTCATACTTGCATACTCGAGAACTTTTTTTGAAATCGCCACTCGTTTCGTATAACCTAAGTATTGATTCCCGATTTCTTAAAATTGTTGATATAGAACTAGGAGCGATTTTATGCTTCAGAGACAAGTTTTTTTACTCCATCGTCAGAATCTTTTATTTAATCAATTGATTTTTTCAGAAAGGGACAGCGATTTCCGTATTGACATTTTAATAAACTCGATTTACAAACAAATAAAAAGTTTCACAAACAAACTGGTCAGACCGAATATCAAATTTAATCTGAAAGATTTTTATTTCTATGCTATGTTAATCCTAATTTCATAGAAAATTGTAAAGAAAGAGTTCGCAAAATTAAATAAGGCAGGGCGAGAATCAATAAATAATTGTTCTGGGAAATTACAGAAAAACAGAAGTGCCGTTTTGGTCAATTCCTTAAAAGATTGCGGGTCTTGTCTTTATCTTTATTTCTGGAAATTTTGTTCGTTATATAGAAATTTTTTTCGTTAAATAGAAACACTTTTAAACACAAAATTCAAGGGAACGTAAAAAAATTCGTTACATAGAGACTTTCGTTGTATAGAAGTTCGTTATATAGAGGTCCGACTGTATGTTAAACCAATGTTATCTAACTTGAAGACAAGTTTCAGACGTAATAGACATGAAGAAGTTATTTTGGCTAGACTGCGCATAGGGCATACTATGATGACTCATGGATATCTCATATCTAAAGAAGAAAAACCAATTTGCTCATGGTGCGGCCAAATTCTATCAGTTTTCAACCTCCTACGCAACTGTCCGCAATTAGATACTCATAGAAAGCAAAATTCACTACCATCAAACATGCCTGATATTCTACAGGATAACGAACAAATCATACAAAGACTGCTTCAGTTCCTTCGTCTAGCTCAACTTACTCAAGAATTATAGAAATTATAATTAGGCTGAAACGAACAATGCAGGTAAAATTCCACTTTTCGAATTTTTTTCGTAAACACAATACTTTTTCAATATAGCTACAGTATAAATGAGTAGAAGTAATAACACTGTTATATATTTTTGGTGATAGAATTACACATCAACTTGCTAGTACTCCGTAGAGCAGTATAGAATAAAAAGAAAAACTATAAAATAAATAGAAATACAAATTTTAGCAGCAAGTGTCATGTTTCTCTCTCGCAACCTCTCCCCTGAATGTATTTGTCTCCCTATACATTGGCTAAATATCAATTTGATTTCCATATTCATGTCAATATGAATGAGTGAGGGGGGGGGGGCAAGAAAAGCTCCTATGGACGGTATTGATTTAGTTTCAACCAGGTTTAGGTGATATATAAAATGTAAACTCGATATTTAAATAATCATGACAAGAACTAGAGCTACATTAGACCTGTTTTTGAAAAACAGCTATAAAACCTGCAATACAGATGTGTATTGCAGACGTGTATCTTCACATCAAACAATACAAGCCAGTTCGTTGTTTATACATTATATATTAGCACAGAGATAATTCCATTAAACCTCCCCCCCCCCCCCCCCCCCCCCCCCCCCCCCCCGATTTATTTAAACAATATATTAAATAAAAATATAAAAACACGTTTCTTCACTTACTCGATAAAGTCACAATCCAAGTGACATAGAAGTAACTTAAAAATATAAGAGACATAACAGTGACTATATAAGAGCCACAGAAGTAACTTTGCAAGAAAGATAGAAGTCACTATACAAGTGACATATAAGTAACCGTACAAGAGACATAGAAGTCACTATATAAGTGACATATAAGTAACCGTACAAGAGACATAGAAGTCACTATATAAGGTAACCGAGAGCATAGAAGTCATATATAAGTGACATATAAGTAACCGTACAAGAGACATAGAAGTCACTATATAAGTGACATATAAGTAACCGTACAAGAGACATAGAAGTCACTACATAAGTGACATATAAGTAACCGTACAAGAAACATAGAAGTAATTGTACAAGTGACATAGAAGTAACTGGTAAAGTGACATATAAGTCACTATAGTTACTTACCTACCTCTTGACTAATATAGTAAAGAGACGAGTTGGCGTTTGTTTGTTTATGATATGTCAGAAGATAGATATAATATACCAAACTTTATGTATTTATTTTTACAATAAAAAAACGTTTTAAAGTAAGAACTAAATAGCAATAATTTATCTGATACTGCGTGAAATATATAATAATAGGTATTCTAGAGCAAACTGGTATTATATTCAAAACTAGAGTATAGGTTTGTATTTCTGGGCCTTGTCATGGCTATTATAAATAACGCGTTTCCATTTTATATCTCACCTAAACCAACTCGAATCTGAATCAATATCAACCATAACAGCTTTTACCCCTTTTAAACAGACATGAATATGAAAAAGGAACAGCCTACGTGAGAAATGACCTTTACATGATGAGTAAAATAATACTCATTTTTTACCTCTCATTAGATGGATTAACTTAACCTTACAAGTTATATACACACACGAATTATATATATATATATATATATATATATATATATATATATATATATATATATATATATTTCTAGAGATTAATGGCACTACTTTAGATTTGATTCAGTGTCACAAGAAGCATTAGAAAGAAATTCATTTTTTCTCAGTCTAATTATATTGGTTTTTTGCGAACTATTCTGTCTCACCAAACGGGTTAATAACGTCTCATCAACCTAGTTTTCTGTAGGGTCTCCTCCGCTAGGTTGATTGTTGTAACAAGTTTACTTTAGAAATATTAATCCGTATGCAAGTTTGAGTGTTTACAAGGTCATATTTACAGTTTCAGGAAACATTTTTCCTGGTTAAGGACCGAAGATGTATGACATAGTCCCGCCTTTGACTCCTGCTTTGCCACTCATTAGCCAATTTTTCATAGAAAATTCGCTAATCAAAAAATAAGGAACCGCAATTTTGTATTTTTTTAATTTTTACTTATTTAAATAAAAATTTAGTTATCAATTTGAGGACAGACGTCGACTTATTTCTTAAACACGCTTCTACTTTATGCCTAAAATAGTTGTTTTTCGTACTTAAAAATTAAGATGTTTTTTTTTACATTTTAAGTAAAAAACGCAATCACAAAAAAAGAAATAAATGCCTTTTGTGGTGCGTGGTAACGTTTCTAGATGTCTAGTAACCCACTATAAATTAAAGGTGAAAAGAAAGGAGCTATAAATAAGATTTTACAAACCTTTGTAAATTAACATTTCACTCGAGGAATCCACTATAAAACCCGACTAGGAAAGAATCAAGATATTCAGATAAATTAGTCCAGAAGTAAAAATACATAAAACTCTCGCTATAATTGGCTAGGGGCGCCAAAATCGTTACTAAACTATGTCAGAATTAATGATTCTCCTTAATGGTACAAAAGGCCCCCTCAGGCCACATTATAAGAGATTCTGAAGTAACAAAATGAAAATTATTAGGGGCAATAAAAAGCTGGAGTTGAAAAGCAAGATGGAGTGCAAAGATTCATTGTAGAAAATTTACTTTCTTTAACTTTTATAGACTCGACATCAACATTGCTATTAGATCTACTAAAATGTATACCATGCTTCAAAAATAAAACCTGTTTAGAGCCTTAAAACTTATGTCAACAATCGTACGTGGTAGAGGAAACTTTTACCAACGGTGCCGTAACGAGTTTCGACATCACGATGTCTCGACACTACGTAACGTCGACACTTTTCGAGGCAGGATTTTTCGCTGTATCGACACTTTAACTGAATCTTGTGTCGATGTTACGTCGTGTCGAGACATTCAAGTGTCGATACAACGCAGAATCCTGCCAGGGTGAATTACAAATAAATATTTCTAGACCCTACGAGGTGGGTTTCTTCGTTTGTCGATGTTATGTAGTGTCGAGACTACCACATGACGATACATCTTTAAACCATGCCATGTGTCGATATAACGAAGAGTTTGTACAGGACAAAAATGGGTCACGTGACTCTCTTTTTAACTGATTTCGCGTAAGATCGACACATGTGACGACGTTAAGTAATATTGAGACCCTGTGGGCGACCCAAAGACAAGTGCTAACTAAAGATGGCTATAGTTTATTTCATTTACGATATAATCAACATTTACGAAAATCGCGTATGATCCTGTTTTGACAGTATAACTTCAGTGAGCGCGAAATACCAATTTCGTCTTTCCACCAATAAGCTAACTGTAAGCAGAGTCGGCTTTCGACTATAATGCCATTCTACAGTGCCGGTGAGATGTTGAGTGTTTTCAACACTCAACATATCGCCGACACTGTAGACGACAATATAGCCGAAAGCCAGCTTTCCTCAGAGTTAATGAAGCTTATTGGTGGAAAGACGAAGTTGGTGTTGTTATTATATTAATTAGCACTTACCTACGTTTATCAATAAATTACTGGAGAGCCACCTCATATCATATTAGAGAGCGCATGAGGGACCTGAAACATCTTTTTGAGGCTCTCAGAGGCTCTGTGTAACCTCATTGAAACCTCTACTACGAGTAAATTAAGGTTATAATAAATCAATTGATTTCGACTTTCTGCTCATTGTTTGTGTTTTGATTGTTATTTTTACCGTTCTACTATATAACTCACTGTAATTTTGTTCTGTTTATTTGATTATATTGATAGTCGAAGGTGGTCAGGTTATTTTTTCGATGTTTCAAAATGCAACCAATAGGGCACCTCTAGTAATATATCTCTATATATCTAGATAAGATTTATCACATACGGAGTAAATAAATTAAACAGATAAATCCAACATAATATTAGCCTTCAGAAGAAAAAACGAATTCTTTTTGACTTTTACTAACTTGAACGTCAACTTTCCAAATGTTAAACAAGAAATTTAAAACCATATTAAAAGTTTTAAAACTCGCATTAGAGACATTTTTCGCCTGTTTAACTCACTCGAGATAAAAATTTCACACGAAAAACGAATGACAATGTTTCAAAGAAAATTTCAACTACGAAAGCAAAATAGAAAAACTTCAAGTAATACATTACTAAACGTGCCGTAAATCCAGTTAAATACTTTTTCAAGTTTATATTCTTAGATTTCATAAGTGTGTAATCTAATTTCCAGATTATTACTTTTTATATTAATTACTTGTGTAATTATAAGTCTAATTAGACCATCTGAGATATGATAAAATTAATTAAATAAAACGTTAAGTTGATTTAACTTTTTAAAGATTAAATTACTTCATGTAGGAGTCTCTTATCAGACGAGAGTGAGTAAATATGGATTAATTAAGAGCATTAGGATAATTTTATTTAAGAGTTTCGAACTTATTTCCTTTTAGCTTGATTTAATCATTTGACAAAGTGACATTGAGAATGGAATTTAATTTATAACAAACAAGCGCAGATTTAATAAGTTTAAGCTTACCAAATATATATTTAATATTTTTACTGCTTAAAATTAAATTACTTACAGCTGTTTTGTCAAGACTTTTTTTCCACAAATAATTAATGGTGGAAAAATACTTCAATCTACTTACGGCTGGAAAATCAGTCATAACTTAAACTGCATTTAAGCTGCAAAATGTCATTTCACCAATACTGTCGACAAAATATTTAGAAACAGTACGGGGCACCAAACGGTAATTACTTGGTAATACTCTACCTCCTAGAGGTTTATGGTACATTTAATTATAATGGTAAAAAGTCAAAACACCCTAAGAGGAGAAAGAAATGACTTGAGGTTATTATGTTGCCGGTTATTGAATTAATTTCGGTAATTTTCGTCTTGTAAACATGATGTTTGGGTATAATAATATTTTCTATATATTATTACTTAGAACACAATGAATTATTAAGTTTTAAACATTTTTATAAAAAACTTAATAATTATAAATTTACATACATTTTTAATTTAAGTAAACATATTAACCAGCTGTTTATTAATCGTCAGATTTTTATTGTTTTTATGTCCACAAAACTAATATAAAATTATTGACCAAACAGAGGTAATGGTCAGATAGGTATAAAAACACAAAGTTTGAGCTCTCGGCCGTAAATAAGGCCTTCTTCAGAAGTAGTTTTATTCCAAACTGAAACAAATAAAGATAACACATAAAAAAGAAACGTTAGTTATATTAATCTAACAATAGCTAGCTGTGTATGCTATCGGAGAATGTTTTTATTGCCCCATATTTCATAATTTGTTGATTTTAAATAAACTTACAAAATATAAAATGTTTAACTAAAAGAATTAAATTTTTATTAGAGTCAGTGCCTTATAAAAGACACATTAAACTACAAAAATATTTAAAACGTAATAAATATAAAAATGCTAATCACCTTTAAAATAATTAAAAAAATAAGGAGTGTTGTAATAGGGAAAACATAAAATGTAGAGTTTGATTGGTTAAAAAATGGTAGGCGGTAATGTAGAGCAATGCAAACAAAGACAAAACATGTTAGCCTTGGGGGTTTGAGATTTCAGTACAGATCTTATATTCAGTAAATATACTAAAAGACCGCACACGATCAATTTATTGATTAATATAAAAACATTCGTTCGCCTATACAATGAATTGACAAAATAAGTAACAAACAATGTTCTTATTCTGCCCGTACATATATATATATATATATATATATATATATATATATATATATATATATATATAATTAAATAAATAAATTCCTATAATAAATAGAGAGAATTTTACTCATATATATTTATTTATGTTGTTTTTGGAAAGCATTACAGAGCTTACTGGGTAATAAAAACAAAAACGATATTTAAGAGCTAAATACATATATAAGACATGTATTCATGCAACCAACATTACACAGGAGCTCTTATTAAAAGCTAGTATATATAGTAGTATTACTATATATACTCTCTTAAAAGTAAGAGCTCTTATTAAAAGTAGTATATATAGTATTACTTATTAGTTAAGTAAACTAAATTAGTGAGCCGAAGATATGTTTGTGCCTTACAGTATATGTATATGAAGGAACAAGTGATAAGAAGAAATAGATGACGCGCATTCAGTTGAGCAACAGATGGTTTCGCTACAAGATATCTCCCTTGCTAGGACGTGTTTCTAAAAACTGTGGGGAGTCCACTTAATTAACTGTGATTGAAATCACAGACCTAGTTGATAAATTTCCTGAATTCAGATCCAGTTTTATTTTAACACATCACTCTAACCATGTTTGCCACGAGATTGACCCCAGATTACATAAATACAAGCCAACTGCCCCCGGGTCATGACCTCTTTCAGAGTCAATTACAGCCGCACCTCATCCAACCAAAGTTTCAACCTGCTCCCGGAAAAACATGAAGTTACAAATGGGTCATGAATATAATGCATTTTTAACTAAGTAAAAGTATGTTTAATTTCGATTATAGTTTTAAGAAATTTTTGGCACAAAAAACACTTAAAAAGTGCTTCAGATAAAGGGCTTGGAGCCCTAAAGTGTGATACAAATCCGTATCAAAAGTCTCTGTTTACAAAGAAGATATATATATATATATATATATATATTATATATATATATATATAATATATATATATACATATACTATATACTACATATATATATATATGTATATGTATGTATAGTATATATATATATATATATATATATATATATATATATATATATTATATATATATATATATATATATATATACAACTATATACCTATATACTATACTATTTGCCTTTATTGCTGTGATCTTATGAGCACTCGATTTCGGCATCGGAGATCGCCGAATTTGAGATTAATCTCTTAGTTTATATGAATTATATTTATTACAAAATAGATTTCGCCGACTTTAGTTAAGATGGTGAGTATCTATATAACTAATCTTTATGTATAATAAAGATAGGCTCGTGCATTTACTAAACAATCACAAATTTTTCTATTGACACAGAATATGAAAAGAAAATGGAAAAGAAGCTTTTACTAAGTATAAAAAACAATTGAGAAAAAGATAACTGAAAATAAGAAAAATAGATTTAAGTGGGTAATGTGCCTTATTTCGTCAAGAAACCCCTTCAGGATAAAACCCCAACTAATGGAGAGGAAAACAAAAAGAAACTTGAAAAATGATAAAAAATAAAAAATTGCATTTTTAAAACAATTCTCTCAAATAAAATCACTTTAATTTTTAAATCTTGTTATCTTAAGCTGTTTAAAAAAGATTTTTTTTAACCAAAAATGTTGATGAAATAGACAAGTTTTTTCTTTCTTTGAAAAAGTTTACAGTGAACCAAATTTTCAAAACAGAATTAGATTATTCGCAGAGCTAAAAGAATTGTCAGATTTAAAAAGTTATTTTTTCAGTAGAATATGGGTTTTTATTGTTAACTAAAGTTTTTTTGGGAATTTCATGTAATTTGAAATTTAATTTTGTTAGAAAAAAAAACTACAAGCAAAAATAAAAAAACAATACAATGAGTTATGGACGGTTCAGTAAATAATAAATAAATATTTTTTAATATATCTTTTTCTTTTTTTATTACCTTCATGAAAAGAAACGGTATCCCGAAAAAGCAATCAAATCGGTATTCACACAAAGACCAAAAATAATCGAACATGATGAACATACAAATCTATGCAAAAAGGTAAGACAAATTGATTGTAAATATAGAGACAGAACCACTTTCAGGTATAAAACAAACTTAAGAAAGACTTTAATTAAGACAAGATATAAGAATAAACTCGGAGATTTGAAAAATTGCACATACAAATTACCGTTTGAATGTAGAAACGTCTATAACAGAGAATCTGGGAGACCACTAGACGTCAGAATTCAGGAACATACACGATACGTACGGGGAGAAGAGATCGACTTCAGCTCAAGTATGGAAGAGTGGCCACTAAATGGATTGGATTAATCCAAAAATCATACACAAATAAGAGCATTAGAGAAATCGAAAAATAAAAGAGGCCGCATACATGGCCTGTATTTGACAACCAACCTATAAGCCAATCATGTGTAAAGCAAGTGTATAGATCGATCAAATAAAGATACTCAAATGGGCTTTTACTGTCTAAAACTTAAAGTTTCATTGAAAAAACTGCCCACTTTGTAGTTCTAGTTTTAGGCCCGTATTCAAAGACGTATTCCTAACATTTTCCTTAAGTTGACCAAAAACTAGTCAAAATGCACAGCATTTCCTATACTCACACCTAAAAGAAGCGTTTAGGTCTCCTTAAGGAATCCTTTAGGTGTGATATATATTTTAGTTCTAGTTTAAGGTCTCCTTAAGGAGAAAGTTAGGAAAATGATACGAAAATGTCTTTAAATACGGGCCTTAACTTGTATATCTGAAGAATGGTATCAGCACAAATTAAATCGAGGATCCTATTAGATTCACAACACTGCTAAGTAGCACTAAAACCCTTTTTTAGCAAAACATTATTTTTCTAAAGAAGTCTTGAGAAGAAATTAGGAAGTTCAAGGCATAGTAAGTCTTAAAAAGGGTAAATGCTGTTTAAGAGGTCTTGAGAGTTAGGAGTTTAAGAGGGTTAAAGAAGTCATTAGGAAGTTTAAGACGTCCTAATAAGGTTAAAGGCTGTTAAAGTCATTAGGAAGTTTAAGACGTCTTAAACAGGGGTTAGGATGTTTATAACTTCTTAAGATGATTTGTTTTAGACGTATAGACATCAAGGAAATTTAACAAGCAAAATACAATGCTACATCTGAAAACTGTTCCATCATTCGACATTCATCGTCATTCATGGCTCGACATAATGCCATGTCCCACTCTGTGTCGTAGCGTCTAACTCATCAGGTCGCCGACAGAACCTAAACTCGCTCAAAACCCTTTAATTGAAGGATAGAGTGAGCCATCAATAAAGACGAATGTCGAATGATGGAACAGTTCCCACATGTAGCATTGCATTTGCTCGTTAAATTTCCTTGATGTCTCTCGCACAATTATATTGTGTCAACTATTCATGTTTCGCAAATCTCGGTAGTATAAAATGATAAATAAAATTAAATCTAAGAGCAAAATATTAAACACAACTTCTTAGATAGTTTTTTCAATTTGAAATACATTGTTTATAAAAAGTATTAAAAAATAATGAGAAGAGCACAGAGAAACTATGCTTGTAGGCACTTGACCTCTGAGTTTGCTCAAGTATTTATTTAGTCTCTTCAGCAGGTAACTACTTGAACCTGACAAGGGTTGGATAGGGTAACAAGCAGCCATTCCTTTCCCTTCCTCTCTAGGTGTGATTAACACACGGGTTTTTCCTAGCCTCAGGCTAACGTGGAAAAATGTTGGAAAACTCATATTACCCTTTAACTTTATATAACGTTCTTTTAACACTTATAAATTACACGCTTTCATTATTACTATTTTTAATTACAATTTTAAAAAAATAATAAAAAGGTCAGTAATTTAAAAAAAATCAAGGAATTATTATATTTCTAGCTTTTTTATATAAAAAAATTAAAGACAGAACACCTTTATTATCGTTATAAAGAAAAAATTGACGATACTGTTATAATGAAAGAAGTTATATTTATCCCAATAGCAATTGAAGGATTAACTACCGTAAATTTGAGACTTATTAATCAACTGATTAACCTGTGGATATATTACTGTTAAACCGGTCCAGAGATATGGATACCCCCATTGACTTTTGACTTTGGACCGGCAGGGCAAAAGTCAAGGCAAATCAAGTGAATAACTTTTAGTCTAAATAAGCAGGAAAATTTTTGTTCATCATTTATTATTATTTTGTCAAAACTACTTTATTAATAAAATAAAACAGGGATTTTGTAGAGAATTTAAAATGTCTAATATGGGTCAAGTGACAAGTTTTCTAGGGTTCAAAATAGACAGAAATAAAGATTTAGGTTTGATCAAAATTTCTCAAAAGCAATACATCAATGTTTACTAATATAACTTTATTATTTGAGAGCTCGAATTTTGGACTACCTTTTAACGATGTCATTAACCACAACCGGTCTCAGGATATTCATATCTAATAGCTACTTTCGACAGAAGCTAATTTTTCAAGTCAATACTACAATAGTTATCACAAATATTCTTAGAGCCCTAATCAACAGTCGGTTGATCAAAGTGTTAACTAAAGATCGAATAGCTAAATAAAATGAATAAAACTTTTAACTTACCACTTAAATCATTAAATAAAGCAAAATCCATATAAAAAATTAACCAACCTGAAACAAACAAAAAAGCATATCATTAGTTTAGAAAAAATGCAATATAATGCGGCAATACAAAAACATTCATTAAATTAAATGAGAGCCAGTTTATTAATAATAAATACTTAATTTATTAATTAATTACATTTTCTAAACTAAAAATAATTCATCAAACCTAACACTCTACAGCGACCTTAACGTTCCTTTTGTCCGAGATCTTTCCATATCCTGCTATAAACGCTTCCATAAATCCTTAAGCGAACACCCTAACCCTCTTGTACAAACCCTTTCCTTAAACACCCTTCCTGATAATCCTATACGACGCCTGAGAAAGCAGTGGCCTCGAGACCAGCCACTAATATAATATGAATTAATTGAGATAATATAAATTTATTTTCTCAATTTAGATATCATCTGATTTAATCACTTTTCTCCATTTGATCTTAATTTAAATTATTATCACTCAAAATTCGATCATCTCTATTCTATCTCCACATTTTATCTATAACCACCGGTAGTATCTTTAAAAAAACATATCAACGTACAAGATACTTCTCTCGCCTTGTACAATCACTGGATTGTTTCTCTAACATGCCTTTCCAAGCCACTAAAACTGCATCAACCCTAATACTTGTAGCAAAAATTGTTGTTTGTATTATTCAATAAAAAATGTTTAAAAAATTCGTCTGAAATGCTTCTCATTTTTATTACAAATCGACATAAATGAGCACAATATTCACTTAAATTGAAGTCCAAAGTAAGAACAAGTATTTTTCTCTAGACTTGGCATAATGGTTTAAACTTAAACGTCGAAAAGCATTAGCTCGAATTCGCAAGAGAGTATCGAAATACATTAATTTCATAAAAATCAATTTCAACAGATAAATTGTTAATTAACGTATACATTTACAGATAACGTATTTATACGTTATCTGTTTGAACAACTTTGTCATTGTTGATCTTTTTATCAATATTGTTACTCAATAACGTGCTGTTGTTTAGTTGTTAACAAAGCTATCCCGCAGTATTATTACAAACTAAGTAAATTTTATTAAACTTAACAACTCGATCTAGATTAACGTTTGTACTCATTTACTCTAACTTTGTCTCAATTTCGATTAATTTAAATTCTAATTAAAAGCTTATTTTAAATGAAAAGTAGTTAGAAATAGGGATAAAATAAGAGTGTCCCATTTTATTTATTTTTTTAGACACAAGTAATTTTCAAAAAAGTCTCTGGATGTACCTATAATTGTAATTAATCTAAATTGTAAATAACTTCTCAGTATTTTCAAAAAATGTACAATATTTTTTTTTTCAATAAAATATTAAATAATACGGTACAATAGTACAACAATTTTTTGAAAACAGTTGTCCTTTAAAAAAACGTATTTTATTCTTTCAGAATATTGATAAAAACAATATTTAAAGTCAGGTGGTACTTTTTCCTGAAATTACTAACACCCCAACGATTCCTTAAGAAAACAACGAGAAAAAGTTTACAAACCATCTTTTGTACTAAGTCATACAATTTCTAGAAAACACTCCAAAAAATACAAAACACTGGGTCAAAATTATTTGACCCTAAAACTTACTTTAAGGAAAATTGAATCTAAATTTAAAATATCCATCTTTTTGGGTCCAAACGACCTAAAAGCATTAACAATATTTTTAGAAAAGAAATCAGCTTTAAGAATTACCTTTATTATTACACAGTGACTCCTCTCTTATTTATATGATTCAAACTTTAAAAAACTCTATTAAAATAACCTTAACAAAAACATACAAAAGATATAAAATAAAACAAAATCTTACACTCACCTCAAAAATAAAACTTTTATCCTTCTTCCCTATTAACACCCTTCCTTGCTATTTTTAGGCTATTACTGTGTAAATACCTTCAACTCAGATATTGCAAAAATATTATTCCTACAAAAGAAAACCTCTATTTTCTTGTTTAAATAAAAGCTTTCCATGTTGGTGCAGTGCGACGCTTTCAATTCTTTTATCAACTTCTAATATTTATTTACTTTTAGTTTTTTTTTTAAACTTCCTTTATTTCTTATTGTCTTTATTTACAACTATTTGTTTTTATCTTATTCTGTTCTTGTAGATTTAGTTTACATCTTTAAAAATCATCCAACCTTATTTTATCATTGTTCTTTCTTGCATTTATTTTTTACTTTTCCTCATTTATACCGTTGATGTATAGGAAAACTATTGTGTTTGTTTTTGTATTTTTTTACCATTTGAGCTTAAAAGTGAACTATTGTTCTTTACTTCTTAACAGTTTCATAATTAATGAAATAATGTAAAAAACATTTAGTTTATCCATCATGCATTGAAATTCAACCAGGAAATTTACCAGCAAGTAGAAAATCAGCTTTTTTAATTAGCTATATTTTTGTTTGTTTTTTTAACAACAAAAATCTATACATTAATGTTTTCTTTGTATTTGATTTTAGAGTTTTTAGACGCTTTTAGATTTTGTTGTAAAATATAAGTATTGGCAGAGTGCAGCATTTTAAGGACAATAATATTTACAACAATATATATAATAATAATAATAGTATTATTGTATATAAATATATACAATAATATTTATTTTTTTATATGTATCCCCTATACTGTCTTTAAAATACATAATTATGGATAAAGGGAACAAAAAGAATACGAAGAACTTAAAATTGGCAAGACACGCATCAGCCAAAAAACTAAAAAACAAATTTGATAAAGAACAAGATAGAATTAATTATAATTTAGACATAGAACTTAAAAATATTGGCACTTCTCCAAAAAGTCCCCAAAAAGGGAGTAACTATCTAAATAGTTACTCCCTTTTTGGGGAGTACTATACTGCTTTTTTTATTTATGTGACCTTCTTTAGATTGTTACTCCCCTTTGACAGATCAGACTGGTTACTCCTTTTTTTGGTTACTCCCCTTAGTTTTTTTTTTATTACTAATCTTTATATATTTACCTTACTATACGCTCTTACCCGGGGATGTAGAAAAGCATTGGGGCTTTTGTTTGGGTTAGAATAGGGGGAAAGACAAAGATATGGTATCTTAAATAAGGAGGTAACCATTCAAAGAAGGTCTCTGAGTAACCTTCTTCAGATGGGTACTCCCTAGAACGCTATGAGGGGAGTAACCATTCAAAGAAGGTCTCTGAGTAACCTTCTTCAGATGGTTACTCCCCTACAACGCTATGAGGGGAGTAACCATTCAAAGAAGGTCTCTGAGTAACCTTCTTCAGATGGTTACTCACCTACAACGCTATGAGGGGAGTAACCATTCAAAGAAGGTCTCTGAGTAACCTTCTTCAGATGGTTACTCCCCTAGAACGCTATGAGGGGAACCATTCAAAGAAGGTCTCTGAGTAACCTTTCTTCAGATGGTTACTCACCTACAAACGCTATGGGGAGTAACCATTCAAAGAAGGTCTCTGAGTAACCTTCTTCAGATGGTTACTCCTCTAGAACGCTATGAGGGGAGTAACCATTCAAAGAAGGTCTCTGAGTAACCTTCTTCAGATGGTTACTCCCCTACAACGCTATGAGGGGAGTAACCATTCAAAGAAGGTCTCTGAGTAACCTTCTTCAGATGGTTACTCCCCAACCCGCTATGAAAGGGAGTAACCATTTTTTCAGATAGGTTACTCCCGTACAACTCTATCTTTTATTACATAACTTCATGCTCCGTAGTTGCATTTTCACCAAGTTATGTATATTTCCATATTTACAATTAGTTAATGACATTTGTCATTTTTGTTTGACATTTTCATTTAATTTTTACAAATTCCATAAATCTGTTAACAGCTTTATTCTTTTAGTAAAAAAATCACTTTTATTTGACCGTGGAAATCTCATTGTGTACGTTTTATCTCACGTAAAATCGAATCAATATTGAAATTATAACTATAAAAGTGTTTTCAAAGTAAGTAAAACATTTAAATGTCTTTACTTTCATGTTTCTATAACTTTATTATACATTGTGCTTTTATCAAATTTGCATCTCTGTCGTCTATGCATATTGCTTTAAGTTTTATGTTTTGGCGTTTTATATTTTTACTTTAACTCTTCATAATTACTGACACATTATTTATTTATAATTATTTATTACTTTAATATCAATTTAAGTATATTTCATAATTATTATTTTAATTTTGAATATATATTGACCTATTTATTTATGAGTTTATCACATATTAATGTATTCTTTCTTTCTAATATTTATTTTATTTCTATACGTTTTTTTCCAATATTCCTTTTCAGGTACTTTTATAGAAATTGATACCTCATTGGTCCATGTATTTCCACAACTTGCCCCATTAGAGGTTGAATATCTCCAGTTTATTTATTTTTAAATTCATTATATTCAATACTTGCCTATAATGTCGCCCCATGGGTACTTATACAGAAAAGTACCGATAATTGAGGGTTCCTTTTCTATGAAAGTGTCCCTTCTCTTTTTCCTTTTGTTTTAATATACATTTCGCCCTTTGACCTTTCTTTTTCTTACTTTGTTATAAGGGAGTAATTATCTACATCAAATCCTTGGTTACTCCCTTTTGGGGAGTAACCATCTGGGGGAGTAACTATCTAAAGAAGTACCAAAATATTATTCGAGAAAACCCTTCTATTAAATATTATATTTGTTATAAATGAATTATCATATGTGAAATTAGTGTCAACTTTTTTATAAAAAAAACTTTGTTTTAATTCTTCTTCATTTTTGTATGTTTTTAGACATGAATATGCCCCCATGACTAGGGGGCGGCGAAATATAATCTAGTCTAGTATATGGAGTAAGAAGTGTTTTTTATATGTATTCCCTATAGTGTCTTTAAAATATATAATTTATTATTGTGAAGTACTAACAGGATCTGAAAGGACGAACGCAATAAAATTGAACGTCAACTACCCACCATCGAGAGCTGTGCCTGGCTACCAGTCATCAGGAGATGTTGGGACCCTCTGTCGCATATGCGGCAGAGAGAACGAAACTCTAGCACACGTGCTTCGGAAAATGCCCACACAACATGCTTCTAGTGACTACACGCCACCACAAAATGAAAAATAAGATCTCAGTAGTGCTTAAAGAAAATAAATACGTTTTTTACGACGAGGTCAATGCTATTCATTCAGATGGATCTTCTAGATTCTCTGACATCATAGATTTTTCACCCAAACAACAGTTCTGCCCTTATTATAGACCCCACCATTCGATATGAAGCCAATGGGCCAGACCAAGTCAACAAGGCTCATGATAAGAAGAAAGCCACATATATGAAAAATGTATTGAATATTATAAAGAAAAGTTTGGCTCTTCTCATAGAGAAAGAAATTACAAAGTGCGTGGTCTGTGGTTCGGAGCTAGAGGAGCTATACCTGTCAAAACTAAAGAGCAGACGTTTTATGAGTGACGTCAGCGCCAGTGGATTCCATATTATAAGGATTCAAATTAAGCTCTATCCTCACATATAGTTTTAAGCATATAATAATGGAGAGAACCTGTAAAAGAGTTCTGTTCTCACCGGTAATTTTTTCACTCCATTTCTTTTTAATATTTTGATTGAACATTTTTATTTATTTATTTATTTTTTACTTCATTTGTTTCTTATTGTATTAAATGTGTACTTATCGTATTTTATTTATTTGATCGTCCTCTTGTTTATTGGTACTGAGGATGACCTTTATTTGGTTGAAAGTGGTTTTACTATCATTATATGCTTAAAACTATATTTGTGGATCTAGACCTTTATTCGAATCCTTGTAGGGAGTTTTTAGTAGAGATCGGGTTCGATAAACATTCTCTAAGGCTATTATCCGAGAGCATGATACTCGACTCGTTACGTATTTTTTTACGCTTAACCCGTAGGGTCATTTAGCGTTTTCCCCTCACTCAAATCTCACTCAACATTAGCCCCTGAGTTTGTGCACATCCAATCATCTAGGAAGCACCCCCTCCGTACATGGTAGCACATATAACCAGTTCACAGTGTGTCTAGTTCATCTAGCCCAACCAGACTCTATCCAAACTCACTGCTCTGGCTAGTGTCTGCGACTAGTTCACCGTGTGCCTAGTTCATCTAGACCGTGGAACGTGGATCCAGACTTGTCTCAGATGAAACTAGATCCAACCCCGCATTTGCGTATTAGTAGCCAAGGAAACCACGTAAAACCCTGGCTGGGTTGGCCGGCCTTGAATTCAAGACCTCCCGAGTGTACGATACAATATGAGGACCTCATATTGAGGTCCTCCCCCGGCTGGATTTGAACCCTCGACCTCCAGGTCGAAAGGCGAGCGCTCTACCACTAAGCTACCCGACTCGGTCGTTACGTATTCATAATCACTATATTTACTCCTAGCAGGAATATGAAATGACATTTATGTTTTCTCTACATAAACATATTAAAATCAATTTTTAGTCTGTTTTACTGACAAAATCTATATTTATGGAAAAATAATATTTATCTTGTAAGTTTAAATTTTGTTCTATTACTTAAAAAATTAGTTATTTAGACTGATAAGTGCGCTGTGTTTATAGCAAACCTTATAATAAGGCCTTATCATAAGTATCATTTGATACTACCGAGTTTTACAACAAAACATGAATGGTTGACACAATATAAATTGTGCGAGAGACACCTAGGAAATGTAACAAGCAAAATGCAATGCAACATCTGGGGAATGGTTCCATCATTCGACATTCGTCATCATTGATAGCTTGACATAATGTCACGTCCCACTCTGTTTCGTTACGTCTAACTCATCAGGGCGCCGACAGAGCCTAAACGCACTCTGACCTTCAACTCGGTGGGACATGACACTATGTCGAGCCGATGACGAAAGTCGAATGATGGAACAGTTCCCAGATGTAGCATTGCATTTTGCTTGTTACTTTTCCTAGGTGTCTCTCGCACAATTATACTGTGTTCTTATTATAAGGTTTATGTTTTTTTAAGTTTATCCCTTATTATAAGATTTATTACACTGTTTATGTTTTTGTAAACAAAAAGTTTATATTTGATTTTAGAGTTTTTAGATACTTATAGATTTTGTTGTAAAATACAAGCAAAGATAAAAAATACATATATTTTTAGAAACAAGAGAATCTTTAGAAATCCCTTTATTTCTCTTCTATTCTTGCTATATTGATTTTATAGATAAGTTAATAAATCTTGAAATCTAGTTTTAAGAGGAAAAAATGCTGAAAAGAAAGTAAAAAGGCTGAAAGTAGAGAAAAGTGGTTTTCTTTAAGTTTTCGGATAATACGATCAATTACTCAGTAAGAGAACTTTATATTGATTGTTTTTCATCGAATTTAGCTGAAATGACGATAAATCATTTAAAAAGAACTCGATATCTATATAATAAATGATAAAACTAAGAGAAAGTTAAAAAAGAGGTATTTTCTGTATGGTACCGGAAAAAATAATTTTCTTTCTAATTCCGGAAAATAGAATTAATTACGCTAATAAGATTTCAATACGTTTTTTCCATTTTATGTTCAATATAGCTAAATGTGCGGTAAGTGTTTGTAAAGATTCATTAAGGGTGTACGGCGCAAAGAGAAAAAAATACATCACTTTTCCTAAATACCTACAGTATAAAAAAGAGAAAATACAATAAAAGACTTAATAAAATACAAAATTATATTTTATAATATTGTATATTACAAAATATTATTTATTCAAGAATAATTTATGCTATGAAAAAATTTATTAGTTATAATATTATAACTTCAAAAAAATAAAAATTTTAGCACGAACGATAAATATATTCAATATTATTAATTTTATAATTCTTATTTTTTACTTTTTAATCTTATTTTATTATACTTTTTAACTTTTTTTTATCTTCTTAGCAGGATATTCCAAAAGAAAAGAACCATAAGGAAACCACTAACAATGGTTATAAAATTAAATTTATAACTTTTATTCAAGGGGGTGGGGATAAAAAATCGCACAGCTTCATTTTTTAAATGTTTCTTTAGGGGTTTTGGTAAAAGTAAAATTTTAATACAAACTTTGCGTAAAGTATGGCGATAAAAAAAGTTTCCCAGATTCTTTAATTTGGTTTTTAAAGGATCAATTTTTTCTTTCCACAACTTATTTTTCATAAAAAATTTCGTTTTCTTAATTTTGTAAAATTATTTGTAAAGTGTTCAGCGCAGAGGGGATAGCACTGAACATGGGACTCGAAAAGAGACAAACTACTTAACTAAAAACGAGTTGTTTTGAAAAGTAAACTTTAACTAGGACAAAAATATTTGTATCTCCTTAAAGTATATAATCTTAAGTTTATTGACTAGTTTATAAGGAGTAAAGAAGCACTTTTCACTTCCAAGGGAGAAAAAGTAGAAAGAAGGTCAAAGCTCAGGTTAAAATAAGTTGTTTTGAGCAATAATAGTTATTTATGCCATAAGGCTGAGAAGTGTGTCTTTATGTCACGGCAATTAGATTTACCGACGAGCAAAGCGAGTCTCCTTGCAATAACTATATATCTTGGCTTCGCCTCGGCAGCTAATAGTCATAAATCTCACAGCTTTGCCTCGGGAATTAAACACAAAAATCCCTCGGCTTCCGCCTTAGGAACCAACCAACTGCTCAGGGAAATAATAGTCCCCTTTACTTCCTTGGGGCATAAATAAAAAGAAATTTTTTTGTTAAAATGTTCTTAATCTGTCAAGTATTTACAAGTAAACAAAACTTTTACAGGTAATCCTGCAGATGTAGGCATCTACACATCCATCCATATAAAATTATTTTAATATTTGTTATTTTTAGAAGTCGAAAGGCAGAGATTAGACTTACTTACTTACTTAAAGTGGCCGCTACAACCCTGGATGAGTCTTGGCCGCGACGACGATTTGTCTCCAAGTGTCTCGGAATTGTGCCTCCAGAATCCAGTTCTGCACTCCTAGAACTTGGAGATCTCCTTCCACGTTGTTCCTCCATCTTGTTCGTGGTCTACCAATAGACCTTGAACCTGCCGGACGTTCAAAGAAGGCCCGGTGTATGAGTCGATCATCAGGAGCGCGAACAACGTGACCTGCCCATCTGAGCCTTTGAGCCTTGACCCATCTAACAATGTTTTCTGGACCATACACTTCCTCTAATTCAGCATTAGTTCTCCTTCGAAATTCTCTGGTGTTATCGTCAATCACGGGGCCAAATATTTTACGAAGAACCTTGCGTTCGAAGATTAAAAGAGTCTTTTCGTCGGACTTAGTTAATGTCCAAGTCTCGCAGGCGTACGTAAGAACAGGGCGCACCAGGGTTGTATATATTTGGACTTTAGTAGCTCTTGAAAGGTCCTTCGAGGCAAGTAGTCTAGAGAGACTATATAAACACCTACTGGCTGCTTGTATCCGGGCGTTGATCTCTGCTCTTACAGTGTTGTCAGAAGTGATGTTGACACCCAAGTACTTGAACGACTCTACTCTTTCGAAATTATAATCGTTCATATAAACATTCTGACCAACACGATGACGTCTTGACTTGCTAACTATCATATACTTGCTCTTATCTTCGTTAACTCGCAGTCCCATTAGTTTGGCTGAATTTCGAAAATGGAAAAAATCTCTCGAACGTCTAAGGATGACCTGCAGACAGCATCAATATCATCAGCAAAAGCTAAAAGAAGTTTTGGTCCATTAGCGGCGAAACCTTGTAGTAGAGAAGTCTGGCATCTTCGAACACACCATTCCAAGGCTAAGTTAAAAAGCAAACAAGAAAGAGGATCTCCTTGTTTCAGCCCTGTAGTTACCTCAAATTCAGTTGAGAGAAGACCAGCTGCTTTAACTTTAGCGTAAGTATTCTCGACGCACATCCTAGCAAGAGCTATAAGCTTAGAAGGGAAACCAAATTCTCGCATAGCATTCCAAAGAGCTTTTCTTAATATGCTATCATAAGCTTGTTTGAAGTCCACGAAAAGCTGATGGATCGATATGTTAAACTCCCAGCATTTCTCGAGGATCTGTCTTAACGAGAAGATCTGGTCGATAGTACTCCGAGCTGCTCTAAAACCGCACTGGTAGTCTCCAACAACCTCTTCTGTAATAGGTGTTAGTCTGTTCAGAAGGATAAGAGAAAAGACTTTGTAAGCCGCACAAAGCAAGGCAATGCCTCTATAATTGCTGCATTCTAACTTGTTACCCTTCTTATAAATTGGACATATGATGCTAGTTTTCCAATCGCAAGGCAGGGTTTCTTCTTTCCATATCTTTAACACCAGTGAATGCAGCCAACCTTCAAGGTCTTCACCTCCATACTTCCACAGTTAGATTAGACGCTGAAAAAGATTTACTACGGAAATTCGACTCAAACTAGTGTGAAAGGAGAAAGGAAAGCGCAATCTACAAAATACTACTTTATATTTTTGTGTCTTCATAATTTAACAATAAATTATTTACTTTCATGCATTGCATTGCTTTGCTCATCCCTAGGCAAGAGAGACCAGGTTTAATCCCAAGGGTCACCCATCCGCCTACTGACCAGGGATAACTCAAACACCTACATGTACTAGCCATATTGAAATAGAACTTTGTATCCTTGTGAAATAATAAAATAACCTCATGCCAAATTTAAACTCAATCGGTAATTTTTCCATTTTTATTAATTAAAAAAATATATACTTAAATAAAAATTAAACTAAAGCTGATAATGAGATAAAACTTTATTGAGTAATACAGCAACAAATAATTGTAAC
The DNA here is from genome assembly GCA_018340805.1 of Microvelia longipes. Classification (NCBI taxonomy): domain Eukaryota; kingdom Metazoa; phylum Arthropoda; class Insecta; order Hemiptera; family Veliidae; genus Microvelia; species Microvelia longipes. The sequence continues at coordinate 14,063,141 of JACMZG010001911.1, forward strand.
AAGCATTAGACTTGATAAAGTTTTAGTCGCTTGAAAATACTTGTTAGAGAAACAATCTAGAGGCGGGAGTTATGAATATTTTTATAGATAAAAAGGGAGATAAATTAATCATAATTAGAAAAAAAATAGGTGGAAGATAAGATGGTTGCTACTATACTATCTATAAGATAAAGATATAATAGATAGATATGGTGAAATAGATAAACACTTATTCAGCCTCGACAGAAATAGAGAAGGTTCAAGAAAGAGATAACTAGTGGCTTCTAATCTCGCCTCTAACTACAACTTAGTTATCCGATTTCAACGAATCAACACTCTGTTAAAGCTAATTGGTAATCAAGATATTATAATGTATCTAGATACCTAATATATCTAGGGTTTTGAAACAAGATGTTTTCAAAAAATTTCTAATAATCAACCTTTTACATAATTATTACCAGCAAATCCCAACATATATTGAAGAGAGTACAAGGAATATGCATTAGGTATCAACCTATTAATAACCGTACTAACTATGTTTTACTTCAACTAAAATTGCATTAATTTGGCCTAGTAATTATGATAAACCTATAGCTAAGAATGAAAGTAAAGTATAAAAGAGACAACTTTATCAACATAAAGGATGAAAATATAACAAAGAATAACAAATAAAAACTTGGAATTAAAAAAGATCTAAATTATAAATAACATAACTTAACTTAAATACAAGATACCAAGAATAACTCGACTAGAAATGAAATAATAATAAATAAATATTTGACTACCATTTAGTAAAAATGGAAAAAATACAAGAGAAAAATAAACAAAATATACATTTATAAAATAAATAATGGTAAAAACGAAAAAATATATTGTATGACAAGCTAATACTAAAAAGTACATAAAAATATTTAGTAAATAAAAGAAATAAAGATATAAAATGACAAAAAGTACATGTATAGCTTACTTAAGTATCGTATAGCGGTTTCCGTGACCGAGGTTTTTAAGTGTCTCAACTGGTAAACAAAGACAGAGGAAGTAGCAAAATCCTTCTTCCAATATAAAATAGTTGTACAATCCATACCAATATAATATAGTTGTTCAATACATTCTAATATAAAATAGTTGTTCAATCCATACCAATATAAAATGGTTGTTCAATCCATACCAATATAAAATAATTGCTTCGTTCTTACTCCATAGGCAAATGGTAAAACAATACAATTGCAATTTCATTTGACTCATTGCAACGAACATTAAATCTAATAATTTAAAAGTAAATAGTTATTTAAACAGTCTAATTTGCAAATAATAAAATAAATAACTAACCACGATTCTAATGTAAGATCTATCAATAGTGTAGATCACTAAATTAAATAGAACATAACTTTAAAAGTAAATTTACACAGATGTGTAAATTCAATACAATTTCGCTCTCAGGTAATTTAGACATTAACACGTGTATGTACATAACGACGAAACCATAAGCTATAAAGAAAATAAAATATCATTTTTAAATCAGTTCTAACAACCAACGCTAGAATTTAAAAGTATTATTTTTGTTCAACACGCACCTAAAAATTAAAAACTTCCATAATAATAAAGGAAAGAAAGTCAGACATGACAACAAAACATAAGAATTAATTACAACATTAAAAAAAGGCAGTTTAAAAACATTAAACTAATTAACTCTCTAACTAAATGATTAAATCCACAATTATTTTTGGAAAATTGTAATAATATTAATAAGTTTGTAACTAAAGAAGAAAACCAATAAATTCCATTAACCTTATAACCTATCCTGACCTATATTAGTTTTCCTTCTGAAAATAGTTTAACAAATATATAAAAATAGTTTTGGGATTTTCTTTAATCTTTTAAAAAGAATTTATGGACTTAAGATCAGATCGAAAAAAGGAGGTTAGAAAGAAAAAAGAACTCCAAAACATTGATTTAACCAATTCTATCTAATAGTTCAAACACCACAGAAAAATCGACAACTTCGTAGCTCTTTTTTTAAAAAAATGACTAATCTTTTTATTATAAAAGTATTCCAACAACACGTCAATAGGATTTACTACATTCGTGTTTAGCAAAGAAAAAAAGATCAAAAGGTGTCATGTCATAGATATTTAATAAGATAGGTGAGTGTTTTCCCTTTAAACTAGGAGAAAGAGGAGTCATATTATGTATTGTGATACTGATTCCTTACTATGTGTTACTAACACTTGAAGACAGTCCTGTCTACAAAAATCTTTTCTTTTCAAAAGAAATATTAAATAAAACATCCTTCACAGAATACATTTGTCAAAACCACCCAGAGAAATGGTTAAGAGGAAAAAATAAAAAAGGTTGAGGTATGCAAAGTAATAAAATGTCCGAGTTTCAAACAGGTCTATATTAAACATTCCATCCTCGCTATGTAGAGCTATGTAAGGGATCTGTATGAGTGACAAGGCACAACAACTCTTTTAGTTGTAGGTAATACCTTTATATATATATATATATATATATATATATATATATATATATATATATATATATATATATATATATATACATATATAATAATATATATATATATATATAATATATATATATATATATATATATATATATATATATATTATATATTAATATTATATATTATAACATTTTTGTAAGTTAGTAGATTGAGGCATAAGCCCTTAAAAACTGTTATATTTATTTTTTTAGTATGATTCTTTTCTGTTAGTGCAAATAAAATATCCCAAAATAAAATACGTCTATATTTTAAAAGATAAAATATAGACAAAATATAACAATTTCACATATTTGGGTGTAAAATTTGCATCTTCTTGCAAATTCCTTAAGGCCACCGATCATGCTGTCTCCAAAGCAAACATAGCAATAAGCGAGGCACGCTCCATTCTTACCCACTCCAAGTCTGATTCATGGGAGTCTAAAACCCAACTTTTCACCTCTCTAGTTGCCTCAACCCATCTTTATGGATCTGAGGTCTGGAGCCTCAGGAATCTTGAGAAACTAGAGGCTGTCCAATCTAAATTTATAAATCACTGTATTTCTGGCCTTCAAGTACCCCTCATTACATCCTAAGGCTTGAGCTTGGTATTCAGGCGATATCAGTGAAAGTTTTCTCGCGTACTGTTTCGTTGTGGATGAAAATTCTATCCATGAAACAACATAGACTGCCCTATATCTGCCTCCAAAGACTGATTCAGTTAGACAGTAAAATCAGCAATGGTCTTCCCCTTAATTGGGCGTCACAATTCAAAGCCCTTTTGACTAATATCGGTGCGGAAGACATGTTCACTCACGACTATGAAACTTTCAAGAACTCATGTAACTCAGTTATAACTAAATTTACAAACCATACTTTTAGTACAGACATACAGAAAATTTATAATAGTAATTTCTTTCCAGATTATAGATATCTATCCTCTTTCTCATTTCAAGGGGAACAGTATCTCAAATTTAGATGCATTCTATCCAAACTAAGAGTATGCTCTCAGCTCAGAATTAATAATCTTCCTGTTCTTAACTTTTACTTTAACAAACAAAAAAAAATCCATTGACTTTGACAAGAAGTGCAACTTCTGTAACATAGCAACCAATTCAAACTACCATTTTCTTATCACCTGTCCAGCCTTAAGTGAGCTCAGATCCAAATATCTCGATATAACAAATATCAGTGAACATAACTTCTATGATTTCCTTTCCCTTCACAATATAGAGGGGGTCAACAGTTTATTTTATTTTAGTGGGGCTCTCAAGCTTGTACCAACATGATACCTGTGTTGAATTTCATGATGTCCATTTTATCTGTTTAAAACATGGAAAACCTCTATGTTTGGCCATTCCCTAACAAGATATATATTAGTTAATTTTATTTTTATTTTTTCCTTAAAAAAAGAAATTCCAAAGTTTAATTTTATTTTCATTTTAATTGCTTTGCCCAAAGTATGGCTTGTAACCATGGCATCTCTTTATAACCACCATTTTTACATGTAATAAATTTGTAGAAACTTAAATGTTTATAACAAATAAAGATTATATATTTTAAAAGATAGAACCTGATTGTATAAAACCAAAGAAAATTTTAATGCATTATAACTAAATAAAATATTAAATCAGAAGCCACCAGAGGATGTGGAAAGAGGCAACTTAAAACCCTAACTTTATTAAGAAGATAAATTTAAAAACCAATACCCAATAGACAGTGCCCCTCAGGGGGCAAAGATTGAGCTAGCTTGTTTAAACTGAAAGTTAATGAAATTTACTGCTATTCGGTGTTTTATATATTTTAATTTAAATTATTTATTTAAGCCTGCTTTTATATAGCTTTGGTTTTAATTTTAAATTTAAATATTAAATTTAATTATTAACATAATTTTTATTTCACTTTTAAATATAATACATAAAATAAAAGGGCGAAAATATCATATTACAAGACAGACACATAACTTTTTATATTTTACAAACATACTTTTACTTTTCTCGTCTTGACTAGAGAGTAAAATTTAGTAAAATAAAATTCTTAGAACTCTAAGCAATAATCTCGGAGGTATCAAAGAGTGAATTTTAAATTTATTTAAAAATAGTATAAAAGCAATTTATCTATGTAAAATTCAAACTGTGTTAATTAAGAGAAGAAATTGAAATAGAAAAAGAAAAATAAAAGCACTTAATGAAATCATCTTTATTTTCTTAAATTTACTTTCCTTAGTGAAGTTTTTTCTTAATAACTTTCATATTTAATTGCTGCATCTTAAATAAAGAAATTCTATTTATTTGGATATATTTTGAACATATTTAGATTTATTTTTATTTTATATAAAACTTAATACACAAAAAAGTATAAAAACGTTATACTTCAACTAAGACTCCATCACGAAAGAAAAACTTTCTATTTTTGCAACTAACTATATAAAGTATTTGATACGTGATTTTTGCAATGCTTTATGATAATTTATGGTTGTTTAAATTTGCTCGCGGCTAATTTTGCTGAGATTTTTCTAAAAACTAAAAAAAAGGTATTGAACATGCTCATGCAATGTGACAAAGGGCACAATCATCCACATTTAACCACAATCCCTCCTCCTGAATACTTATTTTTTTAGATTTAGCCAAAATGATAGATAGTTACAAGGTGATTCAATGAGATTTAAACGAACCAAATGCAGTCGGAGGTTATAAACTGACATTTTCATAAAAGGCGAGTGACGTCATTGTAGGACTCGCAAGAGGCGGCTTACATTAAAAATTATTAAGATTATTCCTCCAATAACGTCACCGCCGGACTATAAACAACATGAAAAAATTGATTTCATTCATAAAAGCCATCCATATCTCAATCGGCTTTAGATTTAGCACTATTGTTACGTCATAGTACGCTGTCACAATCATAAATATCTCCTTTCCTAAAAAGCTAATACTAAATATTTTGAATTTTATAACATTGGATTATTATGACATGAAAAATGCATTATCATGAAATGACGTTTAATTATTTTCTACAACAAAATATACTTTGACGTATTGAAATATTCAGATGTATTTATTATTACAATATATTTAATTTTAGCGAATTTTCGAAGAGAAAGAGCTTATGAGATGTAGGATTGAGGGTGGATTTATTGTAAAGGGAAACTCACTATTGAGTTTCCCCTTGCATATATATATATATATATATATATATATATATATATATATATATATATATATATATATATATATATATATATATATATATATATATATATATATATATATTATATATATATATATATATATATTATATATATATATATATATATATTATATATATATATATATATATATATATATATATATATATATATATATATATATATATATATATATATATATATGTATGTATGTATACTTAAATTACTTATAGTCTTAAATTTTAGAGGCAAGCCTACCTCTCAATTGTTTCTCATTGTTTATTGCTTGAGAAGGTTATGACAAAACACGCTTATAGTACGACACACGGCTAAAATCAATTGACAGCGCGCCAAAAATCTGTGAGGGAAAAAATTCTAGTGGTTCAGACCGACCCCGCTCTTTCCCCCTCCACCTCATGCCAACCTCGATATAAAAAATACCTTTTTCGTAAATAAAATCATAAAAAAGCAACACTGGTTGTAAATATTTGTAACCTCGCGTCGCTTTTATTTCCCTCATTGTGCATATTGATCTGTTTGATTTCGTTTCGTTTCATTCCAATCTGTTCAATTCATCTAATTATTGCGAAGTTGTAGTATGATCTGAGTGCCTATATTTGACACTTGGACATTGACGTATTCTTCAAGCATTTCTTGCTATTAGAGTACAGCGCAGGTTCTGTGCTCTGTCAACCAAAAGACAGCATTTTTTGTGTCAGCATGTCTTTCAATAGATGACAGTCTTGAATGCAAAGACAAACTTATACAAACTTGACACAAAAAAGCAGTTTGTTTTGGAAAAAAGTAATTATAGCTGACAATTTATTTAAATCGTCAAACTTTTATCAAAGAACTATTATGATCCATTGCATTACGTAATTAAAAACTTTAACTCCACTTAATTCATACTTCCCGAACAAATTTAAAGCAACACTTAGTTGGTAAATTTATAAGATACAACAATATTCCTTCTTAAAAAGTAAATAAATAATTTTTAAAAATAAATACGATATCAAATAAAAACAAATAATAAAATTCAAAACATAACCTGACTTTCAGTGTTGCCAGAGTAGGGAATTTTTTTTGTTACATAAAAGAAGGGATTTTTTATTAAAAAAAGAGGGTTGAAAGCATTGAGATTTTTGCGGGGTGTCAATTGATTTTAGCCGTGGTGTCGTATTATAATTATTACTCACTGAAGTGGCAAAGTATAGTCCAAAATGTAAAATTAAATCAGTACAAATGACTTAACAAGCACCACAAATGTAGCAATCACGAGAAGCACAGAAGAAAGTTTAGAAGCAAACTCGACAACCTTGTTACATAACCTGCGTTTGGAGCCTTTTTTTCATTATAACCAAGGGGAAGGTAAGTTTGCCCCTATTTCTATATCTCATACAACTTCCACGGGGTCAGAAAAGTTTCTTAATGCGTCATCCCCTTTATTCAAGATCCTTGAACTGGACCCCCAGAAATGTACTAAATTTAGTAGTACTTGAAATTAAGATTATACAAGAAGGAACTAATTGTAAAAAGTTTTTACAATTTGTTATTAAGATATTTACCAGACCCAAAAATCACTACAACTCTACAAATTTAGATAACGGACTACATTACTATAATTTCTAAATCTACATTTAGATTCACACTGCTAATGTGTTCTTAAAGACTTTTAACAGTTTTGGACAAATTATGGGATGTAAAAGAAAATAGTTTAATGCATGAAAAGCATGAAATACAGCCATTAACTATTCTAGACTTCATAATAGCTTAATGCACTCACAACTTCAATGAAGACAAAATTTAACCTCTAAGTAAAAGCTAATTACTAAAAACCAAGTTAATTACTAAGATACTAATTTAGTACTCATTTATTTATTCAATAATTAGTATAATAGCATTATTTGGTGATGGTTACAAGAGTAATAATTTTTCTGCCATATTTTCATTTTTAATGCTTGTTTAGTTAATAAAAGGTTTAAACCTTTTATAAATTACCTTAGATACAACATAAATCTTTTGAAGATTTTTGAAAAACAAATTTGTAAGATTGTATAACTTTAGAGCAAGTTATCAGTATATGCAATCTTACATTTGTAAAATGTAAGATTGTGTTGCTAGCACAGTTGCAGAACAAATTTGCTACATCCCTTTTATTGGTCACTTCTCTATGAACTTTTTTGAATACGCTACAGTTCAGTGAATTCAATTCTCTAGTGGGTTGTTGATTATCTGGTCACGACTAAAAGCATGTGACAGCATTTTAAGAGCCAAAAAGGTCAGATATACTTCTTTCAATAACGTCATCCCATTAAATTGGTTAGTGCTATGAACAACCGTCTTTGTCGCTAGAACAGTAATTAAGTAAACTTAAAAACTAGTAAAAAATTATATATGTTTAGCTTGCCAAGCATGATGGCAATGGTTTGTTACATTTCCTAGGTGTTTTTCGCACAATTATGTTGTGTCAACTATTCATGTTTTGCAAAACTCGGTAGTGTAAAATGAAAAACAAATTTGCTACACCCGTTTTGATAATCACAATAAATTAGCCTCTTCCCTTACCTTAACTTTATAAATTCTTTAAATAGTTACTTCCCTTTAAGTTTTTTCAATCTGCTACAACCCTATAAATTCTTTAGATGGCTGCCGATTATTAAGTGAATAATAAAAATTATAAGACAATAATTTATTGGGTTGAACGAAATTTTATTAAAAATAATATGCCCATCCTTATATCTGGAGTTTTAGTGGGGTAAGGCCATGATCACAGCTTTCGTATCAAATCGGCAAGTCCCTCACTACATGGTAAGCCAGGACCATGCGCTAGGCTTCGTCACCGAAATTTCTAGGTAACAGGAAATCCTAGGTAGACGATCCTTTGGATGATCAGGAGCCATCCCCTTTTAGGGGTGTTTGCTGCTTTGATTCCGAGGGATAAAGCTTTCTCCTAGAGGCCGTCGCGTTTCCCATCCGTTGACACAAAAATATGACTATCCTTTATCAAGGTATGGAGGAGTAACCAACAAAAGAAATTACAAATGAATTTGGTTCATTCATTATGTCAGGGTCAGGGATCCAAAACACATTTCATCTGTTCTAATCTCATCAACCGAATTCCTTCTCGACAAGGTGAGAACATGATAAAACATTTTTCTATGCTTCTTTTAACCCCAAGTTCAAAAAGGTTAGGAAATTAGATTAAACTGGCAAACTCGAGTTTTATTTTCTAGAGCTGTTTTTCTTTGGAAAGCGTGATAAATGATTTTCCCGTCAATTTTTACTTTTCCATCCGGTGAAGCTACGGTTGAACGATTTTCAAACCGTGACCGCCATTTCGGAGTCTTTTTCAAAGTTAAGAAGTGGGACATATAAATAAAAACAATAGTAGCTACTGAAGTTTCTTGTTCTAGTTGTCACACTTCTTTGATATACGATGAATTTAAAGTAAAACATTTTTTTTATGATTTTACAACAAAAAACAACGTAAATTTAAACAGAAAACGTGTTTTAAAACATTTTCAGAAAAATAATAAATTTTACACCACCATAAAGTAATATAACAGAATAAAACTAAAATTAATTCGAGCCGCTTCAAAATCAATAACTAAATCTATAAAATAAAATAAATTGAAAACTCCGAAGCGGAGGTCGGTCCGTATTCCGGGTGAATTTTCTTTGAAATTAGAGCTTTCTTGCTTAGTATGCATTCTTGTTATAGCATACTTTTAGCATTGCTTAAATTTCCGATAAATGCTTTATAACCTGACCAGTAGCGTCACAACCTCTTATTTAATCTTATCAAATTTTCCAAAGAAAATGAGCTTATTTATCCCATACAATACACGGCACAGCATTATCATACGTATTTGAACCTCAGTTTATGCTAATTTTTATCGTATTTTCTTTGACAAAAATCTAAAATATTAATTAAGAGGTTGTGACGCTACTGCTCAGGTTAGTAATAGAATATACTGGAAAGTTAAGCAACGTATGGATTATAAGCAAGATAATGCGCATTCATAGAAAATTCCCTCGGCTTGTGGACCTCCGAGCCAGAAGGTCCAGTTGCTTTAAAGTTATAAATTTGTCAATGCACTATTATCGCTGGTACCTAGATTCGAACCTAGGAACACAGGCTATGAGTACTTTTAGTGACCTTATTGACCATAACCTTAATCATTCGATTAAGTACCCCAAAAAATCGAAAACGACACCCTACTAGAAGTATGTTGTTTATTAACCGTATTTAAGTTTATCTGGCGATTCATCACAATTTTTTCGATATTTTAAACATTAATGAAGTCGTATCGACTTCTGACCGCTTTCGTTTGATTAAGCGCACCAAAATTGTTGAAAACAACACTACTCGAAATTTGTTGTTATCGGCTGTAATTGTAGTTTCCGGTTAATGGCCAAGGTTTTTTTTCTTTTTGGTCACTTAGTGTAGTCGCATTGGCTTTATACTGATTTCATTCGATTCGACGCATGAAAATACACGAAACTTTTCTAGTAAGAATTTGAACCTTTTGAAGCAAGCATGATTTTTAAACTTTTGCTGAATGCGGACCGGACAAATGACGCTATATATACCAGAGTTTGAGTCCTCTCTAAGGTTGATTTTTGCACCAAGTTTGACATAAAAATACTATTCGTTTCGTTATCAAGGACCTCTGAAACAGATTGATTTTTGACAAACTACCCCCCACCACACGAGCCACCTCATTAGAGAATTTGTGCAAAAGAAAATTCGCTAAAAATAGAACGAGATCGAAAAGAACATTTCACAGAAATCTTGATAAAAAAGAAGTTATTCACAAATAATATGAAATCGATAAATCAACATAAGATATTTTACAGATATTTTTACTTGCTACGTTTCTTGCCATAAAATAAAAGAAAAGCTTATGCAACTAGATTGAATTGAAATGAAATGCATTAATTATGCAATTAATTTGAATTAATTCAACAAAAATATTTTAAGGGAATCATAAGTTCTTGAATTTTAATAGATATAACACGTCATTATAATTAATGTACCATAAGTTTGATGCAAAATGTGCGTTCATTTCGATTCAAATAGGCATACCTATAAAAACTAAAAAAAATCATATCTTGGAAAACAAACTATACCAACTATAACAAGACAAGTGTTTACATATTTATCAATTTTTACTTCTTTGTTGAGCTTTAAAACATATTTCCTTACTAACAGCACAATAAGAATTTAAATACAAATACAAAATTTCTTTATTGATATAAATACAATAATTTGTATAATAATTACATTGAAGAAAATTAAATACAGTTAGATTACCCAAAATTAATATTAAAACAAACAAATTAAACTTAATCAATTTTAGTATTAAATAATTCCGACAGGGAGTACAGCGAAATACCTAGTAACACTCACCAGGTTTATTTCCCCGTATATCTAGGAACGGAACACCCGTTTAATTTCCTTGTGTATCTAGAAACACCCGTTTAATTTAAATTCGTTTATTACACTGGGTATTTATTAATAGACAAGCAATGTTATTTTGAATCAGGTGAAAAGATTCAATCTAAGATGTAAACGAAGCCAAATTCAGATAGACTCGTGTAGTGAATCAAGTTGTCTCAGTAGGAATGAGACACGTGTTTCTACAACTGTCTCGTATTTATAACTCGGAGAATTTTCTAAACCAACAAACAACTACGAATTAGTCATACAGCCAAAAATTAGTCGGCTTTGAAATATTATAAACTCATTCATATTTCTCATAAATATTTTAAGAACTTAAAAGATATAAAAAATTTGTGCTTTAATAAAGATTGATAGATTTAAAAGAGATATAAAACACATTTGTGTTTATTTATATAAAAAGAAATGCTTTCATTCATAATACAATTATATAAGATATGAAACACATTTGTGTGTATTTATATAAAAAGAAATGCTTTCATTCATAATACAATTAAATAAGATATGAAACACATTTGTGTGTTTGATATAAAAAGAAATGCTTTCATTCATAATACAATTAAATAAGATATGAAACACATTTTGTGTTTGATATAAAAGAAATGCTTTCATTCATAATACAATTAATAAGATATGAAACACATTTGTGTGTTTGATATAAAAAGAAATGCTTTCATTCATAATACAATTAAATAAGACAATTAAATAAGATATGAAACACATTTGTGTGTATTGATATAAAAAGAAATGCTTTCATTCATAATACAATTAAATAAAACCCCATTAGCTTATTTTCCTTTTGAGAATTCGCTATTTTATGTAAAAGAGAGTTCTCATCAAATATTGTTTTAATAACTTCAGAGCTTAAGACTTCATTAATTATCATAAAAAAAAATTTAAATTAAAAATACGTTTACATAGTTTGAATTTGGAATTGACAGACAGCATAGATGCATTAGAATTCTAATTGAAAGAACCAACTTAGGTTTTGCGAAAACCTAAGTTTCATTAAAAGTTAAAAAGAATTAAATCAAGTTAATAACTTACATCCGTCATCATCCGTAAGAATATCAATAATAGTTTTAAACCCATACCTAAAACAAAAATAGTAAAGTTTGAAAATTAAAAGTTTTGAAAATTTAACCACACAGATTAAAAGTAAAACAGAAAATCATATTACCAATGGATTACATAACAAAAAAAAAATTAAATAATAAAAAATAAAAAATTAAAGAAAATTTAACGTAAAATAATAAATAATTAAGGAAAATTTAACGTAAAATAATAAATGTCCTAACAGTAAATTTACAAAGGGAATTTACAAAGTAAGATATAATTGGTATTCATGACATATTCTCGGTAAAAAATAATTCTCTTTATATAGATTCACAAATAAAATACTCTAAATTACTGCCACTTTAACTTAAAAACGTATTGTAAACGGAATGAGATTTTCAAATCTCCTTTTTTAATTTTTTTTAAATCGTTTTCTTTTTTCTTTAATATAAATTATTGATTATGCTTGATCGATTTCGTAAAGCCATATTCAAATTTTTTACAATAAGATTGTAAAAAATATTTCTTTTGAATAAAGTTTAATTTGAAAAATGTTTCATATTTTTTACTTTTGTACTTTATTTTCGGACGTAAAAAATACAACAAAAATGAAATAATAAAAATAGAGAATACAAAAAAATCTACAATCATTCAATAAAATTCTAAGGCTAGAGCGCTGTTTGAGTAATTCAAAATATCAAAGATCTAATGACATTTTTTGATTCTAACAATGTTAAATCCTGTTCAGAGGCACATTAACCAACCTTAAGACTAATAGGGAGCCCCCCCCCCCGGGGGGGACCCTTTGTTCTCTTACTTTCCCCGGTACATATTTTGTGTCGAAAATCTTATGAGAGTACTTCTCATTAAAAACAGGAGGCCCTCAGCCTCGGTGTTGAGGCTGCAGGGTCTCGAACATCAACAAGGTTGTTTTGTACCAAGTTTCATTTCGATGCGTGAAAGCGTTTAAAAGTTATCGTGTCCTATAGAAACGTCTAGGAACAAAAAAATATTACACATAAATATATATACACACACACACACACACACATATATATATATATATAATATATATATATATATTATATATATATAAATATAAATATATATATAATATATACCTCAACAATATACATAGATTTTTGATCGGTGAATCAAGAATCTATGTATATTGTTTTCCCTCCACTCTATAACCTTAACCTCCCCCCCACTATATAACCTTAACCTTATAAGCATATTTTATTTGCATATTTATTTTATTGTAAATTCTTCAATGTATGTAATAGAGCACCAATTATACAATATTTTAATTACTAAAGCTATGAGAGTCTTAAATTTTTTATTGTTGTTTTAAAGCCTACTATGATATTTAGATTACCCCTACCCTTTTATCTAAAATATCCTATATCTTCCTTAATCATACAGTACATAATAAAATTATATAGTACTTAATAAAATTATACAGTACTTAATAAAATTATACAGTACTTAATACAATTATATAGTACTTAATAAAATTATACAGTAATCAATAAAATTTTACAGTACTTAAAAAATTATACAGTAATCAATAAAATTATACAGTCCCTAATAAAATTATACAGTACTCAATAAATTATACAGTACTTAATAAAATATACAGTACTCTTACAGTACTCAATTATACAGTACTCAATAAATATACAGTATCAATAAAATTATACAGTACCAATAAATTATACAGTAATCAATAAAATTATACAGTACTCAATAAATTATACAGTAATCAATAAAATTATACAGTAATCAATAAAACTTTGCACAATTCAATGATATTAAAATCATGAAATCGATAAGTTTTAAAAACATGATAGGGTAAAATTAGTAAGAAAACAGAGTAGTAGAAATTCCACAACAAATTAACTTATAATATTTTCTGGCCACAGCAGCTACGAGAGATAATTTGACAGGGGATATTTCATACAAAACCTCAGTCTGGTGGTGAAAAACCCTCTCTATTCTTAGCTACTACATCCTCTAGGCTTGCCTCTTCGTTGCTCCCTTGATTCGAATGATTTATGAAGCAAAATGTAGCAAACTTCTCTTGCTCCTTGTGAATAATTAAGTTTTCTTTTTCTTATGCCAATTAGAAAAGTTGAACATACTTTTAGGCATCATTTTTCTTATTTAGGATGAAAAATAAGGAGAGTATAAAATGAATGGAAATATGCGACTGGTGGACAAAGTATGCAAACAGATAAGAATAAGGGAGGATAAGATCTGATGAGTGATTACAATCAAGTATAAAAAGTATCAAGTAAATACCTTCAAAAAATTGCATATTTATTAACCAATTTTAAAAAATCGGGTACAGGGTACTTCGAAACTTTTCCTCACCAAATCGAATTTGCTACGCTCATCCTCACGACTTTAGACTCGCTTCGCTCGTCCTTAGAATAAAATAATTACCAAATTTATAATACAACACGTTTTCGAACTTTATTGGCCCTCAGATAGTAAATTCAGTCGTTTTATTCTCAGCGGACTCCTGACCACTCAATGTTGATCTCGCTAGATGCTGATCTTGCTTGATGCTGATCTCACTCGATGCTGATCTCGCTAGATGCTGATCTTATTAACTTATATGACAAAACAAGACCTATGGATATACTTGCTAAGATATAATTTTCTATTTTTTCCGTAATTTAATAACAAGTAATTTAATAACAATTAAACTAATTCGGATAATAAAATGAAATTTAGAACATATTTTAGCGTTATACATGACTACATGCGTGCTATATCTCAAATCATGATACTACATCTCAAAACATTTGTTCGCGTTGCATGAATTTTCTAAATTTTTGCTGTCATTATTTCCGGTTAATAATCTAATATTTTTTTCCCACTAAACTAGACCTAAAGATTGTTCATCGTACCAACTCTCTATCCTAGATACGCTGGGGGCTGAGTTCGCTTGGAGGCTGAGTTGGTTTCACAACTTGGTGAAAACCACTCAAGAGGTCATTAAAACACATGAACGAAAAATTTAGGTTAAATCCAGGTGTTAGATTTTGTTTTCAAACACAATAATTTTCCTATATACCTAGGGTAAAAATGAGGAAAATTATAAATCAAGGACTTCAGATAATTTAACCACTTTTCAACTTTTATGAAGGTTTTATATAATTAATATTTAATATTTAATATTAATTTAAATATAATTAATATTTAAAAAAGAAAAACTTATTTATTATACTTTGTCTATCACAATATTATTACAATTTATTCAGACGCGTTTCGGGACGTTTCCATCTTCAGTGTATAAATAAAATAGAGTTTATTTTATACACTGAAGATGGGAAACGTCCCGAAACGCGTCTGAATAAATTGTAATATTGTGATAGACAAAGTATAATAAATAAGTTTTTTCTTTTTTAAATATTGTGTTTTATTAATTATATAAAATGTGCAATTATCACAAAATCTCGGTCGAAACAACAAATTTTGTTTTTTTTATGAAGGTAATCCAACCTAAAAATAGGTATGTATTTGTTTTAATCAAGTTTTTTCATTACTATAATAAACATAAAATTTATTTTTTAATGAGAGATTCATATAAAAATAATGTTTGCAATAAATATAGCTCAAACAATACGCAGGGGCCATTTTGATATTGAATTATCATTGCCTAAAATAGTCATTGGATAGAGTTCACAAAATAGCTTATCTAATACGATACGCTCTCCACACTCGATTATTACTGAAGAAGATTAATAACTCGACTTATAAAATCTTTCATCTATTCTACAACTAGACATAAAATTATTTCTTTCAAGGTGAACTATATGACTCGGATTAAAGATTCCCCTACTGTAAATTGAGAATATATAATAATATTTACTGTTTTCAAGGTATTTTCAAAAAGACGTGCTTTTAAGGTTGGTGTCAGGGAAGGGGAAAGGGGGGTGAGTCAAGGGGGGATCAAGAACTGGAACTGTCTGATCAAGTATACACACACACACACACACACACACACACACACACACACACTACATATATATATATATATATATATATATATATATATATATATATATATATATATATATAATATATATATATATATATATATATATACATTATATATATAATATATATATATATATATATATATATATATATATATATAAATATATAATATATATATATATATATATGTATATTCCTTGGAACTTTAACTTAATATCCTGGTGTGTTTACGCGAAAAATTTGCATAAGATGCAAATTTTTGCAAGCTTGCGATGCGGCGACTGCTTTTAACTCTGGGATCACCAATTCATACATTACATACATTGACAGCTTCTATACTAAGTGTACATGGAACTAGAACTGGAACTGTATGTGTGAGTGTGTACACACACAGAAAATCATATAAAAAATGAATAAAATAATATATAATTATAAATAATTTCTAGCTAAGTATTTCGCTTAATATGGTAGTATTAATCTACAGCTTAAGCAAAGGGTAATTAGTCAGATAGTTTTGAAATATTAATTGCACCTGTGTTTTGTCATCAATTCACTAAAATTATTCTTCAAGTGATTAAATATACTCTATGAGTTGGAAAATGCTCTAAGCTATTATAGTAAAAATTATATTTGAAAGAAAAATAAAGTAGTTTAAACAATTAATTTTCTCAAGAAAAAATATTAAACCATTCAGAAAGGAGGTCTTGGTCCAAAATGCAAAAGCACGCATTTAGAAAAACTCTTTTTTAAAAGATTTTAAAAATTAAAAAAGTTGAAAATTTTCTCGGTATCATTAAAAAGTTGTTTTTAATTTATGGACTTCATCAATATTTAAAGAAATGCTGCAAAAAGACTAAAAGTGTCCATTATCTCAGAGTGATACAGCATTAGAATTAATTTCAACGGTAAAATATTGACGAAGAAGGATTTTTTTTGTAACTAAAAGATAAATGTTTTACAAAGGCTTAACGGGGGAAACCGGAGATTTTCCAGGGGAAAAATTGCAAAAACAAATCCAGGATTTCAGACCAGTGTGGCATTAAAAGGATCATGCAGTGGCATTGAAAAAGGTAAATAATGCAACACTTATACTTCAGGGTTAAGCGAATTTTACTTTGGGGAAATTCGCTGATCACTTAATGTCAAATTTATAGGAACAAATAAAATGATTATATTTATCTGCTACTATAATATTGAAATATACTACTAAAATAAGTAAGTATTGACCATATTTTTTTTCTTTCATTTAATTAACATCTCCCAAGCTATTAACAAAACTTAAATCGGACTTGAGATAAAACAAATTGCAAATAAAAACCTTAAAACGCCGGTAGAGTCGTATTACAATCAAACATACAAAGTTGAATTACGAGGTAAGACCTTATTAACATTTATTTGGTTACAGTTCAAAGCCAGACCAGAAAAAAGGTACTATTTTAAACCATTTTTTTTTAAATATACCTTAAATGGTGAAGAAAAAACATACTCTGCCTATCCAGGCCCACTTTTTCAAGAAATCTAAAATAAGTGTGATTTTCTAAAATGTTGAGTATGCGCAATTATATGAAGGGCTCTATACTCTGGATAGCCAGATTAGAGTATATTTTCAATAAAATTTGGTTGAAAGCAATAACTAATGAGTCAAGTTTTCCAGGTCTGGCTCCTGGATTATTAGGCTTCAGTTTGTTTGCGCATTTATTTTAAAAAATTAAAAAAATGGTAGAGAAACAGAACCGACATTCAAGAAAAGGAAAAAGGAAAAACAAATTACTATCGACATTCAAAAGTTTACAAGCGAAGTAACAAACTTAGCATGCTTAAATAAACCATCTTCATCTAAAGATACATATACAACGAAAACAACTTTATCCGATTTGTAGTATCTACTGGTGAAACGTGGACATTAGATGAAAAATGAGACCCATTATATGCGTTAAATGATTTTTCTCGACTCATAAAATATAAGGAAACAAACTAATATTAGGTGGTGTCATATTTTTTTAGGAAATTCGCCCGGTTTGCCATAGAACAGGATAAACACGTTTTTCCTCCAATATATTTTGATACAAGACTCTAAAGGTCAGGCAACGGATAATGCTTGATTTTCGTAGGCGTGTGGGGAGTAGGACCACGCCCTAAACCTATCCACTACATATAAATGAAAATTTGAAAACTTTATCAAATTTTCCTTTTTCCAGACAAGATAGAATTTTAATAACAAGAAATTTTCCAAGTGGTTAAATTTGTAATCGGAGAAATTTCAAAAGCATTAGGGATTTCTAAGGTGAAGATAATTAAATTAAAATAATATTTTATACTTATACAAGAATAGTTTAAATTACATGTAAATATAATAAAACCTTTGGGGCCAGGATACATTAAAAAACCACTAACGCATATTACTGTAAATCTACCTTACTGATAATTTAAGGGTGAAGCCTTTTATAGAGAAAATCCACAGCATATTAAGGAAACTTCATAAATCAAACCTAAGACTTGCCAAACGGTCAAAATAAAAGATGCTCATTTGACATAAGGTTTAGGTCGTCTGATGTTGACTGTAGTTAATGGTGATGTTAACGTTTCGCTTCCACTGTCAGAGGCGTCATCAGGTATGTAAAAGAGCATATGGGTAGGTAGGGTTCGAAATTCAGGAGTCATATTTGTATGATATAATAATAAAGTAATAAGTAAATCATTATAATCTCTTTAACAAATTAAATTCCTGAATCTTAACCTCATTAGATAAAATCTAAACACTAAGGGCCACAAGGTTGGCCTTGTATAGTAGGTCTATACAACTATTATAATTCGAATTAATAATAATTCGTCATTAATAGTATAGCCCTTGATAACGGTTATGATAAGGGTATGATTGGTAAGTTAGTGGCGACTAAAAATCGTAAAAAACTACTAAAAGATATGGGTGTCGATACTAATCGCAAGCAGGGTGGAACTTGGTGCTCAATACCTTACTTAGGTATCCTGTCAAAAAACTTGCTACCGTCCTACGTAGGAATAACTTTGAAGTCAGTTATAGTGCTCAAAACACCTTAAGGTCTCATATCTGTCGTTTCAAAGATCCCGTCGACCCAGAACTTAAGAGTGGTGTCTACCTGATCCAGTGTGGTAGCTGTAAAGCGCAGTATATAGGACAGACAGGTAGGAACCTGCGTACCAGGGCTCTGGAGCACCTGCGTAATGATACGAGCAGGTTTGCCAACCGGTCCTGTGCCCCTTACTCTCACGGAGACACTGACCGGGACGACCGGCGTCACATCGACACCGGCGTACGGGCGCTACTCAGCACCACGTACCACCGAGGGGGACCTCAGTCACTTGACCCTGGTCCAGCCTCGGGGACAAAGAGAAAGAATACACGGTCGCCAGTCTCTTTAGAAATACTAAGCGATAAAGAGACAAATCGCTGCAACAACGAAGCTACACTAAGCCTAACCTGAACTAACAGCTCTAACCTAAACGACCAGTAATGATATCGTACTGGCGGCTGATAAAGTACGGCGCTGGCAATGATAACTTGCACAGCGGATGGATTAATGTGATAGCAGTGTGGTACGGCGGCAAATGATCACTTCACCGCTGCTATTTTGGACTGAAAGTGGACTGGCTCAGACACAGAGTGTCAGCCTGGGAGTATACGTCGCCAATGATAGCTTGGTCAACGGCTAAGTAAAGGATACCCCTTCTGGCAGTGATGTCCTACCAGTCCCACACGAAAGGATCGGAAAGTGGCGTCCTTACCGATCAATGAAAAAGGGCTGGAATTCATTCCTTCCAACCGAGACGGAAAACCCTTGCTATGACCCCTCTCTACTGGCGATGAAACCTCGACCAGTAGCTTGCCCGAAGTGTCAGTAGATGGTCTCTCTACTGACGACTTGAAAGGACTAGCAATGATCTCTTGCTAGTGGATACGGCAAGAAGACTTGGCCTCACTGGTAATGATAGCTTACCAGCTATAGGGAGAAGGGGCTGTCTATGACAACTAGAGCAGCGGGCAAAAGCGGAAGGCTGGCAATGATACCTTGCCAGTAACTTGTCAAACGGAAGGAACCTATAGCGCTAGGAATGGTAACTTCCTAACGAGGCGCTAACCCTTCCCTGGCTGCCAATGATAACTTGGACAGCGGTGTAGACAAGAGCCTAAAGGCTGGCGATGATACCTCGCCAGTAAAGCCGAAACGCTGGTAGATGAACTCTCTACCAGCTTATTAAAGGGCTGGAGTGATAACCTCCAGCTGAGACGCATGAAACCCTTGCTAGGGAGCCCGGGCACTGGCGATGGAGTCTCGACCAGTTACCGAAAAAGTACCGGTAGATGAATTCTCTACCGACAGATTGAAATGGCTAGCAATGATGACTTGCTAGCGGACACGGCAAAAGGCCTGGGTAAACTGAATCGCACTGGCAATGAAGACTTGCACAGCTATTGGGTCAAGAGGGCCGCCTATGATGACTAGGACGGCGGGCTCAAACGCGGGGCTGGCAATGGTCTCTTACCAGCGGGCGATCAAGAAGGCTAGCGTTGATATTAGCGCTAGCGGAGTGAAAAGAAAACCCAGGTCCCAAAGGGGCCGAGCATGATGACTACTCGGCGGGCGGT
Source organism: Microvelia longipes (assembly GCA_018340805.1). NCBI lineage: Eukaryota > Metazoa > Arthropoda > Insecta > Hemiptera > Veliidae > Microvelia > Microvelia longipes. The sequence continues at coordinate 14,083,962 of JACMZG010001911.1, forward strand.
CTAAAAGATCAAGCCGGGAATGATGCCTTCCACAGCGAGAAGAGAAAAAGACAAGGCTCCAATGATATCTTGGAAGCCGGGTGTGGTCGAAAAGGGAGTCCCACACGGATCTCTTCTGTACCCCATACTACCCCTACGCTAACTAAGCAGGAGGCAGGAAAAGGAGGCCAATAAATAAAGTCTACTCCATCAGTTTAACTAACACTGTATTGCAATGTGCCATACCTGCCAGTGTATAGAAAAACCCAGAGTGTGAAAGAGGCCCCGTCAGCTATAAAGGAAGAGCTCCCAACCCCAAGGAGTCAGTTCCCACGACTGACTGTGGAGGCTATTGCGACACTGCCTTTTATACTTTTCTGGCATCCCCACCAGCCCCCACTACTTCCTCACCTCAGTGTCTTTCTATACACACGGCTATTACAGGCTGCCAACACTGGCCACAAATTACATTAAATAAAATTCAATAAAAAAATATTCAACTTGTCTTAGAACTATTACTAACAAATTAATCAATTATCATTAATAATTAAATATCATATTGATTGACATATATAATTTATCTATCTATTATTCATATTTATTAATTAATTATTAAATCTTTAATATTAAGAACTAATTCTGGAAGTATGGTAACCTGGCTTACCAATTGGCGGATGTCAGGTTTTATCAACATCTTATTACAGAAGGACATGATGATGCTGATCACCAAGCAGGTTTCATTCATTTCGTTAATAAAGGGAAAAAGATGGATGCCCTAGAAAAATTTGAGATCTGCAGAAGCAGGCAGGTCATGGGAGACCTGAATCTTAATAGCAAAGGGGCGTGTTCGGAGTTGATTAAGGAATTAGTAAGAATAACTCCCCCGCTTCAAGATGTTCGTCTGTATTCAGTCTCAACTATGAAAAGATCTAATAAATAATCTTCTATTTCCTTTCCTTCATCTCACCGGTATGTTTTTTTAAGACTGCTTTTTTTTAACTTTTTTGAACCTTTTTTGACGTATGTTTAAGTTTTATTTTTGTTTGACTTCTTTATGTATACTGGTATGTTTTGTATTTTTACTTTTTATTTACTTGTTGTTTTATTATTATGTTATATTTATTTGTTTGTTAGGCACTGATGATGACCTTTTGGGGTTGAAAGCCGGCTTTGTTTGTTTTTTAATAAAGTAATTAAGTGGAGAGACTCTTTTATTTATCATTATATTTTGTAGTTGAAACCCTGTTAACCTGTATGTAGTAGAAAACGAGAACCAACACAAACACAAAATTGAGTTTTAAAACCTAAAGCACCTTTCAAAGTCCTGTGTGTGTCAACTTGACATATTTATGTTATTAATTAAGGGTTCAAGAAAACTGCTTATTAAATCGACCTAGATTTTTTCTTTGATACTAACTTTGATAATAAAGAAGTTCTTTACTATCAAAAAAATTATTATCAAATTATTAAAATTAGCAAAAAAACTATTTTTTACAAAGCCTTACATTTTGGTAGCATTTAAGTTATGTTTAAAAGTTTTAAACGAATTAAATAAGTACTATATTAACACAAAAGAATAGTTTAAGATCCAAATCAAAGTTATTTAAAGAAATTTTAACAATCAGAAGACTAGAAACGCAAAATAGGACTAGAAAAGATAAGTCCATTATTCAAAAGTCCTAGATTGTAATCAGAAAATCGCAGGATAAAACATGAAAATCAAAAGGAAACCCCACATTTTGGCAAAGGGTCAATTTAACAAATGCCACCATATCAGTAACTTGTTCGAATTTACACAAAACTTGTTAAAACAAATCTTTGAGAAGATAACCATTTGAATAACTAGACAAGAGAAACGCTTTCAATCTTATCTTGAAACGTTTCTGTGGAAACCCTAACCATTCCAGACAGCGAAGAAAATCTTTAGAAATAAATTTACATTTGATATAAGGTACATGATGCTTTACATTACGTTAATGTAAATAAAATATGATACTTTATTTCAGAATATATTACCAAATTTTAATTATAATTACCTACAAAACATATAATGCAAAGTAACATAAGCGTAATTATCGTATCATTTTAATAATAATTACAACCTCTCAATTTTCTACACGTCACAGACATTAATTTAAATAAAACCCAAAAACAAATTCAAAGACATGCTAATTATGTATTTTTAATTATACGGAAAAAAGTAATAATTAAACAAATAAACCTTGTACACCACAGATTTCTTTATCTCATCATTTTTAAAAGTTTTGCTCGCAAAGATTTTTTTAGGATTCCTTTTTCTTTTTTAGCTAAATTAAAAAATATTTTTAATTTTCTTATTGTTTACATTCCTGTTTTTCAAAAAAATGTTTTATGGAACATTTTTTACTATTACAAAGCATTTTTCTCTTTGAAAAAGCTAAATAGTAAGAATTCAAGAAAATATTTTTTTTAATACTTAAATTAAAAATAAGGACAAAGATCAAAAGGTTTTTTTTTTAATTCATATAAAATATTTTTTTCAATTACTTATATTAAATATTAGAGCGGACAGATATTCTTTATAATTATTTTTCAAATAAAATTGATTTTCTTGTTTAAAAACAGACAAGACTGATTTCTATAATAGTTATTTATTTAATACAATATTTGAAATCCTTTTAATAACTGCATAAAGCCTGTTTATTTCCTAAAGTAAGTTTATTTGTTTAGTTAATAGTTATTTATGCCATAAGGCTGAGAAGTGTGTCTTTATGTCACGGCAATTAGATTTACCGACGAGCGAAGCGAGTCGGGGAAAATTGCCAAGACATAAAGACATTCTCAGCCGGATGGCATACACTATTTTTTTTGAGGTAGCACTCATTAAATAAAGCACTCATTAAAAAAAATAAAAAAAGCACTCATTAAACTGTGCTATATACTTAATTGAAAAAAAACGTCCAATTATTATTAACTCCATATTATTGCCGTCTTTAAATTCATCCATAGCTTCACACTTTTACTCAAAAATGTAAAAGCTTTACAAATAAACACACAAAAATTGTCAATTAGAACACCTTTTAAAAACAAAAAAAATTAGTCTACAAACAAAATGAACGTTAAATAAAGCTCATGAAGGTTTAACACAGATTGTTTTTGAACACGCTACACTACAGTAATGGCGGCAACATATGAATTACTTTTACGTCCTAGGAGTTTTTTTACATTCATTATTGTCCTCGGAGGTGAAAAGTACTAAATAACCTCCTAATACAATGATTGGCTTCTCATCCTAAAAACGGTCCAATAAAGAGCTCAATTACGTACTACATCAAAAAAAATATTTTTTTACTATATACGTAACAGGTTTTAAAATTACTTTACGCTAAAAACATGCATATTGAGAAAAAACACACCAATTTTGTAGGGAGTGGTGTGTTTACATTTTTAGTTTTATATAGGTATACTGACTGTCCTAAAACATGTTCATAAAATAAAAAAAAAAACTAGGTCTTAATCTCTTTACTAATTACTTTCTCCTTTATAGAGGATAGGAAAGCAACATTTAAAAAAGACTAAAAAAACATGACTCAAATTTTAAATATTCTAGATAAATAAAATTCAAGTATTACTTGGAAAATAAATTCACTTTTCAGTTAAAAAACAGAACTCATTATTCACATGTATTTTTTGTCAAATATTAGAAAAATAAAGACATTGAATATTACATTTTTACAAAATAGAGAAGACAACTCTTAATAAACTGTGCTTGCTATAGGGAAAAAAACCCAATAAACATTTTTTAGATAAGAAATGCCACGTGGTCTGGAGAAAGCACTGAAGAAAAACATCTTGATTAGTATACTTCGTTTAGTACAAATCTTAACATATTTCAGTAACACGTATTGACATTCTGCAAGTATGTATTTTCTTAATTTTACAAAGATAATGTTACATTACGACATTGAATATGGATTTTTATATTCAACAAGAGCAATACAATAAAAAATATAGTATTTTATTGAGTAACATAAATTATTTTAAGTTTTGAAATTTTATAAGAATTATATTTCTAAAACATCTTATTGGGAGTAAAAGAATAGAATGGAGGGGAAAAAAGTAAGGCAGGTTTATAAAGAAAAATAAGAGTATGGTAGCAGTGATTGGATTCTAGACCAGACCGGGTAAAGATTACACAAAGAAATCCTGTTCCAGAACCAACCAATATTATCTACTTGTATATTAGAACAAAACATCGTTTTAATAGGAAAATATGTTTTACCTTTTTTTGAACTTAAAGTAAAACATAAAAAAGAAGACAGTAAAGAGACATTTATTTACATTTTGTAAGCAAGAAACAGTAAATCGTTCACAATCAACTCTCATGCATTTGATACTTTTTTGACGTTAGCTTTAAATGAAAACAAAAACAGTTCTATTTTCCTCGAGTTTTTTCGCCAGCATCCAACAGAAATTCTAATAATAAAAATACAATCTCTTGCTTCTTTTGTTTCCACAGTTTAAATAAGTCTGGGGAAAAAGGCTTTTGTGGTATGCTTTTTTTGTACACTAGAAAATAATAATAATAAAAAAGTATACGGTATAAAGGTCTTTAAAACCAGAAAAGAGCAATACCTCAAGTATTCTTTCCACGTTTTTGATTTTATTCAGTATTTTAAAAAGAAATGGTGATTGGTGAAAAACCACTTGAATGAAAAAAGCACATTACACCTTTAAAATGAAATTTTAAAAACTTTATAATCACCTCGTCACGTCGGTTATAAAACCTTTCCTTTTTGGGAAAATCAATCATCAATTATTTTATGTTGATTTTTTTTCAAAAAGAAATATATTGCTTGAGAAAAAACGTTCTTAACAAGACTAAAACATTTTATCTAGCAGAAAATATTAATGCCATATATAACTGATTTTATGTACTACAAATTAAAGTACACATGTTGTTTTACAAAAAAAATGGTAAGAAGTGGTAATATAAAAAATTACGGAGATATAATATTAAAAAAGATGGCAATATTATATTTCTATCGTGCTGGCTTTATATATTAATATTTAAAATTAAAAAATACATTCAGAATAGTACTAGTATAAACAATGGAATGCCACTGATAACACAAAAGCCAGTTCACTGGTGGTCTTAAGTAGGGGTACCACCTTAAAAACAAAAAAAAATTTGTCTTTATGTTGCCATTCTAAAATAGTTGCCATCCTAGCCATTTTATAATTGATAAGTGAAAGAACATTAATAACTCATTAAATTTATAGCTTGTATTCAAAGACGTTTTCCTTACCTAAACCTAACATTTTCCTTAAGAAGTCCTTAAGGAAAATATTAGGTTTACAGTTTAGGTAAAAAAAATGTTAGGTCTCCTTAAGGAACCCTTAAGGAAAATGATAGGTTTAGGTAAGGAAAATGCCTTTGAATACGGGCGTAATTATTTGACAACCGGAAGCAATGCCAGCTTTGTAAAAGAAAAAAAAATACTGGGCTGGAAACCTAGTACTAGTTAACACCACCTTGTTATTGGTAGTGCTGCTTCAATACATAGTATTATTTAAGAAAATACATAATGTTTTATGTGTTCTATTTTTATGAATTCTATTATATTATTATTATTTTTCCCCAATTTGCATCGCCAACTGAAGGGGCATTAGCGGTTGGTAATAAATTATTGTACTTAATAAAGGAGCTTCTCGGTACGTTTAAAAGGATCAGCATGTACCCAATTTATAATTATAAAATTAGACTTCATGTGGTTCTGTCGAACGACGGAACCACTAAGTTCCACCAATTACGCTTAGCCTCCTGATTATTTATATACACATAGACAAATGAAACTTGGCATGTGACAATTAGTCACTAAAAACTTGGTATTTAGGAAGATTATGAATCTATGGTTGGTGAAAACTGTTAAAAAATTTAAACCCAACCATAGGACACTAAAATAAAAAAAGCAATATTATGTTAATAGCAAATTAGCAGATTTACTGAATGTTATTATAATATTATGTCATGATAATATAATAGTTAAAAAATGCTAGGGAATAAAGAATGCTATTATTTCCCTAATCAGTTAATTAGTCCTAAGGCAAAAGCCGAAGAACCAAAGCATTTAACTCCCAAGGCGAAGCCGAGGAAGGTAATTGCGGGGGACAAATAATTATACACTCAAGGTGTATTTATCTCCAGATTGACAACAATTAATAATTGTTATATTCTTATTTTCATAAGTTTTTTGTATTTTATCCTAACTTATAAAAGAAAAGTTACATTTCTCTCTTGCGGGAGTAAAAAATGCTTCATTACCCCCTAAAAAGTAGTCAATAAACTTCACAATACATATTGTCTGAAGATAAAGTAATATAATAATATCGACTTTAATATAATATAATGATCAAAAAATCAACAACAAATAAATAAGGAACTTCTTTAGTGACGGCTGAAGATCCGGGGTTTTGCATACATTTGCTACTAAGGAATAAATATTGCAGCGTAACTATTATGTTTAAAAAAACCTAAAGAATTTAACATAAAATACATATTGAAATTCTAATTTCGCCAGAATTTCTTTTAATAATTCATAGTATAAACCTACGGGTTTAAGCGTAAAAAAATAATTCAAAGTGAACCAAAAGGTATTTATTTACAATTATATTACAACTAAACAAAGATTTTATCTAGTAAAAAGGTTTAATTATTTAAATTACAAAGCAGAAAACAATGCGTGATACAATGTTCGCTTTGTTGCTCTAATTGTGATTATTTGTTTTTAGCTTAACAAATTCAAATAAAGAGTTTTGTTTTGAATTCGTCACACTAGTTTAATACAGAAATGGTTGAATAAAGAAAGAATATTTAATTCGAGCTATTTGTTCTGCCACTATTTGCCAAATTAAAGGATAATTTAGAGTTTATTTTCTACGTTTAAACGACGGCAATGACATTGTATAGAGCTTTAATTGATGTAAATAGCACGGTAAAATAAATACATTTTAAAAATCTGGCAAGCAGGTAAGTTAAAAGCAAATATTCTAAGCTTTGGAGTATATGTGTGAGCCTGCTATATCAACGTGATATGGCTCTAGAAAATTATTCATTGAGATGTTTACAAATAACTGTCATATCTCTAGCTAGGCTACACTCTGGATAGGCAGACTAGGCTTTTTCTTCGTAATTTAAGGTATATTTTCAGTATACCTTAAATCAGGTACCTTCAGGTACATTTTTTTAAGTAGAACAAAATGAGTTTTGTACACATTTTCACCCAAGGGCCTGGGGCTCTTGGACTAGTTAAAATTCAGAGCAAACGCAACTCTTATGGTTAGGCACAAGTTCACTAATATTTATCACTGGGGCTTAATTTTACTTTTTACCAGGACTTTTGTAGGAACTTAACTAATAGGACTTATTTATTATTCCTATTATGACTAATTATATTAACTCGAGTGTAAAGTAAATATTTACGAAAATGTAAATTCACAGAAAAAAATTTTACGAAATTGTTAGGAACAAATGGAATTTATAATTATTAAAAATAATAAGTTCCTTTTACAAAATAAAACTTTTATAGACAAAGCTTTAAACTTTACAACGTCATTATAGGAGCTGAACTTTTTTCAAGTAAAAGAGAAGTAAGCGAATGTTTTTATTTATACTATAGAGTATATTCTTTATCATTAATATTTTAATCAAGTAGCTAGAGATAGGAGCTATGTGTTAACAAAAATAAGAAAACATGATTTTATTTATAAAAGTTTTAACAGTTGCCATTTAAATGAATTCAAAATAAAGATTTTGCCAAATACTAAATGAAGAAGTCATAATAATAATAATAATAATAATAATGCTGCATTAGAGTCTTGCGGTTCATCTGATATAACCTCTACGAGAACCGCCTTAGGTGCGGTAATGGCAACTGTTGAACTCAAGTTATAATTTTAAGTTATCAATAACTTATTTGAAAATATACTTTATAAACCAGGAGTGAAACCTAGGATGCGAACCCCAGACCTCCGACACGGAGGTCTGGGTAATTGATATTGGACGACACGTCCAATATCAATTTGAATGCCCATTACTACATAAAATAATTATATGTTTAATAATTTAACTAGTTAAAACCCAATTAGTCAATTACATTGAATCATGTAAACTGATATTACATACTCTTACACCATGTAATAACTTAATTTCGTGACACAAAGGTAACATTTACAAAAACTTTACATTAGTAAATATATATTTTTTTCTCTTATCTTTTAGCAAATAGTAAAAAAAAATAAGCTCATAAGATTGGGGTTATGAAGGGGGGGGGGGGGAAGGAGAAATAGATTTCTTGAAATTGGAGTCTCCCTGATACATATTGTTGTGGATTATATGTATACATGTAGGTATGTACGAACGCTTTCTTGGATCGAAATGAAACTTAGTACAAAAATCAACCTTGTTAATGTCCCGAACCTTATTGTTTATGAAAATGCATGACATCTTTAACCCACAAAAATTACCCAACAAACATTTCTGTTGTTTGTTGTCTGGCTGAAAGTTTTTACACATGTATTACTATGTATGGTTGATAAACATACGAAATTGCATTGATTTATCAGTATTAGTTCCGGTTGTTTGACATATATATGTCAAACAAAACATTGTCATTGATTGACATATATATGTCACACAAAACATTGTCATTGATTGACATATATATGTCAAACAAAACATTGTCATTGATTGACATATATATGTCAAACAAAACATTGTCATTGGTTGACATATATATGTCAAACAAAACATTGTCATTGGTTGACATATATATGTCAAATAAAACATTGTCTATATAAATAAAAACAGGTTAGTTACACAAAAGTCCTTTATTGTCTAATATATTATAATAACTAAGCTTTCGACTAAAAATTAGTCATCATCAGAGTTTAAAAAATAAAAATATAAATATAAATACAATTTTACTAACTACTTCATATTGCACCTTGGTATGGTTTGGTAAGCTATGTTTAAAAAACCGTTAAAAACTGTTACATTGAAGAATTTAAAAAAATCAGTGTTACCAATAATTTTAGTTGAAAAACAATATTTTAATCTAAATTAAGATTTTCAATTTATTTCATTGATTGACATATATATGTATTGTCATTGATTGACATATATATGTCAAACAAAACATGTCATTGATTGACATGTCAAAACATTGTCATTGATTGACATATATATGTCAAACAAAATTGTCATTGATTGACATATATATGTCAACAAAACATTGTCATTGATTGACATATATATATGTCAAACAAAACATTGTCATTGATTGACATATATATGTCAAACAAAACATTGTCATTGATTGACATATATATGTCAAACAAAACATTGTCATTGATTGACATATATATGTCAAACAAAACATTGTCATTGATTGACATATATATGTCAAACAAAACATTGTCATTGATTGACATATATATGTCAAACAAAACATTGTCATTGATTGACATATATATGTCAAACAAAACACATTCATGTCAACAAAACATTGTCATGATTGACATATATATGTCAAACAAAACATTGTCATTGAATAAACAAAACATTGTCATTGATTGACATATATATGTCAAAAAACATTGTCATTGTGACATATATATGTCATTGTCATGATTGACATATATATGTCAAACAAAACATTGTCATTGATTGACATATATATGTAAACAAAACATTGTCATTGATTGACATATATATGTATTGTCATTGATTGACATATATATGTCAATCAAAATATTGTCATTGATTGACATATATATGTCAAACAAAACATTGTCATGATTGACATATATATGTCAAACAAAAACATTGTCATTGATTGACATATATTGTCAATTAAAACATTGTCATTGATTGACATAATGTAAACAAGTCACGTATTTTTACAAATTCATTTGAAAATTTGCTTATATCGTAGTATGCCAGTGCATAAACAGTAGTAAAAAAAAATAAAATACCCATTTTGGGGCCTTTCGGCCCACCATGTATTCTTTTTGCGGAAAGAACCTTAGGTGGGTTTCGTCTACTATCCTCTAAGAATTAATTAAAGTTGGCGAAATCTTTTTAATACAAATACTATTCATACAATCTTAGAGCATGGCCCGGGCTGCGAACCACGGACCTCCGGAGCCGAAATAGAGTGCCTATACGATCACGGCCACGGGAGCAGACTTAAACCAGTAATAACAATCATGTAGCCGCTGAGCGGCCACAAGGAAACCAAGCGGCTAAGTGACCGAACGCCTCTTAGCTGCTCAACAAACATTTGTTAAAACAATTTTATTTAAATGAATAAAATCCATTAAAAAATTATTTAAACCAAGTTATTTAGGATAACCCTATTTAACATAACATTAAATAAACATTTCACTTCTGTATCCAACTTTTTTCACTAATTAATACTTATAATTTAATTCATGTTTTGTTTTAACAATTTTTACAAAAAAACAACTGTGTTGAATTTTACAATTTTACGTTTTAGATTCTTTTATACCCTTTTCATTTATTAAATAAATACGCCCAAAAGTTTTATTAATTTACATTTATAAAATTTTCAAAAAATGAAAGTAATTTGTTCCAGAAATTAACATGAAAATTAATTTTTTTAAAGAGTATCCTTGTTAGTTACTTAAAGCAAAATAAAATAAACAATACTACTGAAAATTAGCATGATGATAATGATATAAAAAATAAAGGACTGTGAGATAAAAAAATAATAAATAAAAATTAGCATTACAATAACGATAGAAAAATATAATATATATAATGTACAGCGATAGAAAAATTAAAATAATACTGTTAAATTAAATGAAAATAAAACATTAAAAATAACAATATATTTACACTCTAAGTACAGTTTACGAAAGCTATTTTCCTAAAAAGTTGTCGACGGATTTCCGGATAGTATTTGGTATAAAATAACAGGTAACACGGAGAAAAGCTATTGTTTCCCCAGAATAAAACCTCCATTACAGTTTACCCCGACATTTTTCCAAAATGGCTTCTTCCTGGAAGTTTAAAAAGCATTTAAAATGGGTGGTTCTGCTTTTATTTAAAATTATAGCATTGTTTTGTTATTCAAATACGAAATGCATATAAAGTGTTCTGAGCGAATTATACATTTTTAATATATTCGATTAATTATGTATTTGCTTAACAAAATGAGCTATCAAAACTAATTTTCGCAACAATTTACAAACATGACAAAAAAATGAGCTGTCAAAAATTTGCAATGATTCACAAACATATGACAAAAAAATGAGCTGTCAAAACTAATTTGCAATGACTCACAAACATATGACAAAAAATGAGCTGTCAAAACTAATTTGCAATGACTCACAAACATATGACAAAAAAATGAGCTGTCAAAACTAATTTGCAATGACTCACAACATGAAAAAAAATGAGCTGTCAAAACTAATTTGCAATGACTCACAAACATATGACAAAAAAATGAGCTGTCAAAACTAATTTGCAATGACTCACAAACATATGACAAAAAAATGAGCTGTCAAAACTAATTTGCAATGACTCACAAACATATGACAAAAAAATGAGCTGTCAAAACTAATTTGCAATGACTCACAAACATATGACAAAAAAATGAGCTGTCAAAACTAAATTTGCAATGACTCACAAACATATGACAAAAAAATGAGCTGTCAAAACTAATTTGCAATGACTCACAAACATATGACAAAAAAATGAGCTGTCAAAACTAATTTGCAATGACTCACAAACATATGACAAAAAAATGAGCTGTCAAAACTAATTTTCGCATCGATTTACAAACATGACAAAAAAACAAGCTGTCAAAACTAATTTTTGGAACGACTTACAAACATATGACAAAAAAAATTCCGCCATGACGCCTATCCCATTAGCGAATTTTTTCCAAAGGGAATTCGCTAAAATGAGCTGTCAAAACTGATTTTCGCATCGACTTACAAACAAATAACAAAAAATGAGCTGTCAAAACTAATTTTCGCAACGAGTTACAAACATATGACAATAAATTGGATAAATTGGTAAATAAAAAATAAATTGGTAAATTTTGTAAAAGGTAGGGGAGTGGGAGATGCGTATCTCTAGAATTATCTCTATATATTATTACTAAAGCCCGCATAGTTCATCTAATTGTATTGAGATGCTCGGATCAATACTGGCACCTACATGGTTGCAATAATATATTAATAACCAAGGTAAAATTAATATTAACCTGAAATGCCTTAAATTAAATAATTAGAGCTGTCCCGCTAAGTTTGAGGATATAATTAACTATAAATTGAAACATCTACTTTTCTAATATTAAAAATAATAATAATAACTATTTTCATAGCATATACAAAAAAATATCAGAAAATATATATTTACATGTAAAAAATTTTTTTTAATTTCAACTTTCAAACTCATAAAAAAAAATTGCTATAAATCGGCCTGAGTCGTGGTCACATATTAAAAATATCAAAATAAAAAATCTAAGAAATGAATCCTTTCTAACTACAATATTGCTCAATTTAAGCCACATTTCAAAGTTGCAGGTACAAAGAAGTTTGATTTTTACAATTCTTGATTCCCAGAAATTCAAATGAACCAAACTTTTTTGGTAAGTATTACCTGAATGAGGCAATTAGAAAAAAAGCTTGTAAAAGAGCTTGTTAAATTTGATGTGTATTTATTTAACTGTATAAAAGTAATGCTGTATAAACTTTTTATCCTACGTTAGTATTTATAGGCGAATGTTTGTTCTTGTATGTAAATACGAATTACACACTTCATGTTATATTTTTATTGAGCCCAAGAGAGACGTAAAATTCGTCTGACACCAAAAAAAGAGTAAACATTTTTTAGAGAGAAAAATATGGTCGCGATGTATATTAGTTTTATAAGTTCGTGAAATGCATTTAGTAGGGTGAGTACGATAAAAATGCCAGGTATTTATTCATAAATAAAAAGGATTTTTTCTCCTTGCAAAGTATGAAAGTTTAATTTGTCTGGAACAGAATATTTACTTAAACAAACGTCATTATAATATATGTAATGAAAATTGGAAAACTTTGGAATAACGGCAACAATATTTGTTGATCATTAAAACATAATATAAGTCTCAACGAATAAACAAGAACATAGAAATTAAAAGTATGAAAATTCAACTAAGGATAACACAGTAATAAGCAAGTTAAAAGGATTATGTGACGTCACAACAGGCAGCCTCTTAAAAGTAGACAAACAATTCATCTACTCTTTCCATGATCCACACAATCTATGGAATAATAATCACTTTAAAATGACTAGAAAGTGAAGGTAATTTAGATAAGACTTGCTTCCACTTGTAACCTTGATAAGACAACCTCTGATAATAGCACTGATAAGAGCAACCTTGATAAGCCCTTATCTAAACCCTTCACATATGCACGCTTTTAAAAACAAATTTTAAAAAAAAGTTTAAAGAGCTAATTTAAAAATCACAGAAAACCAAGTCGGCTTGATAAAGTTAATTTCAAGATAAGCAAATGATTTTTTTTAATGCTAATTATATTTTAACGATGAATACTCAACATTTTAAGTTTATTTGTTTATAAAAATAAAAAAAAGGACTTCGTCTTCTTGGACGAAGAATGAACGCGATAAAGGACTTCGTCTTCTTGGACGAAGAATGAACGCGATAAAGGACTTCGTCTTCTTGGACGAAGAATGAACGCGATGGGCGTTGGCCCAGTATATGCATTATGCATATTTCCAAATTTATAAAATGAAACAACGTAATTTGTTTACAAAATGTTATATATGTCAAACGATAAAATCAGAACTAAAGCAGATAATAAGATTTAACATTATATTTATGATATTCAGACATAAGCATGGAATAAACATGACATTTTGAGGACGAGCCCGAATTTATAACCCCTGAACGGACGAACGAAGCGAGTCTGAAGTTGTAGGGAGAAGTACCGAGGAACATCGTACCCGTGTTTTGGTCTTATAATAGTATATGTATAAGTTTTAGTTCGATTCAAAAAGTTTTGAGATTTTTTAGTCGATTTTTGAATTTTTTCTGAGATTTGTGGGTTAATGACGTCTTATATATTTTATAAACAATACGCCACTTGGCCTATTATGAGGTTTTATTCAGATACAAATTCGTTTTATCCCACAAAACAACTACGAACGAACAAAATCTCGAACATAAACATACGTAAGGTTAAGTTAATGTTAATGGTACAAATTCAGACAATTTCATAAATTATTATCGTATTAATAATATTGAATTGCACTATGAATAAGACAGCGCAAGTGGAGTAAATCTTAATAAAAATCATCAGTCTCTCCACAAAATATATTTAAAAAGCAAACCGGCTTTCAACCCACAAAGGTCGTCTTCAGGCCGATGAGAAGAGAATTATTGAGCCTGTGAGGCCTTGTTAGTTATGACTGCGACTCAACTAAGTCATAGCTAACAAGACCTCACAGGCTCAATAATTCTCTTCTCACCGGCCTGAAGATGACCTTTGTGGGTTGAAAGCCGGTTTTCTTTATAAATATATTTTGTGGAGAGACTGATGCTTTTTATTATTGAATTGCCCCTTGAAAATAATACAGTATAATAAGAAAATAGATAAAGATAAAACTCACTGATAGAACACCTCAAAAGAAATGAACATACCTGAAATAAATAAAAAAACAAATAATTAAAAAATAAGTAAAATAAAGTAAAGTGACTATAAGAACAATAAGAAGCTAAGGGTAATGAAATAGAAACTGTGATTTGACACTGTCTGCAACAGCTATACTTCATCAGCGTTTTATTCAGTTACGCATAAAAAAGAGAGAGGGTAAATTTAGTTAAAAAAGACAGACTGTAACATAAAGGTGTGTGATTTATAAGACCATATCCATGAAAATCCTTTTACCTTTCATATATTCCTTCTGCATACAAAATAAAAATACCTCATTCCCTATCTACTCGCAAATCACCTGGATCCACTACCGTAAACCTCACTCTCCAAACATAAAGTGAATTGTAAATAAATGTTTCTTTAAAAGTCATGAGATTTTTTTCAATAAAATACATAGCTGAAAAATCTAAGATTTTCAGTATTATAACATTTTTTTTTAAATTTGTATCCTTACCAAAAAATTATTCAATACACGTAACTAAGAGAGTGCACATCGGGGAGTGAGTTAGAATCGAATCGATCCAATACGAAGTGTGAATATAAAAAAAAAAATTCAAATACATATTTCTTTTAACATAAAAATATACGTGAGAACATCAAATATAAGGGTTTCTTTATATTTTAGACTCACCAAAGAAAACATTTTTTTTTTTGCTATTTCAAAGCTTCAATTCTTTAGGAAATGGGAAAGAAAATATACCGTTACTTATGTTTTTAAAGAAAACACTGGATATAAGAAATATATACTTAATGTTAGACTACATTTGTATCAAGTGTAAAATGAATACATATGATGAATAAATATAGAGAATAAAATATTTAACAATAAAACAGAAAAAGTAAACACAAGAAAATTATATAAAACTTATATCGCACATTTATCCTCTATTTAGAGGATAAATAACAAAAACACAATGACAAAAACAAATGACCAGGTTATGAAATAAACACAAATATCAGTTTATGAACTAAACCTGACAGTAAGACGAATCTTGGCACATTTCTTTGTCTTATATATACGAATGCGTGCAAATTTTACATCCATTCCACGTATATTAATATGCTAAATTAAATGGCGGCCGGGCAGCGGAAAAAACGGGGTTTTCCCCCTTTAACAAGTTTTCTCGTTAAAGGGGAGGCGGGAGTGGGGCGTTTTAAAGAAGAAAATTTGGACATAAATCGTAGGAGTCAAAAATTCGATTTCGCGTCCCGATTTCGGCATGCCAAATCAGCCCCAACACGGAGAAGTGAAATTTGAACACAAGTAAATTGCAGAGTTGCTCTAACTTTCAAAATTTCAACGTCGTTCCTTCAGTGGCGTAACATGAGGGTATAAGTCTCCGCTGAAATGACGTATCTATCTAATCGTGTTTTATGATTTTTTAAAAATTTTTTCTGAGTAATTAATTACGTCATAAAAAACCAAACTGAACCTGAATTTTCAGGTTCAGTTGTTTCAAAAATTATTTGAAAACAAATAATTCATTTCTCATATAAAGTTGTAACTTAAAAAGTCGACAGTCGAGAAACTATTGGAAGTAAATATTTTGTTTCAAATGTTTTAATTGTATACTTTATTTAATAACAATAAATAAATAAACAAACAACAAATGAAAAACAATAAACAAATATATTGTTATTTTTATTGTGCGAAACAAATTCAATTTAATATATTCGGAATACTTAATTCTACGGGAAGTTAATGCGAAAGAGCGTAGTAGCGTCAAATATTAAACAGTCTTAAAAGATCGTCTTCACGACTGGGCATCTTAGCTACATATTTTTGTAGCATTGGTGTACAGTCGCGGAGACGACCTTTAGCGTAAATGACCAATCGCGTTAAAACTCTTTCTTGTTGTAGCTAGTAGTATAGCCGCGTTGCAGTACAGTAGCGATAAACGCCTAGACCCTTTCAATCATAACAAATAATTTAATGAGGTTTCTAAAATCGTTTTACAACTATACTATCCTTTACTACGATTATTTCTCGTAAATAAAATAGTAAAAAATTAATAAAAAAATAAATTTATTAAATAATAATTCATAAACTACTCGGAGAGTTCATCGTCCTCAAAGCCAAGATACTTTAAGCATGTAATAGAGAAAAAAGTACAAAGAACTTGGGTATAGAAACAACTAAACAGGTAGTTTATAAGATGTCCCGATACTGGTTTGACTTCGATACCTGTGTAACTCAAGTACGTAGAGCAGTCAACTGGGGAAGTTCCCGTTATAGCTAGCTATCTTATATCTACCGTTAGATCCTTTCCATGAGGTCCCGAGTCTTCAGACTCATGAAATATTACGTACTATATTCTAAAAATACATTTTACGAAACAGAATGTTTTAGAACTTTTAATTATACCTTACACCCGTCGTCATTCATAATAATTTGTAAGATTTAATGAGGGGCTTGTAATTGTGTCAGTTAGATTATTTAACCTCCTTAATTAAGTAAGTAAGTAATCCATTTATTATGTTTATCGTTACATTCATTATTATAATTTGGTATATATTACAAACATAAATCAGCCTTTGCAGCTGTGGCAATGAGAGTTTTATACTTAGAATAATACTAATATAGAAGGATCATAGGACTGTAAACACAATGTAATTCCATTGATAGAAGCCGGTTGACTGGTGGTCTTAAGTAGGGGTACCACCCTAACAACAAAACATTATTTTAAATATGTGTCATAAATATCCATTAATGAAGAAAGACCGTAAAGAGCAAATATAATAACATAAAACACCTGCTGAGTATTTAATAAAACCGGTCTTAAATAGCAAAAGGATGGTGGAATACAAGAATCTACATTTAGTTGACGAGGACTACTTTTAATATAATTTTAATTTAAAGCGTTAAACTACAATTTAAAATGCTTAAAATATTGCAATGTACCGATATTTATATTAGTATTTTAAATATGAAAATAGTATTAGTAATATGAATATAAATATGAATTTAGTATTAGTAAATGAAAATAATTTTCAACATTCAAGTCAAAAACAATACACACGTAACACTTATAAATAAGTGACATTCATTTAAGAAATGAGCTCAGAGCAACAGAACAATATCCACAACAAACTTGGGTATTCAATGAGACAAAACAGAAACAATAAGATGGTCTTCGGAGGTAAGAACAAAGGCCTTCGAATAAACAATGGGCAAAGGATTTTAGCCACTTACTGTTTTCCCTAAACTGCCTAATTAGATCTATTAAAACAGAACGGAATAAAAGCGAACCATAGAGATATGTAAGTTAACAAATAAATCCCAAAATAACAAAACCAACAAAATTCAATTTAGGAATATCAAAATTTTAATAAAAACTAATTCTTAAAAGTTTATAATTTAAACAATAAACTCTTAAATTAAATATTATACAATAGCATATGAAAAATTGAAACAATACAAACATTAATTAACTAAAACACAAAAGTTAGTAATTCTACCTCAAAAACCAATAAGGCTTTTTAGAAGCTTTCTATCTAATACTATTAAGATGGCGCAGTCGGTAAGGATTGTCTTATTTCTATCCTAAAATAAACTTTAAGTTTATTTAAAATTCGTACAAATGTTAACCATATAAAAAGCTTTTAGTTTGTAATTTGATTGGTAAGTTTAATCTTTGAAAACTTAAGAAGGCTTGATGTATTAGTTTTCTTACCATGAATTTCTCAAGATATTATTAAGTTTAAGAGAAACTTGGAAATTTGATTATTACTTCTGTTCGCATTGTTTGTGTTATTGTTTTAAATCTTTTTTGCTGAAAACGAGGTAACATTAGTAGAATAGAAACATATTCTGGGCTACATATCCAAATTCTAAACAAAGTTGTTTTTCTCTTTTTATTTCTACACAATTTAATCTCCGCTAAATTAAGTTTAATCTGGTGAATTGAGTTAAATATCAGTTAAATTAAATTTAAGCTCAGCTTAATCTAGGGATTTTAATGTGGTTATACCACAAAAAATTAAAATCGGGTATGACGACCACGGAAATTTTCCGAACTATAAATAATACACACTTGGTTCTATAGAGATATTATTACTAGAGTTGAGTATTAAAAGATCGAAAATGTAACCTGACCACTTTCTAGTTTTTTTAATATAATAAAAAAAAACATGATAAAATTACAGTAACTTACATAGAGGAACGTTTAAAATACAAATCAAAACACAAACAGTGAGCGGGAAGCCGAAAACAAAGATTTATTATAACCTTAACTCACTCTAGGAGGAGATTTTAATGAGGTTACACAGAGCTCCTGAGAGCCCCAAAACAATGTTTTAGGCCTCTCAATGTATTGAGATAAGCTATGCCTCCTCTAGTATATATATCTCTATGCTTAGTTCGACTCCCGTGTCTACTTTAATTATTTTAACAAATGTTTATCATAAAAACGACACTTATGAGAGTTTTCGGATGACGAAAGTTGAGAAGAACATCGATTAAGTTTGGCTTCCTGATAAAAATAGTTGTCCAAAAAATTTATTTTATTTTAATATATAATAAATCTCAATCCCTTGATCCAAATCCTTTCCTCCAGAACTATCCCTGATAATCCTCCTAGACGTCTAAAGCGGCAGTGGGCTAGAGACCTGCTAGATTAATTAATTAACCTCCCCCCCCCCTTACACGCCTGAGTGATATCATTGGATATTTTCTCCTTCCCGCCAAATCATGCCACCACATCCCCCTCTCACTTATACTTGTTACATTGAAAAAAATGTAGTTGTATTAATAAAATCAAATAAAAAAAATATATATAATAAATCAGGAAAACAAGCGGACTCCACAATAACCCCCCCCCCACTGCTTTTATAGTGACAGCGACAACCTCACTAACTTGACTTCCATGAATATTCGTTAATAAAACAAAAAAGGAAAGATGTTTAGTAAGTCTGTATGGTAACTTAGCATTAACTATTAAAAAAAACATAAGTAAGAAGAAAAAGAACAGAAAGAAAAGTTTTAATTTTCAAAACAAAACAGTCGTAAGTCTATTGTATTATTTTGTAAGAAAACTTTGTTCTTTCGGGTTTTTTACATCTTCTCGAAACTTGTAGTAAACTTTTCAGTTAAACAGCATCTAGAAATATTTTTTTTTACTTTATTTTATGGCATTCACTGAGAAGGTGTTCTTTTCATATTTTAAAGAAATAAATAAGTAAAAACGACAGTTTTTATGGAGGTCAACTCCAGAGTTCTGTTTCTTCGATGAAGTTTAATTAAATAAGGAATAAGATAATAATTTGACAGTTTTAATGCCGCCATCAGATTTTCTAGAATTCGAGCGTCTCCACCACAGATAACACAGAGCCTCTATAGAGCAAGATTGTCCACTTCCCTCTTTTTGTACCGTTGACATATTACTAGCGCTAGCCCCCAATATAGCGGTGAAAAATGGAAACATGAGTGACTCCTCCCGCCTTTTTACAAATCTTTTTTTTACTCGATCTTTGGAATCTAGCACATATCATATAGCTTTTCGAGCTGTATTGGGACATTCCAGAACGGCACAGAGTACCATAATTTCCGTTTTATTTTCCATAAATAAAAAAATGTTTCGCAGGAAAAATGACACTCTACAGAGTTAAGAAACTCAGCCTTCAGCTGTATTTAAAAATGTATTGTACGAATTTATGAAACATAAATGGTAAGAGTAAATGTACTTATGTCTCATTGAATTTAATAAGCAAAATTAAAAGAAATTATGAAAAGACAAATTCTGGCGCGGTGGTCCGCATGTCGGGCGAATTTTCTTTGGATGCGTGCTTCCGTGCTTAACAGCAATCCTGGTTGGAATGATAGTATCTATAGTTTTATACATTACATAAGTTTACAATAACTAAAAAAATAATTCCGGCGCGGTGGTCCGCTGTCGGGCGAATTTCATTTAGAATGCGTGTTTCCGAGCTTAACAACCCATTTCTTGCTTAAGGTTCCAGTTCATGCTTCAGAACCTAAGCAGTTTCTCAATTGTCAAGCATAGCTAGTAACTCATTTAGTCTGTATTTTTCAAAGGAAATGCGCATAATTATCCAGTTGGTTATACAAAACTATGCCTCTAAAATTAGAATTATGCACTATTATTTGCTCTAGTTTAAAGCTTAGTTACTTATCTTTAAGCTTAGTCAGTTATCATTAAAGATTTTGCGCAATAAAAATATAAAAAATATAAAAATATAACAATAAAAATATCCGCTACAGAGTATATACTCCTATTATATAAAATTAAATTCTAACTTAATCTATGTACTAAAGAAGTATATAAAGTAAAATATATTCTTTAAATAAAAAAACCGATAGACTTTCTTTGAAAAAACTTATGAAAAGAGATTTTAAAAAATCAATAAAAAGCATAAAACCCCAACATAAATATATTTAAAAAAATATATATTCATAGAGTAATAAAAATAACAAATTACAATATATTATAAAAGAAAATCTGGCGCTTCTTCAACCTCGGTCTTGTTTAGTTTTTATTAACACTCCCACTGTGTTTATTCTTGAAATTATTTACGCGAAAAAGAAACCGACGTTTATTTTGGATAAAAACTTGTGAAAAACGTTAAGTGGTCTTCACATTAACAGTGTTTTACAACTATTTACTTTGGAATGGTATTAATAAGACTAATTTCTCACAAAATATATAACACTTATTTTTACTACATTTTTATATTTTTTATTATTTTAAATTTTTTTAATATATTAGCTTTTAACATTTTAAGAAAATATTTAATAAAAAAAAATATTATGCTATTTTACTTTTCCTCATTTATACCCTCGGTATATTTAGGGAAAGTATTGCGTTCGAAATAAAAACACAACCAGGATTTCAACTGAATTATTCGTGTCAATGTTTATGACTCCATTATCGTGTCAATGTTATGACTCCATTATTCGTGTCATGTTTATGACTACATTATTCGTGTCAATGTTTATCCATTATTCGTGTCAATGTTTATGACTCCATTATTCGTGTCAATGTTTATGACTCCATTATTCGTGTCAATGTTTATGACTACATTATTCGTGTCAATGTTTATGACTCGTGTCAATGTTTATGATTCGTGCAATGTTTATGACTCATTATTCATTATTCGTGTCAATGTTTATGACTCCATTAGTACTTTTAAACATAGAGATATATACTAGAGGGGGCATGGCCCCCTCTAGTATATATTAAGAGACATGACTGGTAAATTTTAAATCAATCAAAACAATTTTGCGCGTTTTATAAATTGTTGACATTTTTGCAGGTTCATGACATCATACAAATTATTTTTTGGACAACAGCACAACTAGACGTAAAGCTTGATTTCTGTACCATGTTTAAGCTCTCTAGCATTAACACACTGGGAGCAAAGAGAATAAAACAAACATTCACACACATACAGAAAACATTGTGAAAACCACTCAGTTGATCTTCGCCACATGGTCTGCAATACATATAGTACGTTCACACACACTTTAGATCCGCGTATCGTATGGGATACGATCTCTCAATACGGTAATTTAAGCTGTATGAACCATGCGGATGGATCCCCCGATACGCTGTCTTTTTGTGTGTGTACCTTTAGAGACGATCGTATTTAACTGATAACCTTCTCGTCGAACTTTTATTTCACTTTATTTCACTTCTATATAACCGTTTTTGATCAAATAACTTTTGGAATATTATTTTTTTTAGTGTAACTTTATTATTATGCAAAGAAATCACAATTTAATTAAATATATTTTAGTTTTAAACTTCCTTATAACCAAAAGTGAAGGTTCACTATACAAGACGCCATGTTTTGGCGGGATCAGTTATCACTCGATCGACTAAACAAATACGCTGCAAGAACCGTGAAGTTAGTTGACCGTATTGCATACGTATTCTATACGATCCACGGATCTAGAGTGTGTGTGAACGTACTAATAGCAAAACCACTCGGAAGGGTTTAAAGCACCTGAAACTGACAACTTAACTGAAATCCCGGTTTCAGATTTTTTTGCCAGCACGATACTTTTCTTATATACCAACGGAATAAATGAAAAAAGTAAAAAAATATAACTATAACTATTAGATAAAATATTAAAGATATTCCATATTCAGAAGGCCAAGGTTTTCGTTTGTCGTGGTGTAAGGTTTTTGGCGCGCCTTACAAACACTATCACATTTCCTGCCCCCTCCCCTTCCGCTACATCTGTTGTGGCCTGGAGACAGTTTTTTTTATCGCACAATATGTACCAGTTTCTTTTTAGTGCTACAAAAGATAAGTAATCGAAAAAAATAAATAAACATTAAAAAAACTATAGAGCTAAAAATAAATAAAACAATTATAATAATACAATTATTGTTTTAGGGTAAGATAACTTGAAGGCTATTGTATTTATCAATTAAATTCGATCTCAAAATAAATAAAATTTTAAAATTAATACATATATTAATATTGATAAATTAGATACAAACTTTTTAACACACATAATAAAATAGATAAAACCCTCAAGTATTGATAAAGGAGTTTTCAATAAATGAAAAAAATACATGGTGGCGCAAAAAGAATTAAAGCAACAATGCAGACAAACAACATAAACTTTGAATCGCTATATATATATATATATATATATAATATATATATATATATATATATATATATATATATATATATATATATATAATTTGGATTCCCCCAAAGCTACACTTCATAACTAAATGAGAAAATAATAACAATAATTATTAAACACTTAATAAAAAAATTTAGAATGTTACACAAAAAATACAGCTTATAATTAATATTCATAAGACAGTAATTAGTTATATGGTCTAAAAGCCAGGTTAAATGGACTTGGGAATCAATATTACATATTAAGAGCAACTTAATAATTACACTTTTGGTAATTATTATATAATTATTAAAATGATAATATACATACATATATATATATGTGTATATTAATATATATATATATATATATATATATATATATATATATATATATATATATATATATATATATATATATATATATATATATATATATATATATATTATATATATATATATATATATATATATATATATATATATATATATATATATATATTATATATATATATATATATATATATATATATATATATATATATATATATATATATAATATATATATATATATATATATATTATATATATATATATATATATATATATATATATATATTATATTATATATTATATATATATATATATATATATATATATTATATATATATATATATATATATATATATATATTATATATAATATATATATATATATATCATTTGATACTACCGAGTTTTGCAAAACATGAATAGTTGAAACAATATAATATATATATATTATAGCAATGGTCAATTATGATATTAGCAGTAGCAAACACGAACAATTAAGTTTTGCTAAGCCTGATATGACAAAAGACCTTTAAGTACAAATATTATCCACGAAAGATTCGTCATATAATAGCTAGTATATGTTGTTTAAGTAAGTATTACTACAAATTTTATTACAATAAACACAGCTCAGCGACCAGCTTTTATGGAACATAATAATAATTTGAATTTTAATGTCAAAATTGATTTTTGAAGTTTCTTTAACTTATCCGACAGCGCCAACCTGAGATGTTATTTTCAGATTGGAAATTAGAATCTTAAGTTTAAAACACTCAAAATGAATTATTGTTATTTTTTTAAAAAAACAACGGTGATGTTCCGCGTGATGGAACTCCAAAGTTTTGGAAAACAAAAATACATTATAGATATTACTAATATATTCTAAGATCTTTGTTTAGTTTTATTTTATTTTTTATAAAAATTGGCAACTGCTTGTATTTGGAAAAATACTTCAGCACAATCTAGTAGAGAATAGAGCAAATAGGTTTTTACTACTAGCGCTCTTCAAGACTCTAGTGATGAGCCCCCCAACATAAATCATGAACAGAAACGTGTCAAATGAGTGTTCCTAAAACACTCGTGAGTGAACCATCTATGTTAATATTGTTTATATATGGAGAGATTGTTTTCTTCGTTTTCTATAATCATAATGTCAAGTAACATTTGACATAGTATAATAATAAACTTAAGACTTAAAAATGAATAAAATTTAGCAATTCTGACCGATAAAAACAGCTGTGATCACACCTTCTAAAATAAAAACAAAATATATGGTGTCCCATTTTATTTATACAGGAACCCTATAGACGGGTTCACAAAACAAAATATATGGGCTCCCATTTTATTTACACAGGAACCCTATGACGGGTTCACAAAACAAATATATGGGCTCCCATTTTATTTACACAGGAACCCTATAGACGGGTTCACAAAACAAAATATATGGGCTCCCATTTTATTTACACAGGAACCCTATAGACGGGTTCACAAAACAAAATATATGGGCTCCCATTTATTTACCAGGTAGAGTGAGAGACTTCCCCTTCTCCTTTAACCCCCTCAAAATGGCTTAATAATAAACAATGACTTTTTAAAGTTTCCTCGTCCAAGCAAACCTATTGAGATGGCTGAAACAATCTTCCAGAAAAAGTGAATCTTTAAGCACGGAAAGGCAAAGGCCAGGAAAATACAAGTCAGGTTCACATGGCAGTTCGGGACAGGGAATCGGTGAAAGATTATTTTTTATCAAGATAATGTCAAGTAGTATTAGTCATAGCAGTAATAATTAAGAATGACATATCAACAGGTGTCAATGCAAGAGCTAGAACAGGTGTCAATGCAAGTGCTAGAACATATTATCTGGTAACTCCACAAACATAATGATCTCATAGCAAGAAAAAAAAGAAAATAATAAATTAAGAAAAAAAATCGCCAAACAAACTCATAGGCGTCTAAAAACTCCTAAAAATAAAGGTTTTCTGAACTACTAAAGGTAGGTTATGGTTAAAAAACACATTTAAATATAAAAAATATTTTGAGTGCCAAAATTGTTGTCTTTTTGAAGATTGTATTAAACAAATCTATTTAGCTACGCCAAGTTTAATCAGGCGTAACGAAACAACGGTTTTGTAAAATAAACAAAATATAATTAAAAAGAATAAAACAAATAAATAACCAGCCTTAAAATAAAAATAAACTTTAATAAGACAATGAGGAGCATAGCTTCATCATGAAACATAATTTGTCGCTACCCATGCAGCCCAACCCATTAACGATTTTATTTAAACAAAATAGTCAAAAAACTAAAGGCTCCTTGTATTAGATATTTGAGTTTTTAACATAAAACTATGTATAGGATAGTTCAAAAATCTTCCATCCTTCCATAAAATAAGTGTCCATGAATAAAACATCATTTATTAGTAATAGAGATAAGTATCCACAAATAAAACATCATTTATTAGTAATAGAGATAAGTGTCCACAAATAAAACATCATTTATTAGTAATAGAGATAAGTGTCCACGAATAAAACATCATTTATTTTACCTAAAGATCACGAAACGCCAATAATAAATTTTATTTTATAACTCGAATTTTTTTTGGCGACTAAATATTTTTTGGGGGCTCTTTTATATGTTTGCCCCTTTATAGGAGCAAATTAATAAAGGTGGGAAAAAATGTCTAACTAAATAAAATAAACTTTACTATACACAATGGAGACCCCACAAATTTCTAAAATTTATCTTATATCGTTCAAAAATTAAGAGGGGGTTGTTTTTTGCCCCACCCTTTGTGTATGAGGATTAGTTGGACTAAGAATACATTAATGTATCGTGGCGAACAAATTTCAGCAAATAACATAGAGGAACAATAAACAGAAATTAACTCTTAAAATAGAACCAATATTACATTCATATTAATTTGTTTAAAGACATAATAAACAAGACACCTTTGACGTAAATTTTAAAATAAATGGAACATCTAAAATAAAATGAATAGGGCAGGCAATAAATGCCAAAGTACATTGATTATAATTTATTTATAATCTTTGATTCTTGGTATTCTTATGCAATAAATTAATTTTAATTAAAGAAAACTCTTTTTTATAAGAAAGGTATTATTTAAAATTGAAATTTTTGTTCTGGTTAAAAGACTAATAAATAGAAAAATTAGACAGGGGTAATGTAGATAAATTTTAAATTCAATATAGATTTTGTAACGTAAGTGTCTTTTTTAAGATTTAACGTTATGGAAACATACGTTAAATCAGCTGTTTAGTTAAGAGAATCGTAGATACAATACGTAACATGTTTCCACAGCATTAAATACAATACGTAACATGTGCCCATAGATTTTATTTATTTATTTATTGAATAGCTTAACAAAAAGGTTCAATATGTCAAATATACAATGAAAAAGTACATATATACAATCAAATAACAATAACAATAAAATAACAATAACACAAACTAATCTATTATCATAATAAAATAAAATAAATTAAAATAGAATACAATGAAATGAAAAATTTAAGATGAATATTCTTTTAGGCTGTAATAAGCTTTGTCGACTAGAAATGCTTTTATCGCTTTGATTCTGGCCTTAGTAGTTAAAATACTTTTTATATTGCTTGGCAAGTTATTATAATAACGAATGCTGATGTTTAGCGGAGAAGATCTAAATAATTCAGTCCTACATTGAGGAAGACAGTATTTGATTTTATTCCTAGTATCAAAATGATGCAGACTATCATGAGTGTGGAACTGATCTGGATTTGTGATGACATATTTACAAGCTTCTAATATGAAAATATTGAAGCTATAAAATATATTGAAATATGAAATATATGATTGAATACAATACGTAACATATGACCATAGATTAAATGCAATACACACCAAGTGACCATAGATTAAATACAATACGTAAAATGTCATCATAGATGAAATACAAACCGTAAAAAGTGATCATAGATTAAATACAATACGTTAACAAGTGAGCCAATTAATTTTTGTAATAGTCATATAGTTTTACGATCTTTAGAGTGCTCAAGCTTCAGCCCATAAACTATTTTCTTCAAGAGCTACTTAATGTACCTTTTTCTAAGTTTTAATTACTAAACTATGCAGTTTACAACTGTCATAGTAAAAAAATCGTACCATAAAAGTTGTTACTGATACAATGCAATTGTTTTTCATTCACTAATGACAAACGATTAGTCCTATATGTGTTAATACTATCATAGTAAAAATCTAAAAGCTTTTTTTTATGCAATTACTAGTCAGTAACAAAAAATATTAAATACATTTTGTTGGTGCTAGATGTGTAACCATCAGTAAATAAAATATGTTTTACAGTAAGTAATTTTTTTAATATATAACAGAATTGTGCGAAACTTTATAAAGCAAATATACAATGTTTGCGCCAAACCTGATATAGTGAAGTAAGAAATAAGAATTGCAATTTTAATAAAGGTTACACTAAGGTTTAAATACAAAAAAAAAAAATATTTCTCTCACAAAGTATATTTATTTAGGGTAGGTAGGTTTTCAAAAAGAAAAATGTTTACAAAGTAAAAGAGCTATACGTTACAAACTTTATAACAAGATCCCTTGTTGAAGGACAAGAGAAAAAACTTCTTTAAAAAAAAGACCAAATTTTCTTTAGTCAGTTGACTGTGATCCCTGTAAGCCCTTCCAATATTGGCTGACTTAAAAAAGGACATAAGTCTTCCATCTAAAGATAAGCCTAAAGGAAAATCCTGTCTCTTCAATATCTAACGAGGGAATTCACCAAGATTTACTTGAGCTAAAATACTCAAATAGTATCCCTTTATTTAAAGGTTTCGAGAGATGAATGTCTTAGAGGTAATTTTAAACCTACTTTTCACTTAAGAAACTATTGTTTTCACATAAAACTACTTGTCGTATTTTAAAGGTTAAGAGTTAGACAGCTTCTTATTTCTAAACTTTTGAAGAGTTATTTAATGCTCTATTTTATTTATAAAACTTTATTTCCAACAGTATTATAAACGTCAAATCAATCGACTTTCACATAATGTTGGCAAACATGCAAGCCTTATCAAAACATTATTTATATAGTAACAATTCTATTTATTTTTCACCTTTTCTATGTATTATAAAAGTATATAATATGACCTGAGGTACCATAAATAAAGTAAATACCATAAATAAATACCACAAAGGCTTATTGTAAAGAATTTTAACACATAAATAAGTCTAGACAAATTAAATTTAAAATTTGATTTAGGAATAATGAAAGTTTATAGGAATGTATTGAGTTTAGAAATTTAACCAGATTATTCGTTTCAAGTGTTTTAAGGGCCTTTAGTAGTTGTTATTAATTTATCTGTTACAGTTTCGGCATCACTTTAGATAATTATTGAAAGCAAGTGCGTCATGTCGTAGGTTCTCATTGCTAAGTTCGTAGATAAAAGATATTGTTTAACCTTATGAGTCCAAGAGCAGGTTTTTTGCATAAATCCACAAAAGAATAGCTTTAAGCTAGTTTCAATAGCTTAAACTAAAAACAACACGTGGTCCACTCAAAACTGAACATTTTGCTCTTGGAACCATTTGGCAATAATATATAATTATATATATATATATATATATAATATATATATATATATATATATATATATATATATATATATATTATATGTGTATAACAGTGAGCTTGTGGTGTGTAAGGTTCGTCTAGTTTAAACTGCAATAGCTGTATTTATTCTTTATTCTATGCATATATATATATATATATATAATATATATATATATATATATATATATATATATATATATATATATATATACGAGTAAATGAATATTTAAAGATAACTTACAGATGGTGAAAAAAGTGAGTGCGAGGGTATGAGTGCGTTTAGACAAAGCTCAAAGCGTCGAGTTGTCGGCTCGACGCATCCGAGTACGCACCGACTCATTATCTTTTCTAGCTTGAAAAAGATATTTGTTGAAACGCCGCGTCATACCCTCGCACTCCATTTTTTCACCGTCTGTAAGTTATTACTGTTATATTAATATATATATATATATATATATATATATATATATATATTATATATATATATATATATATATATATATATATATATATATATAAAAATTCGGAAGCGCCTAGGCCGCGGAGCGGCTAAGGCATCTTGTTAAGGACCAGTATCAAATCACTACTTGTTAATGATAATAACACGTAATACGTTAGTACTTGGCTCAAAATTCAACCTTCAGGTCACGTTTAGAGATAATATTATTTTCCAATTGCGAGCTTTCGAAAAAATAAATCAAGCTCTTTTTATTATTTCCCAAGGAAGGGAGTACCGAGACAAAACTAGTTCAAATTTAGATATCGCACCATATCATTCTGCGGGTGAATTTAACAAGTAATAAAGTTTAATTCATTAAATTTAAACCTATAATACTTGTACGGCAGGGAAAACCCATATCAGTGAATTTAAAGAGAATAAAATGAAACTAATTAAGAAGTTAAGATAATAAATCTATATGTTAGATTATAATACGGGCTAGAGATAAATGTTCTGAAAAAAAAAAAAAAAAAAAAAAAAAAACTATAGTTTAATGTCAGGAATTATATTATATCTTTAAGTACATAAAACGTCCTAAAAATAATGATCCTAACAAAACTTCATTAAAGCATTAAAACTGTAACAGCTTTTCTTGTAATGATACTAAAAATTTCAAAGAAAATTGTGAAATTGGACATTAATTATCAAGTTTTACTCCAGAATAAAATTCCATATTACTTTAGAAATAAAATTTATTTTATATCCTAAGAAATTAAAAGCGGAACAATCAAAGGAATAATAAAGAATTAAAACACTTATAGACAATCAAACAAAAACACTTATAGACAATCAAACAAAAACACATAAAGACAATCAAACAAAAACACTTATAGACAATCAAACAAAAACATAAATACGATAATAGAATTTCGTCAAAATTTTATATACAAAATAAAAGAAGTTCAATAATAAAATCCTGTAATTGATATTCTTTATTATTAGGCAATATTGAGGATTTTGTTATAGTTTTTAATCGAAGACTTTAATTTACAAGAAATCACAGGTTTTTAAGTTTACTTTCCTTACCTAATATTTAGGTATATAAAATGGATAAGGTATCTAAACATAGCTAGCTGTGTATACTATCGAAGAATGAACTACAAACTAAACAAAGATCTAGCCTTGGGGCTTAACATTAAGGTTGTATCTATAGAAAATAACCATAGAAAATTTACAATTTTGACTAGTAATGAAAGGAAACAAGAATAAAATATTAAAATATAACAAAATATAAACTAAAAATAAAATTTAATAATACTAGAGTTGAAGAAAAAGGAAGTTAAGTTATAAAACCATTATAACTTAATTATTTAGTAATTTGTTATTATTTAGGTATATTGAAGAGTATCACCAAAAATATCCGAAACAGAGCTATCATCAAAATCATACATTTTAGGTTCTTTTATATGACTTCTGAGCGGTTTTCAGGTTTTTTTATATGACTTCTGAGCGGTTTTCAGGGTCTTTAATATGACTTCTGAGCGGTATTCAGGTTCTTTTATATGACTTCAGAGCGGTTTTCAGGTTCTTTATATGACTTCTGAGCGGTTTTCATTGTGCTTTTAGGGTGTGTGTCACTTTTGCTTTCTGCATTAACAATATAGAGTTGATACTTTACACAAAAATCAGACTTAAAGTTTAGTTGTATTGGTCGCAAGATACATTTTTTAGACCGTGTTAACCTATTTTGCAAAAGTTAACAATATAGAGTTGATGCTTTACACAAAAATCAAACTTAAGGTTTAGTTGTATTGGTCGTAAGATACATTTTTTAGACCGTGTTAACCTATTTTGAAAAAATTTAAAAAAAAACGTTAAAATCAAATATGCCATAAATCGAGATAAAATTTGACACAAGTTTACCCATCTTAAGTGGTGAGTTGATACACTGATTTTAATCCTAATATCTTGTCGCTGTTTTGAAAATATTGACTTCAGACTTATTATTATAATTGAATTCATTATTTTATCCTTCATATACATTTACTATAAACTTAATTAATAAAGTTTGACAAACTAGAATTCTTAATGTGTTTACTTTTTACGACGCAAGGAACTTATTCAGATAGCGAAAACATATAACAAGAAATAGTAGGACGAGCAAAGCGAGTACGAAGTAAAAAATATTTTCTTCCACTTACTTACTAGACATCGAATCGGTTTTATTCTAAGCTTAAGTGTAGCGAGACGGACGTGGTTAGACCACCATAAGCTTTAGGTAAACAAGTCATTTTGACGAGCAAAGCAAGCCCAAAGTTGTGAGGAAATGTATCGAGAAAGAACTCCGAATATTAAACAAAAAATTATTGAACAGAATCCAAACGAATTATTTATACCGTTGATATAAATAATAAATAATAATAATAATGAAAAAAATAAAATGAATAATAAATGATAAATAAATCATATCATTTATTATAAATAAATGATAATAATAATTGATATATTAGGGAAAAGTATTGTGCTATCAAAAAAATCCGAAACCGGGATGTCACCGGAATTATCCGTTTCAGGTGTTTTAAAGGCCTGCTGAGTGGTTTTCACAAAGTTGTCTGCCTTTATGTGTGTGTGTGTCTGTTATCATCGTAGCCACTAGTGTATTTTTGCTAGAAAGTTGAAACTTTAAACAAAAATTAGACTTCCACTGTAGTTTTTTTATGATGTTATTAACCTGCAATAATGTCTCAGCAAAAATTTAGAAAAATCATTAAACGCGGACAAATGATGAGATTGAGATTTGACACGCATGTAGCTATGTATTGGCCTAACATATGTGCCAAGTTTCATCTCATTATCAGTATTAGTTTAAATTTTATCAAATGACTCGAGTACGTTTTTAAAAAATTGCAAAAAAATCGGAAAATAATCTAATTAAGTTCGAATTAGGTACAAGTGTACACTATTACGTAATGAATAAGTACATAAAGTTTCGTTTCAATATGACATGCATATCTATGATTTTTGTAGGCTCATAAAAGTTAGGAAATACTGAGCGTGGTCAGTGCTGTATTGGTGACCGGTGAGGATGAAACGAATGAATTTAATGTCTGAGGACGTAAAAAGCGAGTTAGAAGAGGTGATGCAGCATACATTTGACGAATTGCATATTCTGAGGACGAGCGAAGCGAATCCGATGTGATGAGGAAAAGTTCTAAGGTACCCAGTACCCGATTTTTTTTAAAGTAGAACCCCCCTCCCCCCCCACAAACAATAGAGCAATTTTGTCTGCAGATGACTAGCACAATACCACCCTATAACAATTTAATAATACGTTTGTTTTAAAAAATAGCGTCCATAATATTTTAAACAATAAAAATAAATTATGTCACGTAGAGTCAAGGATAAAAAAAAACTCAAGGTTTTAAAGTTAATGCTCTAAAAAGCTTAAAGAATGAAGGAAGTATTAAAACGCCTTTGGGTCAAAAACAGGTTCTTCAAAAATTCTTTATAAAACAGAAGCTAATCATTTAGGGAACAAAAAAAATGTTAAATTTTGTCTTATAAAAAATAATAGATTGAAGATAATTGAACAAAACAATCCGGAGTTGAAAAAAAAGGATGAAGGAATGAAAAATATAATAATACAAAAATAAATGAATAATATAATACGCAGAGAAAAAAATAAAAAAAATAAACAAGGAAAGAAATGAGGATAAAAACAATACACATACAAAGGAGGAAAAAACAAATGCATATAGAATATGATTGAGAAGGTAAATCAAGAGTTGAACTTATTTGATGTAAAGGTATTCAGGGAAGAAACACAGAATATAGAAATATGAGCTAGAGAAGTAATTTTTTAACAAAAATTATAAAACACAGGTAGTGAGGATGGAAAAGGAATGAAGTATAAATACAAACAGAACGAAAAAAGAAGAAATTCGGATAGAAGTTTTGGAAGAGAATATGTTGTCATGGAGTAGATGAGGTTTAGAACGAGACTAGCAGTGGTTCGGGCCAGTGAACTTAGTTTGGGATTTTAGTGGATTCTCTCAAGCATGGAATCTTTGCACCTTGTGTTCTACGGCCACTAACCTCCACCATCACGACTAAGCACAAAATCTTCTTTCACTCATCACGGTCAAAACGCTACATTTATAAAACCATAGTTTTGTTTTACTTAACTTTTTAAACCAATATTTGGATTTTTAAAAAAAAAATGATTTCCACTTTTCCTCATTTATACCGTAGGTAAATACGAAAAGTTGTGTTTGCAGAAACAAATACGAAACCGGATATATATATATATATATATATATATATATATATATATATATATATATATATATATATATATATATAATAATATATATATAATATATATATATATATATAAATATATAAGGTTTTGTAAACTGTTTTCTTTTTTTTCGTCATCTAAAAAACCTGTGACACAGCTTCAAGTCACACTCTCGAGTGCAACTCTCGCCATACAACCCATCTCATGATCATGACCAAATTCTTTTTAATGAAAATACGCTAAAATGCAACTTATGAGAATAACTTGTCATTTTTTTATATCTCTTCCCATATTAATATATTACAAGAAGGGACATACCCAATCCAAATACATGGAAAGGCTAGAAATATCTATTTGGGGCTCACAAAAGCACTGTGAAACCTTATTAAGCCCTCCTTTAAGAGTGAGTTATGGTTATAAATACATCAATTTTCGTCATGTTCACAAAGATCGTTTGTGTTTTGTTTTGCATTATATACGTTTTAATGCATAAATTACTATGCTTTTGTTTATATTATCGTTCATGTTACTTATTCGATAATTCAAAATTCAAAAAAATTCAAATTCCTCAAGTAATTATAATATCTCTACGCCTCTACTTCTTAAAAATTAATAATATTTAAGAGGATCTAGTTTTATATGACCACAATCCTATCCCGACGTACATACGGAGAATACAATGCCACAATTTTAATGTCATGATGATATATAGCTTTGTATCAAAAGTAACAATGCCTATTTTAAATAATGACTCACAATAGAAGGATCCTTTCATAAAAAAGCTTACCTGAAAAACGAAAAGAAAACATTTTATTAGTTATCAATGTATTACTACAAATAAATATGTCATAGCAAATCATAGAACACACAATATAATATATATATATATATATATATATATATATATATATATTTGTTGATATTGGTCAATAAACGTTTGTAAGTTGTTTTAAAAGATATAATCTACTTTGACTGAAAAAGTATAGAGATTGATGTTTTGTATCGAAGTATATAATGATGCATACTATGTAATATACATATAATTTATACGCATTCTCTCATGTATATGATTATTTACATAGGATGAAATAAGAAATTAGATCAGAATGTTGTCATCAATGAGTGTATAATCAGAATTAATTATATTTTTTGGAAAACACAAAAGAAAATATTTCAATGTATTTGTTTTCCTCATTTATACCGCAGGCTAATGGGGAAATTACTTTGTTTTCTCTCAATATCTAAAACCCTAATTTTACCTGAATGATGCGTATCAGGTATATTGAGACCTTAAAGTGGTTTTTACCAAATATTCTGTCTAAATGAGTGGATCTAGTTATGCATAGTGGAAAAACACATGACTTCATAACAGGTCATTTGTTACAATGTAAATCTAAAAACGTCCCAAAAAATAATCAAAAATTTATATATAAAATTTCTTCCTAGACTTTCTATTAAATAAATAAAATGATTTACCACTTTTAAGGTAAAATAACTAGATAGAAGAAAAATATTTTGAT
The DNA here is from genome assembly GCA_018340805.1 of Microvelia longipes. Lineage (NCBI taxonomy): Eukaryota > Metazoa > Arthropoda > Insecta > Hemiptera > Veliidae > Microvelia > Microvelia longipes. Next base: position 14,119,484 of record JACMZG010001911.1, read on the forward strand.
TGGCTCTATTTCTTCCCCTAAACTTGTGAAAAGTCGGAAAACTCCGTGTATATTTCTCTCGGGACTGAGCTAGGAGATTTTCTCTAGTAAATAAATCATATGCAATTTCCAGATATTTTGTAACATAACTTTTTTCGGGAAGAAAAATTGTGTGTCAAGGTTGCTTGGTGTTATTTTCAAACCTTTATAACATTGTAAGTATGAAACTAAACTTTTTTTATTTTTCTTCCATTTTTCTTTTTTATAGTTTTCTTTAATTTATTAAGTTTTTTTTCCACAAAATTGATCATTTATTACATTCAGCTAATCAAGTAACAATTTTATTTATTATTATGTCTACATTTATGGCAATACCTTAAATAGTGTGAAAATTTAAGTTGTCAGTGGAATTTATTTAAATTTTAACACTTGGGGTTAATGGACGATAATCTGATTTTATATTTTACTAGAAGTAAGTTTTCCTCTTAATATTTTAACTTTTCGATAGTGCACTAGTTAAGTAAAATCGTGCAGCTTTAAATTTTGCTCTAATCTTGCAAATTATTTAGACGTAATTCAAATAGTACATTATACTTAAGGTTTAAGTTTAGCACTAACCATTTTAACTTTAAAGTCGTGTTCTAGTTAGAATAAAATAAAATGCCCGTTTTAGGGCCTTTCGGCCCATCAGGGTATTTTACCCTGCGGGAACCACGTCAGGTGGGTAGCATCTACTACACTCTAAGAATTAATTAAAGTTGGCGAAATCTTTTTAATACAAATACAATTCATAAAATCTTAGAGCATAGCCCGGGCTGCGAACCCCAGACCTCCGGTGCCGAAATCGAAACTCTAGTTAGAATAGTTTAATTAAAATCATTTAGGTTTGGGTTTAGCTCTAACCTTCGAAGTTCTAGGTCATGCTCTAGTTAGATTACTGTAGTTAAAATAACTGAGGTTGAAATTTCTCTTCTCGACTTCTTAGACGTGCTTTAGTTATAATATTTTAATTATACTCAGTTAAGTTGGGTTTAGCTCTACCTTCGAAGTTCTAGGTCATGCTCTAGTTAGATTACTGTAGTTAAAATAACTGAGGTTGAAATTTCTCTTCTCGACTTCTTAGACGTGCTTTAGTTATAATATTTTAATTATACTCAGTTAAGTTTGGGTTTAGCTCTAACCTTCGAAGTTCTAGGTCATGCTCTAGTTAGATTACTGCAGTTAAAATAACTGAAGTTGAAGTTTATCTTCTCGACTTCTTAGACGTGCTTTAGTTATAATATTTTAATTAAAATCATTTAAGTTTAAGATTAACTATAACCTTTTCAACTTCTCAATCGAGCTCTAGTTAAAATTAAAATAATTTAGGTTTAAGATAAGCTTTAACCTTCTAAACTTCTTAATCGTACTCTATTTAAACTATTTTAATTAATATCATTCAGCGTAGCAAAAATACGGAATTAAAATTAGAAAATACTAGGTTCTCAATTCTTTGGGATATATAAATAAATAAATAACCACAATATAATTGTGGTTATGCCGATGTTTTGCAAAACTCGGTAGTATCAAATGATATAAATAAATAACCATTTAATGCATAAATAACAAATATACATGCGATAATTTACTATTTATAATAATTTTAATTAGTTCATGCAAATCGACCTAAGTCGTGGTGCCGTGATGGCTTTAGTCCAATGGTGGACTTTAGATTGGGATATATGTTTATTGGCATTATAGATACGATACGAAGTAAAGCATCAGTTAACAAAACACAAATAGCTGAAAGAGAATAAAAAAACAGGTTTAAAAAAAACCAATACAATATCTGTCTTCAAAAAACCGTTAACACTTGATGTCCTAACAGTAAAAATTTGAATCTAATAAATAAAATATTTTATACAAAAAAATTATAGAAATATGACACCGTAAATAAATTAAAGACTATGTTGTTATGAGTCTTTATCAGATATTTCCTGGCCGTCCCACGCTCTCTCGGTACCATAATGCTCATCCCACATGGTCTTACAAACACCATACACATTGTAACAAGTAATAATATTAAACTATACTCTATTATAATAATGTATAAAAATAGAAGAGGTTATAACCATGCGAGGTTATAGCAGCATAAGGTTGAATTCCTTAGGAGGATTATAGAAGTTAAGTGGTCTTCCGCAGGGCTCTGTATTAGGCCACGTGTTTTTCTTTTTATAATGTTCTACTTATTACCAACATTAAATCCATATTGCTTTTTTTATCTTCTCTAATAGAAAGGGGAAGCAACGTAATTGCAAAGACACTTCTTCTTATTACTGAATTTTCAAATATCCCATTTATTAACTTAAGTCTACATTTTGTTTCTATATAATATGTACTTTTTGAGAACAATAAAGAATTATTAGTACATAAACTTCTCAATTATTAGTACTAATTAGTAGTATAAATGAATAGAAGTTTTGAGACCTCGATACAGGCAAAACCGTGGCTAAATAAAGCAAATAAACTCTTCAACAAATACCTTTATATTATAAAGGTAAGAACTGGAATGGTATTCGATAGAAATCAAAATGCCGACTCTATCTAAATTAGAATCTTCGAAGATCCAATTTGAGCTTAGGACAGTTTCTGACATATTTGAAATTAAATAGCCTATATTTTAGGAAACTTGCTCAAAGACCGCTGGCAAGCTCTTCGTAATTTTTTCAGCAATGTTTGAAATAACAAAGAGGAAGGCTTGTTTGAATGCTTTCACATGTTTGTTAGCTGCAGCCACATAGCTGGTCTCATCGGAAGCACACTAATTGGATTATTCACACAATAACCATACAATACAACACTTCCATCGTTACAAATATTTTTGGTTATCTTAATCTGATCACTTAGGTTGACTGTGGCGTTAGACTTCAGAACGTCTTTAAAAATAACTTTGCCCCATTACCTAACATTTTTAATAAAAAAAAGTATCATCAAAATAACATACAATGTTCAAACCACATTAAATTAAAATTAAAAAGTTCTTTGGTTCGAAATGTTTGCCAAAATATTGTATACAATTTTAATTTACATGAAGTAACCGCCTGAAAAACTGTGTTAAAAACATTTTACAAGTAAACAATTTAAAAAGTAAGAAAGCTTCTTTAAATAACAAAGTCTACTACACCGTAGTTTCCTTTGAAACATAATGATCAGAAATTGTTAACTTGTTTTAAAAGACAAAACTAAAAGAACAATTATTAGTAGATTTTTTTAAGAATATACTTTTTTATCTAAAGTAAATTTAAATAAAAGGCCGGAACAAACAGGAAAAAAAAACAAATGAATAAAGAAAATAAATATCTCAAAGAAAATAAAAAATTGAAAGTGAACATTTAAAAAAGCAAATAAAAGGAACATCAAAGAGTAGATAAAACTAATCATCTCCTATTATGTGAGCCAATTCTAAGAACAGTGGTAGTGAGTAATAAAACTTGGCCTTATGACTTCTTTGAACCCGCGATAATCAAAACTTTTAAAACTAAGTTTGGCACCAAATAAAATTTTACTATTAAATTATGATTGCTAATTTGATAAAAGCAGTCCCCGATTTCCAAGACTCAAAAAATCATTAGAAAGCCAAAACCTTCAAATATTTATTTATTTTTTAAATTTCGGCCCCACTGTTTCTCTGATATGCTAATTAACAATTTTGAGGTGTACCACCATTCCTCCTATAAGTATAATTAAAATGTCAACTCACCACTTCTTCCTTAAGGATTCAACTCAATAATTTTGGTTTATACCACTGTTTCTTTTGATAAACTCAATTATCATTTGAAATCACACGAATCTCTTACGTTTGTTAAGATACTTATTTTTACTCTTTTATTACCTCATTTAATATTATTTTCACTCATTTATTACCTCATTTAATATTATTTTCACTCATTTATTACCTCATTTAATATTATTTTCACTCATTTATTACTTCATTTAATATTATTTTCACTCATTTATTATCTCATTTATTATTTAATTTATACCTTTCTTCCTGTATACTTATAATCTATTATAGAGAAACTCATTTTTCATTCAATTCCATAATGAATAGGATAAGAAAAATGCATACTTTTTTCAAATATTAAAAGAACTATTTATTTTAATACTAACAAGGCCAACTTCGTCTTTCCACCAATAAGTCTTTCCACTTATTGGTGGAAAGACGAAGTTGGTGTTGTTAATATTGTAGATCATTCCACGGCGCCCACTGAAGTTATATTTTTTTTTGGATCATGTTAAGAAAAAATAAATGAGTAATGAATCTATAATAACGATAATTAAAAACTTCAAATAATTACTAAAAAAAATTATAAACATTTAACAAGAATAAACTCAAAAAACTTAAACCAAAAGGTTTTTAAAGTTTCTTTTTCTCAGATTTTTCTAATTTTTTTTAAGTATTCTTATTTTTGTTAATTCTAGTAAAATGTAGTTTTAATAATCGTACATAACCTCTGAAGATAAACCAAATAGATTAAATTGTACAGTTCCATCTTGTAATATTGTCTTTCTTCTTTTCTAATAACAATATATTTATTTTCATTCTTTTTAACAAATGTATTTTTAAATCTTTAAAAAGATAGAAACCTAGATTTTACTTGACAGCTTGCTCAAAAAATATTAGGTACGAAAAGATACATAAATTCTAAAGTATTTTTTACAACCAGATTTTATCAACAAAATGATAATGGAAGAGAAAAAAAATCAATATTTTTCTGTAATAAAAAATGTAAAATATCGTCTAAGGTAATATTACGTTATTACGGATTCGCTATTTATTAGGGTGTTATCATCCGAGAGGTTATACTTAGATTTTGCACGCAATACAGCAATCATGAGAAGTAATAGAAAATAGAAAAATAAACAAGAATAAAAATGTTTAAGAGTATTCAGAAATATAAACACTTAAATACACAAATAATACATTTAATACAAATTTCGATACATAAAATGTTTCCAAAATTAATGAAGATTATTATTGCGATAATATCTGTAGAGTTTATTGAAACTCAAACAAAAAAGTAAGTTATCGATAATACTACTTTTACTCCTTAGGGTTTATAATAAAAATATAACTCATTATTGTACATTTATTTATTTGTTTTCAAAATTTATTTCACTTCATCGCCCTTCTAATGATCTTTCATCTATATCTATCAATAGATCACCCATCCGTGCACTGACCTCGCTCCTTGAAGCTTAACACTGGTAATGTGACAAAATACACACACACACACACACACACACACACACACAACACACATATATATAATATATATATATATAATATATATATATATATATATATATATATATATATATATATATATAATATATATATATTATATATATATATATATATATATATATAATATATATATATATATATATATATATATATATATATATATATATATATATATATATATATATATATATATATATATATATAATATATATATATATATAATATTATAATATATATATATATATATAATATATAATATATATATATGTATATATATATATATATATATATATATATATATATATATATATATATATATATATATATATATATATATATAAGATCATTCATCTTTAGGTAAAAGAAATAGAGCAAAAACACAAAAATAATATTACAATCTTCATAGCTATGGGCTAGTTTTTGTGGCAACACAAAACAGCAAGGATAATTTACAACCTTCCTAAAAGATTACATTAACCCTCCACGCCCGGAAACTGTCACAAGCCCGCGGGTTAGGCTTTCATACCAATTTAATATTACGTACATAAATATAATAATGTTATTTTCTTCTAATTTTAGAAACATTTGATATCAAGCGCAAATTGAGATTTATATCAAATTTATACTAACATTAAGAGTAAATTATATTATATTATGTGCAATTTATATTAACATTAAGAGTAAATTGATTTTATATTATGTGCAATTTATATTAACATTAAGAGTAAAAAGATATTTATATTATGTGCAAATTTATATTAACATTAAGAGTAAATTGATATTTATATTATGTGCAAATTTATATTAACATTAAAGAAAATTGATATTATATTATGCAAATATATTAAATTAAGAGTAAAAAGATATTTTATATTATAAGCAAATTTATATTAACATTAAGAGTAAAAAGATATTTATATTATGTGCAAATTTATATTAACATTAAGAGTAAAAAGATATTTATATTATAAGCAAATTTATATTAACATTAAGAGTAAAAAGATATTTATATTATAAGCAAATTTATATTAACATTAAGAGTAAAAAGATATTTATATTATGTGCAAATTTATATTAACATTAAGAGTAAAAGATATTTATATTATGTGCAATTTATATTAACATTAAGAGTAAAAAGATATTTATATTATAAGCAAATTTATATTATTAAGAGTAAAAAGATATTTATATTATTGCAAATTTATATTAACATTAAGAGTAAAGATATTTATATAGACTATTTATATTATAAGCAGCAATTTATATTAACATTAAGAGTAAAAAGATATTTATATTATGTGCAAATTTATATAACATTTAAAAAGAGCAAATTATATTAACATAAAAAAGATATTTATATTATGTGCAAATTTATATTAATAAGAGAGATATTTATATTATAAGCAAATTTATATTAACATTAAGAGTAAAAAGATATTTATATTATGTGCAAATTTATATTAACATTAAGAGTAACTTCATATTTATATACAGTAAGAGCTTTTTATTTGTGTATGTAGGTGTTCATATTGCTAAATTATAATTTGGTACTTTGTTATGTTGTATATTTATGACTTTTGACCATGTTATACAGAGGTACCAGCACCTTAACTACAGCTTATATTATCAATCAAATTTATAAGGTTTAATGATTAAGTGAACATTGCCAGGGGTCATAATAGAACTTAATTCAGTCATCAAAAGTCGAATTTTAGGCTTAAGTATTATATTTGAGCAAAAAAATCGCCAACTTTATCTTGTTTTAAGCAAAGCAAGCAGAGAAAACTTACCTCATTTGAGGAATTTCTCGTCGGATAAATACTTGGAAATTACAATTGAGATTTAACAGATACAAATTTAGATTATGTTAAATGATTCGAATACAACAAATACACAGGCTTATTTGTTTGTTTATAAAGATAAAATAAATTTATCTTTGTTTCACTAACAATTTAAAAATAAAGAAAGAAAATAAAAAGGTTAGAGAAAAAAAAGTTAACCCTAAGCCATAAATTTTCTTAGGTGATTTCGTTCGTAGAACCATTATCCCGTTTAGCGAGGTTTTTTCTACATCAGAAAATTGTTGTAAAAAATAGGAAGAAAGGATGGTTCGGAGGGTAAAGTAGGGTTGAAAAAGAAGAGTTTGGTTCTGTTGTGAATTATGGTTTTGAAAGGAAAGTCCGACAAAAATCATTAGAGCTTGATGTAAGTCAGAAAAGTGTGAAAGATGATGACGAGAAAACGCTAAGTGGGGAGACCAAAAAGAGCTTAAGTGGAAACAATAAAGGGGGAGAGAAGAAAGGCTTGATTTCAGAGGTGACAAAGAGATGCAAGCTTGCCTAGATGTTACCAGAATTCAAAAATAAGAAAAGTTTTTAAACTAGCCACAACATTCTTTTTAAGAACCTTATTTTTAATTAATTTTCAAAACTCCCCTTAGCAAACTTAATATTTTATTGACTGGAATAATTCTATATTTTTTTACGATTTATAGGTTGGCTTAGTAATTATTTTATGGTCGACATTTAATTAAAAACTTTAACCAGAGTAAGTGTATTGATTAATCTTAACTTTCCTTGCGGATTATTAGTTTGAGTTAATACAATAATTTATTAGAAAAGACTGACACCAATTTAATTCGTAGACCATAGTTTTTTCTTACCATTCATGTCTTACATCCCTAAAAAATCCTCGGTTCACAGTAAAAGCGAAACGTCGCATTAAAAGCTACATTGACCCAATCAACACAGGAAAATCCGAACTAAATAATAATTAACAGAAATAATAATAAACTAATAAAAATAAAATAATAACTAACTGAATTAATGTAAAACAAACACAATGAATCAATTCGCATTAATTTACTCAACAATGTAGACTAATTCCGCATCAGAAATTAATAGATCTGTTCCTGGGAAAATAGAAGTTTGATGCACTGCCACCAAAATATGCCAATAAAAGTGCATCATTTGTGTTTTTAAATATGTTCGATATTTGCATTCTTAATTGACCTTAATACATCATGCTCGAGATCCTATCATGTTTTTACTGGAATTATGTTTTCCTAATGGCATCCATACGTCAAAACTCTTCATCCCTAAGAAAAAAATAAATTTTATTCTTAGTATCATCATTTATGAAGCACTAGTCTAAAATTTCAAGATACTTAAATAGGTACAGAGCAGAAGAGGGGTTCTGGTTGAGGGATTCAAAAAACAAGCAGAATTAATCCCTTCTCAACCCCCTTCACTCTCGTCATCCGAACAAGCTTATAAGCATCAATTTCTGATAATAATTGGCTAATAAAGGCAGTGCAACAAGTACACCCTTAAGAAGACTTTCAAATTTTATTATCCTCATTCTTATATAAAACGGTCTCAAAGCTATAATTAGGAATATAGACTTGCGTTAAATATTTAATTTTCATAGCACGACATACAATATAAAATTATAAATTTTTATAACTAGTATCGCCATACCCGTAGACTAATAATACAACGTTGTAGTTCTTACCTTCTCTCTTTTTACTTTTTCTCATTGATACCTTAGGTATATATATAGGAAAAATATTGTGATATCAAAAAAATCCGAAACCGGGATGTCACGGAATTATCCGTTTTAGGTGTTTTTAAGGCCTGCTGAGTGGTTTTTGCAAAGTTGTCAGTCTTTATGTGTGTGTGTGTGTCTGTTATCATCGTAGCTACTAGTGTATTTTTGCTATAGAGTTGAAACTTAAAATAAAAATCAGACTTCCACTGTAGTTGTGCTATTCGGAAAATATTTTTTTATGACGTCATCAACCCGCAATAATGTCTTAGCTCAACTTTCGAAAATTTATTAACCGCGAAAAAATATGCAATCCCATTAAAATTTGGCGGGCATGTAGCCATGCATAAAACTAATGTATGTACTAAGTTTCATCTCATTATCAGCATTCGTTCAATTTCAATCGAATGACTTGTATAAGTTTTTATAAAAAATTGTAAAAAATCGGAAAATAATCCACTGGAAAAGAAACGAATGTATTTACTATCCGAGGACGAGCAAAGCGATTCCGAAGTACGGACGATGAGCGTAGCGATTTTGACGTGATAAGGAAAAGTTCCGAGGTACCCCGTACCTCATAATATATTACTAATATTTTCCCCCTTTTATTCTTCTAGCCTCATATAAAGTTTTGCCCTTGGTATTTGTGGAACTTAGAAGGCCCTGATGTTTAGAAGTATTCTCTACCTTCTGGATCCCTTGGGTAGTACTTGTTGGCTACACTGTTTAAAAGCTAACTTTAACCTTCGCATTCCCTCATTGCCTCAGTTGTCAATAGCACCGGTCTTTTCTTGTTCTTCTGGTACGTATTCCCTTTTCTTTTATCTGGGCATTTCTCATATATCTCTTAGGCCCGTATTCAAAGACATTTTCCTTACCTAAACCTAACATTTTCCTTAAGGAGCCCTTAAGGAAAATTTTAGGTTTACAGTTTAGGAAAATGTTAGGTCTCCTTAAGGGTTCCTTAAGGAGCTTAGGTTTAGGTAAGAAAAATGTCTTTGAATACGGGCCTTAATCTACCATAATTTATCGCGTTTTATCGCCTTTCCTTCTCTTAGTTCAACTATTATTCTATATTTCCTTTTTCACTCGTTATAAGCTAGCTTTTGATTCCCGAGCAAATCTCTCCTGCCGAATTTATGGGCTTTCAGTTTTTACCTTTATCTCTTAACAATTTTATTCCTTTTCATTATTTCCCTTGGCCTGCAAAAGGATTTACTAACATAATATTATAAAAAAATAAAATGCCCGTTTTAGGGCCTTTCGGCCCATCAGGGTATTCACCCTGCGGGAACCACCTCAGGTGGGTTGCATCTCCTATACTCTAAGAATTAATTAAAGTTGGCGAAATCTTTTTAATAAAAATACTATTCATAAAATCTTAGAGTATAGCCCGGGCTGCGAACCCCGGACCTCCGGTGCCGAAATCGAACGCCTTTACGATCACGGCCACGGAGGCAGTACATATTATTATAATTTACAAAACTCTTGATTGCTTTCCCTCCAGACTAGCGCAGCGTGGGCAGGAAATTTCACAACATTTGTCTATTCCTTACAAAAAAACAAAATTACAAAAACTATTTCACATTTCAACTTACTCTGAAGATTGTTCGTAAAAGATATCTACTTTTGTTTTATATTCAGCTCGAATTATAACTCCATGAGAAGATTAAAGAATATTTATGACCTTTTATACTGTTTTACTATGAGGAAATAATAGATTTAAAACAATAGCTAAAAGTAGTTTATATAAAAGTTGTTTTCCTGATATTGTTAAAATATTTCTGAAACTACTGTTAGAGATAGTGTAGGAATTAGGTTCAACTTCTAGGGGCAATGTAGCATCAAGTTTGAAAAACAAGAGCTTTTTTTATTTATAAATATGTATTTCTTAAATAAATATACAATTATCATCAGAGAAAGATAAAATAATTAACTAATCCTAAAAATGACATACAATAATTATTACATTATATATAATAATGCCCGTTTTAAGGCCTTTCGGTCCTTCAGGGTATTCGCCCTGCGGGAACCACCTCGGGTGGGTAACATCTACTATGCTCAAAGTAAAGCTAAAGTTGGCGAAATCTTTTTACATCAAATTCTATTCATAAAAACTGAGAGTATAGCCCGAGCTGTGAACCCCGGACCTCCGGTGCCAAAGTCCAGTACTATACGACCGCGGCTACGGAGGCAGATAATTATTACATTATAACTTAGCAACAACACTTGCCTCCATCTGTAGAAAAAGTCCTGTACTGACGGAGGTGAAAAAAACCCCTAGAAGCTTCACGTAAAAGTTCGAAAGAAAGTATCCATAATAAATGGAACGGCTAAAAAACAAACTGCTAAATATAATACTATGTCCCAATAATAGTATTAAAACTATCAAATACTAAAAAACACAATAGAAAAATCAGGTTCTTCAACGAATGACATACCTTGTGCACTGTGATAGTCACCGATGAGGTTAAAATCTCGTTTGATTTGTTGGATTCTGTCCAAAATTTAATCAGTTCGTCACTAGAGTTGTTCAAAATCTCGTTTGATTTGGGATTCTGTCCAAAATTTAATCAGTTCGTCACTAGAGTTGTTAAAATCTCGTTTGATTTGTTGGATTCTGTCCCAAAAGTTTTCTCGTTTGATTTGTTGGATTCTGTCCAAAATTTAATCAGTTCGTCACTAGAGTTGTTCAAATCTCGTTTGATTTGTTGGATTCTGTCCAAAATTTAATCAGTTCGTCACTAGAGTTGTTCAAATCTCGTTTGATTTGTTGGATTCTGTCCAAAATGTAATCAGTTCGTTACTAATGTTGTTTAAATCTCGTTTGATTAGTTGGATTCTGTCATCAGTTCGTCACTAATGTTGTTGAAATCTCGTTTAATTTGTTGGATTCTGTCATCAGTTTGCTACTAATGTTGTTGGTATCTCTTTTGACTTGTAGGATTCTTTCTAAAATGTAATAAGTTCGTCCTGTTATAGGGTTGAAAATTCGTCCTCAGTCTAATGTAATTCAAATGGGCCATGCATACAAATCTTATATTTTTTATACCCACAGCCCTTAATTTTTTTAGGTTTTTGGAATCCATAGTTTTTATTTAAAAATTTGATATTTGATAAAAATGGTTTAGATCAAATTTTTCCTTTTAAAACTCATTTACACCAAAATAAAATAGAAAAAAAATTGTTTGCACTTACAATCTGAAAGTGAAGTTATACCTAAATTATTTGGTTTGATGTTTTAAGACTTCCATCATGGTTTATTAACGAGTTTTCTGTATGCATGAGTGTGTGAGTGTGTGTTTATATTCGTTATCATCTTAGTTCCTGGTGTGTTATTGCTACTACAGAGTTAAATCTGTGTAAAAACTCTTTCTCCAGATCAATTCCCTAAATGCTCTTTCAAAAATATATTTTTTAATAATCATCCTTAATGACTCAAACAACATTTAAAAAATGTATAAAACAGAACGATCATTAGATGAATTTGAAATTGGCACACATATAGTCTATATAAGTCCAACGAATGTGCCAAAAATCGTAGTTAAAATTTGGCACGAGAGCATCCGTTTAGTTACAATAAACTAGTTAAAGTTTTTAATAAGGCTAGTATAATCATGTTTTTTTTTTCAGATCACTTATGTAAACTAGCGTAAAGCGAGGTCAGTAGTGGTCAGATGGATAACTGAATTGCTGAGATGAAAAGTAATCTTTCCAGTCAGAGGCGAAGCGAGTCGGAAGATATTAAAGTTAAGTTAATATTAAATGAGGCGGTACTCATATTCTGGGGACGAGCAAAACCAGGTGAAGATGAGCTTACTGAATCGAATAAAGCGAGGAAAGAATCAAGGCACCCTTTTTCACAATTATAATCTTCAAACCTCAAATCTACTTTATTCTTGCATATTTTAAAAATAAACGGCATAACTCTTTCAAATAAGTCGACAACACATCGATTTGAATTAGTTATACGATGTTCTATTGAGTTTATTGGATCAAGATAATGAGAATTGAATAGTTCCCTTGTCAGCTACCTACGAGTTATATACGTGAATACATTACAACCTCGGGCAGTAAAATTGATTCATTACAATTCATTTCTGAAGGACAATCATTAATCTTATATCAGTGATGAAGTTATTTCACAAATAAATATAAGATACAACGGTTTTATTGGTATCGTGAGAGTCGGTTTGGCAACCAAATTTTAGTAAAACCAAAGGGATGTTTGCTTAAAAGTAATTAAATAAAATAGTATCCAATTCAAAAAGGAGCAATCCAGGTACTTCAATAAACAATTAATACAGTAGTTGATATTTGAAATACAAAGTATTGTTTTGGAAACACCCAGTCAGTTTGGTAAAAACCCTTTATAGCAGAATTAGTCAGGCTTTCCGGCAAAGACCGCATTAATAAGTAAATTTCAATTTCGCCTGCCAAAAAACACAGCGACAATGTCTTTTCATCTAGTGAAGAATTCGTTTAAGACAAAATAAGAATTTATTCTCCCGAAAGAGATCGCGTTGATGAGAAAGTATCAATTTTGACCACGATTCCAGTGGAGATGGCGTTGACGTAGTAGTTAATGGGAAAAGATGAATGTGTCATATGAACCCATTTTTTTCTATTAAAGCCTCTGTTCATATCCAAGCTCCTCACGATTCATAATGATCTCAATGTTCCCTTTGTGAGAGACCTCACCAAATCCCGCTACCAAAAATTTCATGAATCCCTAGTAGACCATCCCAAATCCCTTAGTTCAATTCCTTTCCTTTGAAACCCTATCTGATAATCTTATCAGACGTCTAAGAAGACAGTGGCCCAGAGATCAGCTCAACCGGATATAAAACTTATCCCCCTCCCCCTGCCGTAAAATTTTTTTCCAGCTTTAACAGCAGGGAAGAACAATAGGAACTACTAGATTCCATCAACTATATTTTACATTTTTCTATATCTCATTAGCTTTTATACATTATTATCTTATTATTCATCTATTATGTCAAATTATTATTATCTTCCAATCAAAATATTTACAATTATTACTTACTTATATTAACTCCCGCAAGAGTGCGATCACTGGATTGTTTCTCTAACAAGTCTCCAAACCTGTATTAGCTCTAATACTTGTAACAATTATTTGTTGTTGTATTTCTCAATAAAAATGTAAAAAAATGTCCAACCTCAATTTAAATTTCACGACAGAAGAATTTTATTGTGACTACAAAGGTATTTGCTAGATTTGATCATGTGATTCCTCTCTAATTTACCAAATAAATAAATGCCCCTTTTAGGATAAAAACGGGAACCCTGCGATAACCGCCTCAAGTGGATTGCATCCACTATCCTCTAGGTAATAATACCAACTAATAATTAATTATCCTCAAAGTATCATGTAATATTCATATAAACTTAAAATATAGCCCGGGATGCGAACCCCGAACCTCCGTTGTCAAATCGAATCCTTATAAGATCACAGTTACGAAGGCAGACAATGCAAATGAACTAACCAATTTTGACCCAAATCTGTTAATAGGTTAATCCTGAGGATTAAACATTTTAAATGAACAATTGCATAACCCATCGTTAGTTTCATTTCATCAATTACTTACTCTATCCTTAAATTACAATTATATAACACTGCTACTAAAAAGGACAAATAAATAGACAAAATAACTATGGGTTGACTCTCTATTTCACACTCGTCTACCTACCTGATGAAATCTCATTTAGTTAATCCTCAAACAGAGAGCTTTCCAAACCTTATACAGTCAGAAACTTATATTCGCTAGATAACACTATATACGAGATCCATTTATTGTCAATTGAAGATGTCCTTAGTCACTTAATTATAGTGTTTCTATTTTATCATTGCAACTTGATAAAAAGTAATCAAATAGGACAAAATCATACTTCAGAACTACTAATTCGACTTTAATTTTTTATGTGTTGATTGAAGAAGATCTAAACATTTATGGTTTTAGGATATTTCGACGAAACACTAATAAACTTTTTCAACATTAATTTTAATCTATTAAGTCTAAAACAGGAGGTCTTCGGGGCCACATGGTTGTTGTCTTGTATCAGTTTGTCATATTACTGGTTTATATAAGTGGCATGCAGCCACGATATAAGCGAATTTTCAAATGTATTAGTCAAAAAAAGTGATTTGATTACATTGTGTTATATATGTCAATCAATAAAACCAAAACTAATACGGATAATAAAATGTAACTTCGTATGTTTGTTAACCATATGTAGTGATACATATGTTAAAATTTCAGCTTGATTTAAGCACTTGCTGAAGATTTGCGATTTTTTTAAATGTTTGTAAGTAATATTGTGGGTTAAAGACGTCACACATATATCCCAAACAATAAGGCGGTTTTATTTCGATCCGAGAAAGCGTTCGAAAGCTATCGGGTCCCATAAAAACGTCTAGGAACAAAAATATCGTACACACAGACACACAAATATATATATATATATATATATATATATATATATATATATATATTCTTGATCAGTGATCCCCCCTTTCTAAAAAAATCACCTTATAAGCTCATTTTTTTCAAAAATTCGCTCAAATAGGCAAATTTAAATTTAATTTCTTCCAAGACACAAGATATATAGTAGAACAGTTACACACTCTCATTAACTTAAACCCATCTTCTTGCCGTGAAAAAGGAATATAAAAATATCATACAACAAAAAAGAAAAACACAAATAGAAATAAAATGAAAAATGTATAAAATGAAAAAGAAAAAAATATAACACATTTAACAGAAAATACGAAGAACACATCCTACTTACAATATGGTATTTCTCCGAGAAAAAAAAACAAACGTTGTCCCCCATTGTCTTTTTGCAGAAGACTCAAATGACTAGTGAAAGTAGAGAGAAATTATTAATAGTGAGTCGTAAAGAAGATGTCATAAGGCCTTCTTAAAGAAATACAGTCGTCAGTAATAACAGTCAACAAAAAAAACCTTTACTGACGCTAACCTGACGTATAAAATAAAACGAACGCAGGAAAATAAAGGACTTGCGATTTTCCTTTTTATTATATGCGGTTCTGAGTTTTCCCGAGAACACGAGCTTCTAAGAAAGAAATATTGACATTTCTTTCAGAAAAAAACTAAAAGAAGAATAGCGTAAGTTATATAAATGCTGCATATTTAAATAAACTTGTCAGACATATATTTGACAGTTTAAAGTTATACTATTCAGTCCTTTCTTTACGTTTTATTTGTAATACTAAGGACGAAATATTATTGTGTTATTTATGCGTAATATTTTTGATAATTTCTACATACGAAGTCATTTATACGTAAAATTTATTTTGCGTTGATCATACGTAATATAGCGAAATTTAAACGTTATATTTATATTGTATTGTTTATACATTATATTTTAGTAGTATAGTTTACACGAAATATTTATATTTTGTTGTTTTATTTTCGTTGCATAGTTGACACGGAATATCTGTCGTGCTTTTTATACGTAGTAATTATTCCATATATATTATATCATGATTTTAACTCAAATACGTACTCTAGAATGTAGACTGCCAAGGTTATAAGGGCTAAGAATCACTAAGAAATTACGTTATATAGACTAC
The DNA here is from genome assembly GCA_018340805.1 of Microvelia longipes. Taxonomy (NCBI): domain Eukaryota; kingdom Metazoa; phylum Arthropoda; class Insecta; order Hemiptera; family Veliidae; genus Microvelia; species Microvelia longipes. Next base: position 14,135,914 of record JACMZG010001911.1, read on the forward strand.
GTGAAATTAAAATTGAAATATATTTTCATAAAAATTTGTTAAGAATATTTCCCGGTGCTAAGCACAGGAAAGGGGTAAATATAAAAATAAAAAAAACCGCAACATTTCATGATTTACTCCAAATCTTACATAATTTATTTCAATTTATTTCATATAATAATTTGTAAAACTATGTGTTATATACAAATAAAGATTATTATTATAATTTATTTCAATTTAAAAGCTGAGTCATATTTAGAGCTTAATAGATCATCCTCTCCTGCTCCGTTATAATGTTTTACTCCGAAATCGGATTATAGGCCAAGTTAAAAGGAAAACTTTGAAATTTAGGTTTTATCAAGTTTTTATCATAAGACTAAAAGGATAATCGATTAGGTATAAGTTCAAACTTAATTATATCTAAGCAAGCATTTTAAAAGTTTGGTCTTTAAAAAGAGAATTGAGAGTGTGTGTGTTTGAGAGAGAGAGAGAGAGAGAGAGAGAGAGAGAGAGAGAGAGAGAGAGAGAGAGAGAGAACTAGTGAGAGAATGAACAGAATACTAAGATATATCAGTTCCATATTATTTTCTCAAGTTGAAACTTTGCCAAATTAAGATTCGAATAATTAATGAAATCTCAATAAGTTGATCAACTTGAAAAATGCTTCACGGTTCAGATACATTTTAATGTCAAAGACCTGTAATTTTTTACTTCTATCATTGGTAGTGAACAAATTATAAATTTAAAAAAGTCGTTTTTATACTATAAATTATAAATAAATACTAATAAGCAATACAAAAGAAATAAATAATAAGACCGGCCTTCGCAATAGATGTCATTAAAGAGTTCCTTGGTAGACATACTGACCTGCATATATACTGATATATGACTTATATATACTGATATATGACCTATATATACTGATATAAGTATAAATGACATTTATAAACAGACATTTGATTCCTTAAAGATCTAAGGCTGTATGCTTAGAACTGACTTGTATACTGAAGACTGTATACTTAGACTGACTAGTAACTGAAGACTGTATACTTAGAACTGACTTGTATACTGAAGACTGTATACTTAGAACTGACTAGTATACTGAAGACTGTATACTTAGAACTGACTTGTATACTGAAGACGGTATACTTAGAACTGACTTGAATACTGAAGACTGTATACTTAGAACCCACCGGATGTATAACAGAAACCACAGTCGGTGCATCGCATACACTATGCTTTAAGATTTAACTGAAGATTCTAAATCAGTTAAGAAGTAATAATATCCTTTAAAAAATAATATTCATAATAGCAGAACTCATAATCCGGACTGCGAACCCCAAACCTTAGATGTCAAAATTTCTTATTGCTAAAGTAATATTTTCTAAGGAAGGAGATGCTATTATTTTTTCAGATATAAAGGGTCATATAATTAAAATACGGGCCTTCGGCCCGTAGCCGCTACGCGGCCTCGGCGCTTCGCGCCTCGTCCGCTCCGCGGCGTCGGCCCGCCGGGCCGCTTCGCGGCCCGGGCCTCCTGTGGCCTTTGCGGCCACATTGTTGTTGTTTTGTATTATGTGTTGTTTCATTATTGTTCTTGTTACATGGCATTTTGCCATGTATCTAGCGAATTTTCACAGCCTCTCCACACAGGCCGCTTCGCGGGCCTGAGTGGCTTTCTCACAAACTTGATTTTACTAATTGAGATATTATTAATACTCTATTATTAATAGTATGCTATAAATTAAAATTAAGAAACATTATAAACAAAAATATATTATTCATGATTTTTGTTTTTAAATAAAAATACAGTTTCCGTCACTAAAGATTGTCTGATTGAGCTGAAACCGGTCGCAATGGTTTTAGAATGACTTCGACCATATAAAGACAACTTCAACACTTACTTACATTTATAATTGTTTATAAAATTTAAAAAGTCAAAAAATTTTTTTGTAAACAAATTGTTTATTTGAGTAAAATCTTAAGGTTGAAAAAAATATATTCATGATTATTTAAAATAAAAATACCGTTTATGTCACTTAGGATTGTCCGATTGAGCTGAAACTGGTCGCATTCGTTTTAGAATGACTCCGACCATATAAAAACTACCTCGAGGTTCTTCCTCTTTACAGGCCTGCTTGGCCAGGCGTGGATCAGTAGAAGCCATTTTTGTCCTGTCTCTCTGGGACAGTAGGCTTACCATGATGGAGCAAGAAGTAGAGGTCTCTCTTCTATACTATATCCCCACCCTCTAACACTACTGAACCCAAGATATATCGTACGAGTCTTTGACCTAGACGTATACATATATACAAGATTATATATATATGTATACCATTTGCGCCATTTGTGATGGTTGGATTGAGCTGAAATTGGTCTTAATCGATTCAGCTAGCCGTCTACCTAAACACGAAATACCTTGTTTTAAAGCCATTTCAAGTTTCAAAAAAAATTTTTTTTCATCACGTCATAACTTTGGTTGATGACGTCATAATGTTTTTATAAACAATAGGCCTCGTAACCTCCACAACATCTCGCGATTTGCAAAGTTTCGTTTCAATTTGAGAACGTCTTCAAGAGTTATCGTTCGCCATACGAAAGGGTAGAAACTCTTACATACATATATATATATATACATATATATATATATATATATATATATATATACATATATATAAACTTTTTTGGGACAATATATTTTTGTTATCAGGAAGCCAATAGGAACCGATTCCGCTCACTCCCACCCTCAACTTCCGCCATCCGAACAACCTCATAAGCGTCATTTTCATAATGAAAATTCGCTAAAATGAAAAATATTTACATTTTTATAATAAAAAGTTTAAACATTTCATTAAACAATCAAAAACTAATTAAATAATAGAACAGTCAAAACAAAGTCTAAACAATAGAAGTTCATTATTTTTACAAAATTCAAATTTTACAAATTCGAAACTCAAATAGAGATCTCTGATGTTTTAGACGTAAATGTTTTAAGAACTTGTCTAACATTTCATTGTCAATTCAAGATGGATTGCTTGATTGGCTCATTATTGCTAGAGGATAACAAGAAATAGGTTTGGCAATCCTAGAAGACTGTATAGAGATTGTCAAGGAATTTAGGGTGACAACTTTAGGAAGGGTGATGCATAATTAAAAGAAGACTGAAGGCAATTTCCCTGGATGGATTAGGGACAACAAAAGAGGATTTTCGCTACAGGAGACTGGGTTTTCATTATGCAAGGATATGGAACCTGGGAGTCTCAAACATACCGACTACCTTGATAGACTATTACAGAATAGAATGAGAAATTCTCTACCTCTGATACCAACACACTTTAACTGATACAAACACAAGCTTGGTAAAGACGTGACCTAACACAAAAATACGAGAGACGTAATAAACGTACTCATAATATAATACACAAACTATATAAATTAACACAAAATACTTAAGATACGCAAACTAAACATTAAGGTTAAAGACGCTAAAAACAAGCTAAATAAAAAATCATTAGACATTAGATAAACTACCAAACTTTTTAAACAAGCCAACACAAAATTAATAGAGATACTATAACAACACAAACTAAACCAAAAAACTAAAGACAGTATAATAGAATCGGGTACGGGGTACCTCGGAACTTTTACTCATCACATTGGTTCCGCTACACTCAACCTCCGTATATTGGACACGTTTCACTCGTCCTCAGAATATACAAATCGTTAAATTTATACTGCAACACGACTTGGGACTCGCTTCGCGGTCCTCAGATAATAAATACATCAATTTCATACCCAGCGGTCACCCATCCAGGCACTGACCACGCTCGATGCTGGAATCACACCTAGAAACTGATTTTTGTACAAAGTTTCAACTCTCTAGCTTAAATAAACTGGGAGCTAGGATGATAATAGACAACTTTGTGAAAACCACTTAGGTAGCTTTAAAACACCTAAAACGCATAAGTCAGGTGACATCCCGGTTTCGGATATTTTTGCAAACACAATACATTTCCTATATACCAACGGTATAAATGAGGAAAAGTATGAACTAAAGACTAAAGGTAAGACTAAGGAAGGTCCTCTGTCTGTTTATATTAAAAAATAAAACTTTGGTACAAAAATTATTATATTTTTACTAAAATATAATAAATAAATATACAGTTTCCAAACAATCCAACTAGTATATTTACAGTTTTAATTTGGTCACTAATGTCAAGCAGCATCGAACAAATACAGTAAATGGATAGGTAATCGCTGAGAATGAAACGGTTGTTTTAGGTCTGAGGAAGAGCGAAACAAGAATAAAGAATAAATATAAATGTAAAATTTCATAGATGAAATTTTAGAATTTTTATGGATAAAGTTTTTATACAAAATTAAAAATTTAAATTAAAAATAAACATTTTCATAAATGCAATGTTGATTGTATGTTCATGAATGTGCTACAAATAATGTTTTTACCTTTTAGATGTAAAAATGTTTAAAAATATAGAGAGAAGCAATAATATATGTTTTCATTACGTAAGCAAACTAAACTTATTTAAAAATTGGAATGATTTATTTTGGTTTCATCTCACACAGACTCATATTACAACACACACATGCAAAATGAAATCACCTGGAATCATAACTCAAAGAGCATTTTACAAAATTTTTACTCTTTGATCAAATAAATGCTTATGGTTAATTAACTAAAAATATTGCATCCCATCAACATGTTGAGAACGGTTAGTATTAAGCCCTTCTCTCCTGTCCAATTTTTCTCTTTTTCACAATTTTTTTCACAAAAATAATTTTAGTTGAGAATAAATAGACCAGTTTATTTGTAAAAGAATTATAAATTGGAAACGTTTTAAAATTCCCCATTTATTTTAGTTATATTTATTTTATCAGATATTTTAACAAATAAAATCTTAAAATAAAATGAATGTTTGATATATTTTGAAAATATATTTTATGACGGTATTATTTTATTTTTACACTTTTCTTTTTTAACCTTTTAAAATTTCTTTTAAAATTTACCAAAACGGCAAGTCTTTATAGACAAAATTTGCTTTAATATGCACTAAAAATAATATGTTTATGAGCGCTTAGAAATATACCTAAAATGACAAAAAATCTTATTCTTATAAGCGCTTAGAAATATACCTGAAATGACAAAAAATATAATTCTTATAAGCGCTTAGAAATATACCTAAAATGACAAAAAAATATTATTCTTATAAGCGCTTAGAAATATACTTAAAAAGCAAACAAAGAAATGTTATAAGCGCTTAGAACGTATCCTACAGCCATTTTTTTTAATCTTAGACAAATATGATTTTTAGCAAAATTTATCTAAAAATGGTGTTTATTTCAACAAAATACTAACAGGAAATACAGAGGCCCACAAATGACTATTTTAGCTCGCTGAATGATGTTATAAAGACGTTGTCATTAGGTGTTTAAACCTTACGCCTCAACCACGCAACGTCGTCAAAATTGTCAAAGTCAACAGAAACAGCACTTAAAATAATTTAATCAAGAAAATATATCCAAAAACAAAACTAAAGAAAACTCATACTTGACGACAAAACTAAATTTAATTCATATTAAAGTTAAAAATAAATAGTAAAGAAAAATTACACTACTGACATACTAAATATACAGGGAATCGTGTAAACAAATTTATCAAAATATTTTCACTCGTGTAAAATCGTATGTTAGAATAATCATATGCTTATATGATATAAGTATAATATAGATATAACTATATATTATCTTAAGCCCACGATCTCTAAAAGTGACAAAAATTGAATAAATTTAAAGAGAATAAAAATAAAAGAAAATCAACGAATCTTTTCTCTCTAGTTTATATAAAATGAATGCCACATCTATATAAAAATGTTAAATCTAGGGCTGTATTCCAACTTTTATAACGTTAATTTTTTCAAAAATATTTCTAACAAAAAATACACATTTTACAATTTTTTGAGGGAGTTGTTATTTTTTATACGAAAATATTATTTATACATTTTTTTGTATTTCTTTACATACATTTTCATTTATTTTCAAAATCAGTCAAACGTTATTTAGCAATTTATACACTATGTATATTTACATTACGAATAATAACAACATCGTATAAATACCAGAATACAAAATTGATTCAGAAATTAAAATTGGTTTATCAAACAAATTGACTAACAGTGGCAATGATACTTCAAATGATATAAATTTTATTTAAATAAATTTTAAATAGGAAGGGGGTTCTATTATACAAACATTCCAAACCTTCAAAATGGGACCGCAAATTTCGAAGTTGTATCGTAGTTATCCGATTTTGACGAGAAAACACTAATTTTATAAAAAAATTTATCAGGTTAAAAAAAATCTTTTCGTGTTTTGCACACGATCTACAGGGAACCACTTATATCAAGATAACTGGAATTAGTGAGATTTCCCAGTATTTTAAGCAAGCGCATGCATATGATGGCCTCCACTCTGGATAGGCAGACTATGCTTTTCCTTCGCGATTTAAGGTATATTTTCAAACAAATTTGGTTAGAAGTAGAATCAAATTTTTTAGGGAAATGTAATATTTTCATCGGCATTGGAGATGACCTCTATAAGTTACAAAGCCGGTTTGCCATCAAATTTGGTTGACATTTTTTTGTGGATACTTTTATTTACATCCATTATGGTATAAAATCCATAGCCCTTATACTTCAGCCATAACATTTAATACTGAACTACATGTCAGGTACTAAATAAACCAAGGTCGCTTTGTCTTTTAGTAGGGTTCATTTTGATCCTGATTTAAGCAATAAAACTTAATACTTGGTCAGCTATTCGATTAATCAGAAATATTAAAAATCTGCACCTGGGCCCAGTTTCACGAAAGTACAACTGTACAAGTAACAAGTTACTTGTACAATTGTACAAGTAAGTCTTGTAAGCAACAAGTAAATAGCTGCAAGTTTTTTTTTAATAATAATTGTTACGGTTTTATACGGTTGTATTGAAAACTCCTTGTTGGTTACGAGCTTTATCTTAGATCTTCTAAAAAACTAACACTTTTGTGTCAAATTCTATTAAAATTTTAATATCCCTCCTACAAATCTTACAAATTATTTCACAAAATCCAAGCTGATAGAATTTATAAGGTGATTCAATTGGAGGGTTTTTATGAATGAAATCAATTTTTTTGACATGTTAGGTTATAGTTCGGAAGTGACGTCATTGCAGGAATAAATAGTAAATTTTCAATGTTGACCGCCTTTACCGATTCCTGCAATGACGTCACACGTCATTCATAAAAACGTCAGGTTATAACCTCCGAATGCGTTTGGTTTGTTTACATCGAATTGAATCACCTCATAAATTTCAATGTCAAAAGTGTCAAAATAAAGCGTTTCACGAATATCATCAAGCTGATAGAATTTGTAAGGCGGTTCAATTCGATGTAAACAAACCAAACGCATTTGGAGTTTATAACCTGACTTTAATGAATGATGTATGACGTCATTGCAGGAATAAGGATAGTTGTTAGACATTGAATTTTTAATATTTATTCCTGCAATGAAGTAAAATCCGGACTATAACCTACAATGTAAAAAAAATCATTTTTTTACATTGTTGTAGTTACATTTTTGTAACTACAAGACTTACACTTTCGTGAAACAGGGCCCTGAAGTCATTTAGTTTAGGGGGTGTAAGTAAAGACCTGACGAGACCTACTTGCTAAATAACCCAATCTGATCATTTATAACATTATAAAATAAATTAACAAACTAAACTAAATAAAAATACATCAAATAAAAATATAATTGATGGTGAAGCGCTAGTGCATAAATGCAATCATGGAGACTAACACAAATTCTAATAATAAAATAAAGAAAAGGTAAAAATAATTCATTTAAAAAAGATAAAATTACAATAACTTAGGAAAAGATAAAACACTTCAATATAAAAAAAAATATATATTTTACATACTCCAGAAAATAATAACAACAATAATGACCAAGAAAGGAAGCAATAATAGATAAAGAGCAAGAAATAAATAAATACAGAAAAAAGAAGCAAATCCCCCTATTTACTTCAATTGTACATACAACCAGTCCATAAATCTCTAGATATAAACTGCTAACCGGAATTGCTATTTATTTTATTTTTTACTCCATCTCTTGGGCCTTTTCACATACGAAAAAGAAATAAATAAAAAAACCGCAGAAAGAAGACAATGATAAATAACCCGATTGAAAATATACTGTTTTTGAATACAACCAATGAATATTATTATATACAAAGATTTATTCGAAAAATAGTGTTTTTATTATTATTACTATAATTTTATTTCTCCCTACTCTCAACTAAACGGATGAAGGGAAAGTATCAAAATACTTAAATAGCCATACATCTAAAATTTTGATGTCGGCACCGGAGGTCCGGGGTTCGCAGCCCGGGCTATGCTCTAAAACTTTATGAATAGTATTTGTATTAAAGTGATTTCGCCAACTTTAATTAATTCTTAGAGTGTAGTAGATGCAACCCACCTGAGGTGACTCCCGCAGGGTGAATACACTGATGGGACAAAAGACCTTAAAACGAGCATTTTATTTTTATTTTTATACATCTAAAATATTTTTAGCATATCCAACATAGAAAATAACTTATTTTGACTTGATTTTACTGAAGCATCAATATTTAAGAGCTTCTTTGAAATCGAAAAGAACTTAAAAGATAATAAAAAAATTTAATAAACACGTTTTTCCGACATATATTAAAATTAAATTAAAAAATTGGGTGCGGGGTACCTCGGAACATTTCCTCATCACATCGGATTGGATACCCTCATCTTCTCTACATCGGACTCGATTCGTTTGTCCTCAGGATATACAGGTCATTAAATTTATACTGCAACACGTATAAATTTATATATTTACAAATAGTAAATACATTTTTTATTTCCAGACGGTCACCCAACCAGGTACTGACTTCGCTTAATGCTACTTAACTTTCAAGATCTAACAAAAATCAATAATATACTTGTCGTATTGAAAGCAACTTGGTGTACATATTTATGAGATAAAGGGACATACTTGTAAAAAATTTTAATTTAATTTGATTATTTACCCACATTTTAAATTCTTTTAAAAACGTATATTTGTTATTCGATAAAAATTTAAGTAATACTAATAATGAGATGAAACTTGTCACATATGTTAGTCTTATACACGACTACGTCCGAGCCAAATCTAATATATTATATTATATAAAATATAAATACATATAATACATATAATAAAAATATACTATAAAAAATATAACACCATGAATAAAAAACAGGTAACAAACAATATAAATAGTATTTACTCAAATATTTTAAATTTAAAAAGACCCCCTAAAAATACAGTGCCTCCGTCAACACTGAGTTTTCTGTCATTAATTCTAAATTATTTTCAATTTTATAAGTTTCGTTTAAAAACTTTTTGGATAACAATTTTAGTTTTATTTTGGATTCACATGAAGATGTTGAGCTACGCTCAATGAAACGTTGTAAAAAATTATTAAATAAATTAATATATATAGGGCTGCAGTCTTCAAAAAATTTAAACTATTTATATTTTACAAAAATTACATTTTTAAATTAGCTAATCAGATTCATCTCTTTGTTCTTCATAATTACATGTTTATTAAACATTAAATTTAGCATAAATAACTAGTTCAAACATACAACATTTCAACATCATGTCGACCTATGTTGTGTTATATTTCTCGTTTATTTAAACTTCTGTCTGTCAAGTCGACAGTAAATTTTCAAATTAAACCGTCGTCCCGAGTTTATCTTCTTCACATGTTATTTGAACAATTTTATTATATTTATTTTTTCGTATTTGGTTTTTGCTTCTATAATAATTTTTGTTAATTCTATTCTAAAATAATTGCTTCTAATAATTCATCTCTAAACTATTAAATTTGGTCTAATTGATATTTCTACGTTAACATTTATTAATATACTCTTAATATACGTTAACATTTATAGTATAATATACGTTAACATTTATAGTATAATATACGTTAACATTTATAGTATAATATACGTTAATTTTTATAGTATAAAATACGTTAATTTTTATAGTATAATATACGTTGAAAGTCAGTTTTACTTTCCTCATTTACACCTTAGGTATATAGGAAAAGTATTGTGTTTGCAAAACTCCGAAACCGGGATGTCACCGGAATTAGGTGTTTTAAGGCCTCCTAAGAGGTTTTTACAAAATGTCTGTACATATGTGTGTGTGTGGTTGTTATCGACGTAGCTCCCAGTGTATTTATGCTAGAGATTTGAAACTTTGATCAAAAATTAATCTATAGGTGCAATTGTATTATCCGGAAAATATTTTTTATGCCGACATTAACCGGAGAAAAATTAAATTTGCGAAAAATGATGCGATGATATAATAATAAAATATATATATATATATATATATATATAATATATATATATATATATATATATATATATATATTTATAATATAATAATAATGAAAACAAAAATACTAATCGTATTTAATAAAAAAGTTTCTGAGTAGCTCGGAAACTTCCTTCCTCTACAGACCGACGAAGACGTATGTCGAAAATTTTCTAAAATCCACAACACCTATATTTTTCACCCTCTGTAAGTTATTATTATTATCTTTAATATTTTATATATACATAATACATACATACATACATATATATATATATATATATATATATATATATATATATATATATATATTATATATATATATATATATATATATATATATATATATATATATATATATATATATATATATATATATATATATATCAGTGTGTGTGTTTATGAATGACCTCATATCGGGCAATCAACCATGTGATTAAATAAGTAGTGACTAGGTCTGCCTAGGAAAGGATACACTGCATGCTGAAAATTAGCCAAACGCCAAGTATAACAAACAATATGAAATATTAATACAGTATTGGGCAATAACAGACAGAGTGGCCGTAATTTACTTGGTAAAACATAACATCATCAATCACGTCAATTTTTAAGCTAACTTATAAGTAAGGAACATAAATAAATAACGAACATTAAGTAGTCCTCAAAGTTATGCTAACATTTAACTTTATCAAGAAACTTCGTCAATTTTGCAAAAGACATCTAACAGACAAACGAACTTTAACTCATCTGAAGGAAAATAAACAGATGGAAATGTAGTAATTTTGGAAGAAACTGACAGCGCTTGATATTATGCTTAAACCAACTTAAGTTTCATCTTGATCAAGTTTAAAAGGTTTTCAGTTTTAAGTAAACCAATAAGGCTTTAAGTTTTGGTATTTAATCAAGAGTTGAGAGTTCAGTTTGAGAGATGCTGAGATTTTATCAAAGCAGACATGGTTCAAAGAGGTGTGACGTCATAAAATTAGAAAAAAAATATTTTACATTTCATAAAATAGGAAGAAGTCTCCCCACAAAAATATATTTTTTACAGCTAAGCGCTTTTAACCTAACAAGAGGCCATCATCAGTGCTAGCCGTCGAATAAAGAAGAGGGTGATGGAAGAGTCTTACAGGTCGGATATCAAAGATAGACTTTTTTTATTTAACATTTATTGCTTCCATGTCTCACTCCTGTTAATAGAATTTTAATACTAAAAACCACAATCAATGACAACCAAAAACTGAGAAAAGTGTCTGTATATGTGTGTATGTGTTCTATTCTGGTGAACCAGATACAATCTAAAACTTAGTAAAGCTCAACGAATTGATCTCTATTACATAAAGAAATAAATTTGTATCAAATTTCAACTTAATAGAATTTTTTCGATGTTTAACAATTTTTTGAAAAACGTATACACGCCATTAAAATAATGAACTAACCTTGTTAATGAGAAAATATTTTGGCCTTATAAAGGACTACATGTGTGCAAATTTCAAATCGATTCAAACATATTAATTTAAAGTCATTAAGCTGCCTGATAAAAGCCATTTTTTTATCTTGCTAATATTGATAGTTAATAACAAAATAGTGACTCATGATACTAAAATATTCACTTTTAATGTTTAATATTTAAATAAATATAACTCACTATCTAGTCAGCAATAGCAGAAACTTACCTGTAATAAAAAAATATTAATTAATATACATACAAATCAAAGTAGGAATAAAATAAAATATAATAATTAAAATAATAATAATAAAAATAAAATTGTTTATTTCCACCAAAATAAATACAAATACAAATTACATAATATTATTTTACAATATTTGATTATTTAAAAACATATTGTACAAATATATTTGTGTTAGTTAATAATTTGGCGAGGGCCCTCAGTAGGAGTTAAAACACCTAGAGCGAGGGTCCTGTCTCAAAATAAAATAAAATTTAAAACCCACGGGAATGATGTTCCTCAACAAATCGAAAATGCTACGTTTGTCCTCACGATATCGAATTGCTACGATTATCCTCACTATAATGGATTTGCTACGATTATTCTATATATTTGATAAATGATACAGATTCGATAAACGACATGTACACGTTTAAATTTTAATAAACTTGAATAAACATAATACCCTAAATTAATGTATAAATGACGAACACGAAATGACGACAATGTTTTAGTCATTCGTTTATGAATTTTTGAAATTTTGCTGAGTCAAAAAATGACGTCACGGCTTTTCTTCAGGAAAGCACAACTAGATCAAAATATTGACATCTGTAATAAGTTTCAACTTTCTAGTTAAACACAGCGAGCTGCGATAATAAATACAACACACACATATAAAGACAGAGAACATTGTAAAAACAACTTAGGAGGTTTTAAAAGCACCTCAAAAATTTTAATTTTGTTGAGATCCTAATTTCGGATGTGTAGTGCAACCATAGTTGATCCTATACTATTTTTCTATATACACGGCATAAACGATGAAAATTCCATATAAATCAATTATAATAACTTAAGACCTTTTTTGGACTGTTTTAAATTGTGATATCAAATAAATTAATGAAGACTTCACAGTCCTTTTTTTTATTAAAATTTATTGAAATAAATTCACGAAGAGCTTTCACCCAGGGATTTTATCTTAAAATCTTAATTTTTCCTTTACCTTTTTGTAATTTCATTTAAAATTTATTTACTTAGTTAGACACGTGACATAAAAAACATTCAAAATTTTATTCATTTTCAAACTTTCTCATTTTGTCATTTTAAGAACTGAAGAAGCTCAGGATCCCTGGGCGAAAGCTCTCCGTGAATTTATTTTCAATAAATTTTAATAAAAAAAAGACTGAAGTCTTCATTAATTTAATTGATATCATAAATCAATTATAATCTAAAGATTTCTGAGATTATCCTCATTTTTTATTATTCACGTGTTATTCGGGTGAATTTTACTTATTTTTATGTTATTAGTACTCGTATGCGATCACATTTAGCGTTATTACTTTAAATGATCAGTTGAAACAATTAAATAATCATTATAAACTACATTCATCAAATAAGAAGAAATGCTGAGGTAATCAAGCGAATATAGAAGCTAATTTCAAAAATATAAAGGACAGGCATTGAGGAATAAGGGAAAGCCTGCTATTAGACAGATAAAGGTGACAATAAAGGCTTAGAAAGACTAAGGTAGCCTAGTTAGGATGTTTAGGCTGCGAAACCGACTAGAGGCCTCACTGATAACTCAGGCATTCCTGCTTTAAAAGGTGCCTTTGAAGAAAATTTTAGATATATTTTCTTCTAAAGAGGTTAAGCTAAATTTCCATTCAAAAATAAGGCTTGTTTTTTGTTTCAACGTAAGAAAATGACGCTTAGGGCAGGTTTTTATGCTACAATTGTTACATTCAACGATTATGTATTTATTCAGAAATGTATGTTATTTACTACTTAAATTATAAGCGCTAGTGGATTTTATACCATAAGGATGTAAATAAAAGTCTATCCACAAATAAATTTCAACCAATTTAATGATGAAAAAACATTTTTAGTCACATCACACATTTACCACATTTTTAGTCTGCATCCAGTCTCAAATCTTGTAACAAGACTCAAGAGAAAAAATTAGCTTCTTCTCACCGGTACTGAGGATGACC
>JACMZG010001911.1:14155007-14195007 GCA_018340805.1 Microvelia longipes
GTCTTTCTTCTAAACAGTTCGAAACGTAACGTTTAATTGATCTTTATTTATTTATTTCTATATAGTAATATTTTCTGTATTTATATTAGTATGTGTTTATATTATATGAATTCTCTTATAGATTGACAGTGCATGTGGTTTCAAATTATACAAATTGATCTTGCTAAATGAACAGATAAAGAATAAGATAAAACAAAAACAATCAACAAGTAAACACAAATAGAATAAAATATGAACTCGGGGAGTTAATTAGAAAGAAAAATGATAAAAAAAGATTAAATAATAAAAGGTGAGAAAGACAAAAGAATACCAAAACAATGTTACAAAAGAGTCAGGAATGATTTGGAGGGATTGTGAGTTCTGATAGGATTGGACGAGGGGTCCTTTTGAATTCCAATCCTGACCTGATAAAACAATTGACAAAAACAACTCGTCCATTCATTTGAAATTCCATTCAATAAAACCTTAGTATCCAATCTAATCCAATTATTATGTGTGTGTAGGTAAAATATACAATGAGATTCAAAAACAAAAAATTAAAATGAAAAAAATAGATGATGAGACGAAAACAACAACAAATAAGGCATGGGAAAGTATAAATCTTGTTTGACGTCGATTGTTTATCAAACTGATGAATCCGATGGCTAATAAAAGAACAATAAATTAATCAAAGTAGGTATAGTAAGAATCGTACTAAGTCATCAATGAGAATGTATTCCTTTTGATTGAATAAGTCAGTCAGGTCTGTATACTTAAAAGCTCAATATCAATCAAAATATAAAAGTTTGAAATTAGCCGCTATGAAAGTAAATACTGTATGGTAAAGATTGTACAACATTAGAATCATTTTTTATAACACTGGTCAGCTAATTTTAATTACTAAGGCCTGTATTCAAAGACATTTTCCTATCATTTTCCTTAAGGAGAATGTTAGGAAAATGTTTTTAAGCCACGAAAACCATGTTTTTTCCACTTTTAAACACGGGAACGATCATTTAAATTTCGTGGCTTAAAAACATTTTCCTTAAGGAGACCTAACATTCTCCTTAAGGAACTCTTAAGGAGAATGTTAGGAAAATGTCTTTGAATACGGGCCTAAGTCTAAAAACACAAGTTAGCTTATAAAACAGAGGGACATAAAGGCAAAATTGTGTCAACACCGTTTTAAAGAAAAATAGAGGGAATCGGACAACTCTAGAGTTTAGTCCAACTGTAGAGGTTCTCTTAAGGAATTGGCCTGGAGGTTGCTCTTTAAATTGCCTTTTTGAGTCTTAACGTCTAATAAGCTCTATACACACACACACACACACAATATATATATATATATATATATATATATATATTAATATATATATATATATATATATATATATATATATATGTATATACATACAGATTAATAACTCTACAACTCAAACTTTCAAAGAAGGTAAGAATGAAGAATAACATTGAATGCGTAAAATTAAAAACTATACCTTACTGCAGAACTAAAATGTGGTACGTCTATAACAAGGTGGTAGAATAGTAAATCACTGGTATGAGACGAGTGAGGATTGGCGATAGTTTTTTACGTTGGAAGGAACAGGTTCCTTCCTCAACATTAAAGACCCTTGTTTTGAAAAGAAAAAAAAACAAGGACACAGGGAGCTTTTTACTCAAAAGAAACTTTTTATCAAAATTTCGGACCCACTTTGCTCGTCCTCTAAATGTCATGCTTATCCAAAACTAAAGGTAGTCTTACTACGTTCGACGTCAAAATAGAGTACTGAGCCTAAGCGAAGGTTTAAACTAGGTCCTATAAGTTGAAACAATACAAAGATAAACAATTTAAAGTTGTAGGCTGTCAATGCTTGAAAATTTCAAAAGTGTATTTTGAAAAAAAAAATGGCAACTCCATTAGTAAATTGATTCATCTCTTATAAATTTACATTCGATTTCAAAGTGTTTTTTTTATTTTTTTTAGAATTTTGAGACAAATAACCAACACGATATAAAGAAAACATTTCCAGGACAGCACAATAAGTTGACACACAGCACAACTTGACATAAAAATCATACTTAAGGTTTAGACCTTAAGTATGATTTTTGTGTCAAGTTTTAACTCTTTAGCATGAACACAGTGGAAGTAATGCCAACACAGACACACACAGCATGATGAGAACAACTCAAAATGCCTTATAATTGCATAAAACAAATAATATTAAACTTCAGTTTCAGACTTTTAAGGTTACCACAATACTTTTCCATTATACCAACGGTAGAAGGAGAGGAAAAGTAAAAATGCAAAAGAGTATCAAAATTATTTAAGTGGTACTAATAACCAAATTTGACAAAACTGGATAAAAATGTAGGAAGTATTTGCTGAATACGACAATTTTGTAGGGGGAGTATACGTGCACGGCTTTAAGGCACTCATTAAGGAATAAAGAGTTTGTCAAAAATTTGAGGTTAGAAAGGTGATACTTACGGCGTCATAAACTCATAAACATAAATATATAACATTGAAAGTAGCATAATATACACCACATATTAGTGTAAAATACACCAATTCTTCAGTACAAAATGGCTTCAGCTTCAAACTCTTTCAGTAAATTGATTCACCTATTATAAATTAACATTCGGTTTCAAAGTATTTTTATTTTTTTAGGATTTTGAGACAAATAAGCAACACGATCTAAAGAATACATTTCCAGGACAGCACAACTAAACCTTAAGTATGGTTTTTGTGTCAAGTTTAAACTCTTTAGCATGAACACAGTGGAAGTAATGTGAACTCACATCATGATGAGAACAACTCAAAATGCCTCATAATTGCCTAAAACAAATTTGATTAAATCTCAGTTTCAGACTTTTAAAGTTACCACTATACTTTTCCATTATACAACGGTAGAAGGAGAGGTAGAGGAAGAGAGAGGAAGAGTATCAAAATTATTTAAGTGGTACTTTTTACCAAATTTGACAAAAACCGGATAAAAATGTGGGAAGTATTTGGTGAGTACAATAATTTTGTAAGGGGAGTATACAAAATTATAGGAATAAAGAGTTAGTCAAAATTTTGAGGTTACCAAAGTGATAATTACGGCGAGTCATAAACTCATAATCATAAATAGAATATAATATTATACGTAGCATAATATATACCACATATTAGTGTAAAATACACCAATTAGAGCAAACTTACTAATATAATTAACACAGTTTTTGAACCATTTGGAAGTAAATACAATTTTTAGCGTATTGAAACACATGAAAAGCGTCAATATAAGCGAACGTTAACCTCGTCAATCTGAATAATATCCACCGTAGATCAATAACATCCTGCTTGGTACAGAAAAACATTGTTGCAAAACAAAAGTGTTTTTTAAATTAATCATAAATATTTAGCATCAACTATTAAAATCAAATAAAGTACACAGCAAACTAAACAGTTTTTCATTTTATTAAAACCTGACTGTATTTTACAATATCAGCACATTCGTAATGTAAAACCTGACTGTATTTTGCAATATCAGCACTTTCATAATGCAAAACCTGACTGTATTATACAATATCAGCACATTCGTAATGTATTTCAATTTTTGGTCAAACTCTAGAGTCTGATCAAAAACGAAGACATCAGGAGGTGTTTGCTTTTGTAGGAATTGTTTGTTGCTGACATTTGGCGTTATTCTAGATATTAAAAAAAAATGGAAAAAATGGAGTATTTATGGATAGATGTGAATTTTTCTGGCATATAAGTTACAAACCAACAACTTAACAGAGTTGAATTAGACTTAGTACAAAAATATAACCTTCTAGAGAAAGAACTGATAAGATTTTAGAGGAAATACAGCATAGCGTCCATAAATAACGGTCATTTATTTATTACCCAGTTATCAAAGTTGACAAATATAACCATAAAAAAGTTGACAAATATACCCAGTTAAATAAGTTGACAAAAATAATCATAAAAAAGTTGAAAAATATACCCAGTTAACTAAGTGGACAAATATACCCAGTTAACCAAGTTGACAATATAACCATAAAAGTTGACAAATATACAAGTTAACTAAGTTGATAAATATACCCAGTTAACTAAGTTGACAAATATAACCATAACAAAGTTGAAAAATATACCCAGTTAACTAAGTTGACAAATATACCCAGTTAACTAAGTTGACAAATATACCCAGTTAACTAAGTTGACAAATATACCCAGTTAACTAAGTTGACAAATAAACTCAGTTAACAAAGCTAGCAATAACAGAGTTTACAAGTATACCTAGTTTAAAGTTTACAAATATACCCAGCTATCAAAGTTAGCAAATATACTTAGTTAACAAAGTTAGCAAATATACTCAGATAACAAAGCATAAAAATAATCACTCTTCCAACTATCCACCAATAAAATGGTGGACAGTTTTTATTGGATGTGACGGAGTCAAGAAATTCTTGTGTTATAGCGACCTAGCATTATCGAATTACACCTCATAACAAATTTCAAATGAATAATTCATACAACTTGCCACTATTATAACATAAAGTTACTAATAATGAATATTAATAACCACAGGAAGACTAATTGGTTCGACTCCACAAGGAGAGAAAGTTAATTCTTAAATAATGTCTTCCATATTTTACAACTTCCACTAGAAAGTCAGAACCAGAACGACTTCTAGGAGGTATCAAACCAGTTATAGAGCTAAAAATTTGCTACATTCATTCGCTACTTAAATTATAAAGAAAGCGTTTAAAATTAACAAAAAATTAATAAAAAATCTGCCAAATTTGGAACTAAGATTAGAAAGACGTAGCCTCACACTCAAAGATAACAACAGGTCCTTCTGCAGCCTGATGTTTTAACTTAAAATCTCGAGAAGCGAGCAAAGAAATTAATAATGTAACTTAATAACTAAAACACTTCACTCCACTACTTTAGTATATATAGTATAACTACTACTATAGTATATCATACGGTTATAATCAGCGGACAGCGAGGAGAAAATACTGCGAGGAACCCAATAATAATTATGGCCCTGGACATAGGCGTAGCCAGAGTTGCCTTTAGGGGGGCATCATATATATATATATATATATATATATATATATATATAATATATAATATATATATATATATATATATATATATTATATTATATCTGTGTGTGTGTGTAAGTATTACAAATAATTAAAATAAAGTTTATGTTTTGTTACTAGTTTTATTAAAATAGACTTAGTGAATAAAACAAAGTACAAATTATTATTGAACTGAACTCAACTGAATATGGCGGACATTTTAGTTCTTATTTTACTGATAATATCACCACTGACTTTTATATGCCGAACTAAAGAAGGTAAGTTAAGAGGAATTAAAAACTGCGAAATTTCTGTATGGGAGCAAGCTATAATCTAAAAATAATACTTCAGTAACAACAAAAGTTCTAGGTCTAAGAATAAAGTACTCACTTAAGTCCTAGTTTCATGACTGTAGTAACCACTTAAGTTCAAAGTCTAGGACTTTGAACTTAAGGACTTAGGACTTTGATTAAAAACCTACCCTGAACTGGATAATAACTTACTTTCAAATCCTAAATTTACTTTCAATTAAAGACGTACCCTAAACAGGATATTAACTTACTTTCAAATCCTAAATTTACTTTTAAGTAGAGATATACCCTAAGCTGGAATAACTTACTTTCAAATCCTAAATTTACTTTAAGTCTGGATAGTAACTTACTTTCAAATCCTAAATTTACTTTTAAGTAGAGATCTACACTAGCTGGATAATAACTTACTTTCAAATCCTAAATTTACTTTTAAGTAGAGATCAACCTAAGCTGGATAATAACTTACTTCAAATCCTAAATTTACTTTTAAGTAGAGATATACCCTAAGCTGGATAATAACTTACTTTCAAATCCTAAATTTACTTTTAAGGTAGAGATCTACACTATGCTGGATAATAACTTACTTTCAAATCCTAAATTTACTTTTAAGTAGAGATATACCCTAAGCTGGATAATAACTTACTTTCAAATCCTAAATTTACTTTTAAGTAGAGATCTACACTATGCTGGATAATAACTTACTTTCAAATCCTAAATTTACTTTTATGTAGAGAACTACACTATGCTGGATATTAACTTACTTCCAAATCTTAAATTTACTTTTAAGTAGAGATCTACCCTAAGGATAATAACGTAGAGATCAACCCTGGATAATAACTTACTTCCAAATTATAAATTTACTTTTAAATAGAGATCTACACTATGCTGGATATTAACTTACTTTCAAATCCTAAATTTATTTTCAACTAAAGACCTACTCTAAAGTGGATATTAACTTACTTATAATCCTTAATAGCAGCCAAAGAAGAAAGAGAAATTGCAAAGACATAAACCTAAGCCGAGAATTCCTTTCCCTTACAGTTTTCTTTATTCTTTGTTGACCTCTAAAGTCAAAAGGTTAACAAACAACATACGAAGTGCTAAAAAAGAATACTCAATTTTAATATAATAAAATCCCATTAATCTATTTGTTTTGCAATCCAGTAACTGTACTCTATAGATGAGCTTGATATTGTTTTTGTTGCAATGAAATAAAATAATATTACATTATAAACAAATTATGGCACACTATAGAGTACTGATTCGTTGAAACTCGGGTTTACGAATTAACACGAAGCTTAAGTTGATAATTTCTCGACTACTACTCGAGCTTAACCTTAAAGTCAAGTTCAAGGTGGTATGAACTTTTAACCTTTTCTTTTTGACTTGACCTCGAAAAGTTATCTAGTTATTCAAATTTAAAGTGATTTTCGCTATCTATTTTACCTTTGTCACGGGTAATAGTCACGCATTTCTAACTCATCAAATGATTTTATTTATTTTATTTTTCTTGGAGATGATAAGAGTACTATAGGTAATTTCCCTCTAATTTGCGTAACTCATGAATAAAATACATTTTTATTTTTATTCGCCATTAGGAAGAAAAGCTGTAATAATTGTTTGTAAAAATAAACAAATCGCTAAAAAAAATAGTTTGACAAAATAATACTAATATTGTTTATACTTTATTTTGAAAATTTAAAATAACCTAATTTTTGCTTTATAGTAATATCATACAATTACATTGATTAATAAATATGTTTAAATTATTTAAATGTTAGTTAAAAACATATATAGTGTAAATATAACCATAAAACAATTATCTCCGGTACTAAGATACGAACCTGGGCCTTAAGGTTTGAGTATCTTATATTGTCCCCCAAATATATCGAAAACTCACCCTACTCAAAATTTATTTGTTGCCTACCTCATTTAAAATTTCGAGTTATTTACAGCAATTTTTCAAAGTCTCCAGACCAGTTTTATGCGATTCAGCATAAAACGACCTTTTACCATAAAAAAATGAAGGGACCCAATTTTTTAAAGGCCGAAGAGAACCTTTGAAACAAATTTAGGCCACACTTCTAGATCCGATTCGCCAGACTTCTAAATGCCGCTCATCCCATTAGCAATTTGTTTGCAAAGGAAATTGGCTATAATGTTATAAAGCTAAGTGTAATCAACATTGAGACACTAGCTAACATTGAAAATGTTTAAAGCTAAGTTGAACATTAAAAATATTAATAACCTAGATTCAGATACTGCATTAGATATTAGATTCAGACACTGTGTCTGAATCTAATATCTAAAGCTAAATCATGGACTCATTCTTCTTCCTTTTATTTCTTCAACGGTTTTGCACTGATGATGGCCTCTAGCTAAGTTGAAAGCGCTTTGCCAATAAAGTATTTATTTTTTGGAGTGACTTTTCATTTAACTATTTATGATGAACTCCATTCACGCTCATTTTCAAGATGTATAGTGCGAGAGTGTAAATGAGTTAACACTAAGCATTGGAAGATAACGAGTTCTTCTCTTAGTTCCCAGGAATTGTGAGCGGGAGATACAAAATGTTGGCTGCAAGAAGCGAGTGAACGTAACGGTACTTACTAACCTTTTTCCCGTGTAGATTCCTTTCTATAATAATGACATCTTAACTTGCTTGCAAAACATTTTATAATATTTGTAAGATATAACAAGGCAATCAGTTAGATTATATTTACTAGAAGAAAATTATGTCATTATTTCATTTCAGCTTCTTACTGCTTCGTAATAAACTATTAAAACTATTATTAAATTTATTATTTAAATTTATTATTTAAAATTTAAATTTATTTATTTATTATTATTATTAAACTCCAAAATAGTAGAAAAACGCGTCCAAGTTAAATTAACAAATAACGCCAAGGTAGAAAGATAAATATATAAAAATTAAAAAGGATTATGTTCTTTAAATTTGTATATTTCACAACTTCAGGCAATTTTAAGTGAATCTTTAAAGTAGTATTGTAATATTATTTGTCGTAATACTAATTAAACAATACTAGGTTCTAAATGACAAATCTTCCGTGGATAATATTTTTAAATAAAGGACTTTGTCATAACCGGGTATGCAAAAATTTCAATGTTGGTGTGAGCTACTTACTTATACAATAATAGACCATTCATTAAAGTGTTTGGTTCTATATATATATATATATATATATATATATATATATATATATATATATATATATATATATAATATATATACATATATATATATATATATATATATATATATATATATATATATAATATATATATATATATATATATATATATATATATATATATATATATATATATATATATATATATATATATATATATATATATATATATATATATATATATATATATATATATATATATATATATATATATATTATATATATATATATATATATATATATATATATATATAATACTTGTGTGTGTGTATAATTTTATTGTAAGAGGCGTTCGGACGCTAAGTGCTATACTGCCGCGCTATAAGTTAATTTTCAATTATTTTAGCCAAAAACTTAATTTTTATCGATATATGTCAGTCGATAAAACCGGAACTAATGCTGAGAACAGGTTTTTATCTGCATTTATGTGTTAACCAAACATAAATGTTATACACACTTAGAATATATACTCGTAATACACACTGTGTAATTACTCTATACAGTGTAACATAATACATCTGTGTAACTTTTTGAAGTTTTGTAATTTTTTGAAATTTTCGCTGCGTCAATATTGTGGGTTAATGACGTCACAAATTTTTCAAAAACAATTGCGTTAATATTAATTACTTACATTGTCAATATTTGTACCAGATAATTATTCCTTTGTAAAAAAATTGTTAAATTCATTATTATTGATAACAAAAAATGTAAAATTGCATGTAACTTTTCTACGTGTCTCTTAAGAAAGTGAATTTCCTCTGAAAACTTTTTAGCATAAAATTTACGAAGTTGGTTATAATTAAATATACATAAAATCCAAACTTCCAAGAAAAACGAATAAGTACTCGAAAAAAAGATATGTGAGTTGTTTAAATAATGAATTTTACAAAGATTGAGTTATGTTAAACCCGCAAAGAGAAATTCGATCTGAAGCAGATTCTTTCAGTGTTAATTTCAAAGGGTTTCGTGTTTGACGGGTTTAGAGTGTAACAGGCTGAGAGTGTAAGAGGCACTAGCATGCAAGCAGCGTAGCTTGTGATACGTTGAATACAAACAATCTATACGTTAGTTATTCTCTACATGTTCTCTTGGATGCTCTTTACTTAGAATGTTACTCAAGAGAATTACTTGGGAATTACTCCCAGGAATTACTGTTAAGGAATTACACCCTGGTTTAAAGTTTTGAAGAATTCTAAAGGAATGCTCAACCCTTTAAGGTAAAAAGAGGGTTCGTTTAATGTTTAACAATGAGATTGGGAAAATATGTTTTAACCGTTAAATTTTCTAAAAGGGCTTTTTGATAGGCATTTTTTCTTTTTAGGAAAATTACACTGGAATCGATAGTCTGTAATTTACTTACTTTTCAGTTTTAGTTTAAAGCACAACGCATTTTAGTACAACTTATATTTAAGCAGGACTGGAATTATTATGCTATCGAAGAAGTACATAAATATTTTATGAAGGTTTAGGTCTTCTGGTGGAGACCGGGTCAATGTAGATAAAGAATCTGACGTTTCGCTTCCACTGTGAGAGACATCTTCAGGGATGTAAAACATCATGGATGTTTACCACCCACAATGCTCTACAAAACTGAACAGTTCAGTTTTGTTGATTAATTGACATTTCAACTCACGAGTAATTGACATCTATCTCACATGCTCGGAACCACACATGTAGTCTCTTTCAAAGGACGAAACACAAATAGATTTTCATCCTCGCATAAAAATCCTAGAGGCCCTAACCGGGATTGAACCCTGACATTCCAGGTAGCAGACACGCGTGCTAACCATTACACCAACCGCAATTCCATTGACACATACATCATAGACTTAAACAAAACACTACAATGACTCTGTCAATACTTAAAATTACGACCACACGAATAGCGAATGCTGTCTTCCATATTTCTAAGTCATGTTAGTAGCCTATATCGGTCAAATTAACTTAAGTTCTGCAACTATTTAACTTAAAGATAATAATACCTATTACGTTTTAAAATAACGAATAACAACAAATTTTTGCTAAAAGGAGTTCCTCTACCCGAAGGAAGATATGTATTGGTAAAAGCTTGCACTCGAACCGTATAATAGAGGAGATGGCGGATAAATTATTAGCTATGCTAAATACAGCTTTACATGTGATAATTAAAATAACAAATAGTCATTTATTTCCTCTTTGTAGCATTATTAATGTTAATAATAATAATAATAGAATGGCTTAATTTAGAAAAATACAAATTAAATTACAAAGTATTTAACCAGATAAAAAAGGATAGAATTTTTTCTTAGTTTTATTTTCTGCCTATTCCAATGGTACTTGCTATACCGTCAGGAGGAGGTTATTAGCAATAACATTTTATTAGTTTATTTTTTTATTCCTTTATTCATAATTTTTTTTTTTGGAGCATTATTAATTTTATATTTTAACTCCCACATCTTAATAAGACATTAAAACAAAAAAGCTTAAAGTTCTATAACAAGAACAAAAAATCGGGTGCGGGGCACCTCAGAACTTTTCCTCAAAAAATCGTACACAAGTAATTCAATTAAAATTAAATAATGCGGATAATGAGATGGAACTTGGCACATAGTTAGTCTTATACATGTGAGCCAAATCTCATATAGATCGCAACATTTTTTCTCGTTTTATATTTTTTTTTAAAATGAGTCATTATTGTGAGTTAATGACGTCATAAATATTTTCCGAATAGCACATAGTTTCAACAAGTTTGGGAGCTACGGTGATAACAGACACACACACACACACACAGATACAGACAACTTAGTGATAACTCGAGGCCTTTTTTCAGGAAAATGTCACCGGAATTATTCGGTTTAGGACTACATTCGAGGGCTCTCACATTGGCAAGATAGAGCACCCTAAATTGTTAACAATTCTTTAAAAAATAAAAAAATAAAAAAGTGCAAAAAAGAGTATAATGGTATTGTTTTTAAAATGATAAATAAAAAATATATTATTATTAGACCTTATAAAGGCTAAAACGGATAATTCCGGTGACATCCTTGTATTGGATTTTTTGCAAGCACAATTCTTTCCCAATATACCTACGTTATAAATGTGGAAAAGTAAAAAATTAATTATTTAGCTTTATACTATACCTAGCACTTTATGCATCTCTAGGCTTTCAAAGATAACTTCTCACAAAATTATAGTTGACTAGATAATTAATACCACACAAACAAACAAAAAACTTAAAACTAATACAACATTCAATTAAAACTAATTCACACAGTTAAATTAACAAATAAAATCAATAAATTAATAAATTTTTCCTTTTAATAATAGAACTCTTAGCTTTTTTGTGTAACTTTTATATCAAGAACCAATAAGCAATATTAGCAATATGAAAATCTCAAATAATACTTACAAAGTTTTCAGTAAAAGACTTTAAAAACATAGAAAATGTATTCTTTCATTTCTTTCATGAAAATCTTTATATTTCACTCGACTTTAGAAAAGTTTAGACTCAAAGAAATAAATATCAAGTTCCATTTTTGTAAAGTTGATAACAAAGAAACAAGAAGAAAGAAAGAATCTGTTAAAGTTAATTCAAAGCAAGTAATAAAAAGAAATTTTTTTTTCAAGTCGGATACATTTTTTTAAAAATTTCTAATACTTTAGATTCTTTATAACTTAAAAATGTAAGTATTTTATTTAACTTTAACGTATACTTATTTTAAGAATTACACATTTTTAAACAAAGTAAATTACAATAATTTATAAAATGTTATTAATTTTAAATCAATAACATTTTATTGTCTTTAAGATCAATCAGTGAAATACAAAAAAATAATCTTTAAAAATAATATTGTTTTTATTACTACAAAAATAAAACTGGTTCAAAGGTTTTTAAAACTTACAGGAATTAAAAAAATGTAAATAGTTAATAGGAAAGAAGCGCTGAAAAGGTAAGAAACGTTTATAGATTCAAAAACAGATAGATTTGAAGTTTTCTTCCGCGCTATATAAGAAATTATTTGCGGCTTTTATCAAATCAATAAAATAATACAATTTCCATCACCTTAATCAAATTGAATTTCACCTAATATGATGTAAAAAATAAAAAGCTCACCTCTAAATAAGACTTTACTAGGTAACCCGCGTCCGGACTCACCTGAGAACAGATCAGAATATTTCTATTAATAAAAAATAAATTCTAAAATAAATAAAAAAATTATAACATGAAATCACTAAATCAACATAGAGGCAAATTTGAAAGTAGTGAATACAAAACAAAACATGGTCAGATGATAGAAAAATTCTGGCGCGAATTTCCTTTGAAATGCGCACTATCTAGCTAATCAATCTAATTTTCGCTTAATTTTTTAATGTATATATAACCTGAGCAGTAGCGTCACAACGTGTGATTTTTTTGAATTTTTCAAAACAAATGCGCCTATTTACCCAATAGATTATACACACACTACACGGCGATGATTTGTTCGCACTCATATTAAGCTAAGCTCTTTTAGCTTAATATGAGTTTAATTTTAACTTTAACGCATTTTCTTTGAAAAAAAAAATAATAATAACCCTACAAATGAACTTTTTAATATTCTTTAAAACATTAAAATAAAATTTATCTAGTGACAATGTTAATAAAAGAAGACAGGAGTCCAAATATAGTTGAAAGCAACTACCGAGCTTTCAACTTTTTTTTTACTGATTATAACTTGTTGTTACCCTATACTTCTTTAATCTTATGCTACCTTCATTTTTGATAACTCTAATCTTTTGTTGTTTTCTCTTACATTATATCTTTTTACATTTTTTACATCATTTTCATCTTACATGATATTGCATGTTGTTGGTTTATTTAGTTTAATGTTTATAGTCTTGTTGTTTATGTTTTAATAAATCTATTTACCCTGATGACGACCAGGATCCCTGGTTAAAGGCTCGGTCGTTGTTTTTCAACTATATTTGGACAGATATCTCCTTTTATAAACCTTTTCACTAGTTAATTTTTTTACAGTCCATTAATACCTCTTTTTGATTAAACTAAAACATAATTTTATTATTAATTATACAAATATTTAAATATTCCATAAAATAAATTATATTAGACTCTAATGCCAAAGTAATATTTATATATACCTTATATTCATTTATTTAAAATGATATATAAGAAAACTAATTTATAAGAACTATATAAGAAATTAATTTAAAAAATTATGTATGTGTATTGTATATATATATATATATATATATATATATATATATATATATATATATATATAATATATAATATATATATATATATATATATATATATATATATATATTATATATGTTAGAAGAATTTAATTTTTAAAAAACTAAGTAGTTTTTTAAAAAATCCATACATACTGGAGTCATTCCAAAGATCTATTTTACTTTTTCCGGAAAATTCCCCCTTTGTACTAGAATGCCAACTTAATACCGACTTATATCTTTAACTAAAAACTACTATCTTTGTTTAGACGTAACCAGTACAGATCGACGATACAGTAATATTGTATCGAAAGCTTTTTTTTAATTTTTTATCATTGAAGGAAAACTCAATCAATAACTATTAATTGACATTAAATTTATACACGTATTTATAATTTTATTAGGTAACATATATATTTATATAAATGTTTTGTAAATAGTTAGACTACAGCACCAAGGAAAACTAGGGCTGCCCAAACCTTTTTCTTATGGTTTATTTACGCTTTTTTGGTCCTTTTCAGTATTTTCTACGTTTAAAATATTTAGTTTCTTTTTGCTCGTAAAATCCTAGCATGATTTCAATGTCATAATTTCTAGTTATGAGTTCCATTCCGAGCAATGTTTCTATATTTTCCTCCGTGTTTTAAGTTTTCATATTTCTCGCCCGGTTTATATTTGTATCTAACTGTGTCTTCAACCCCCCCCCCCCCCTTAACTTTTACTGTCTCTACTTCCAGACCTTATATTACTTGTCCTCGAATCGTAAATCTTACTTTTTTGTTTCGTACTTAACTTTATTTTAGTGTCTTTCCAATATTTTATTCTATATTTCTTTACACTTAATCTTATTTATAGTCTCGTTTATCATAGTTTATTTTTAAAGGAAATGTTTTTCAAGTCATTAATTTTACTACTTTGAATGATACATTTTAAATTATTTATTTTAAATGCTTAATATTTATGTAGTGTGTATTATAGTAGATTTAAAAAACAGAAAAGAACATAAATATTATATGTATCATAATATATATATTATGGTATATAATATATATATTTATCTATGGTATAAATGAGGAAAAGTAAAAATACCTCTAATTCTAATAATAGACAAATTTATTTATTAATTCACTTTTTATTTCTAATTCCTTACCCAGGACCCGCGTGACCGATCAACCTAATTGAGGTTTTTTGTGGTTTTCCTCAATTTTTCAGGCAAATTTCCGCAGACTGCGTAGGAAACCCTCTTTGACACTCCTGCAAAATCCCTTTACAAAAAAAACCTATTCAAAACACTATCAAAAATATCATCTTTTGAAAATCTTGAAAAAAAAAATTAAATTAAAATACCCAAACCAAAAAAATTGGAAATTATCCTTAACCCAAACAAACCCCCTGACACCCCAAAAAAAACAAATTTCATACCAAAATAATTAAATAAATAAAATAAAAATAAAGAGTCACAAATCACCCCAAATCAATAAATAAAATATGGCTCCGGTTGACACAAAATAAATATTGTATACTTTTGCCAATAAAGAACTTGTTTAAAAAAAATTCTAATTCCTAAATGAAATTTAACACCTTTAGCTAAACTTTTATGACAATGCATTAAGTAGAGACTTGGGTTTTTTTATCAACTAGAAAATGATTTAGGATAAAATTAAAGCAGCAGGAAAAGCTGTTCACCTGAAACCTTAATACACTCTAATTGAAAAGCCAAATAAAGCTTTAACAAAAAATACTATAATTAATTAAAGTCTTCTGAAAGTCTAATGTTACTTAACTTTACTTTTTAGTATCACTAAGATCGAGCTTCAAAATTAACGCGTTATGTTTGTTATGGAATTAAGGTTTTTCATTTATGTTATAAAAATAGAGCCAAACAAAAAGATTTAGACCAATATTTCAATGTAAAAACTACAAAAATTCAAAACTTTACAAGTAATGAGCTAAAACGTTTCAAAAACATTTAAAATAGTCAATTTTTGTAAATTTGTAAAATAACTGAAGAAGAGCTGAAAATTAAAGTACATGAAATTATTTCATGGTATTTAACGACCTTACGCAAATTATCAATTTTTATGTTGTCCAACATTGCTACAATTTTTACAGTCAACTGATGTTTGTTTACAAATAGATAAAACTTATTTTAGAGATTCAATCACCTAAAAAGTCCCTGCCTTTACTATCTTTGAAGGGAGTAAAAAAATAGTCAAGTAATAATAACAAAAGAAAAGATAAAAGGTGCGAATGAAATTTCACAATACTTATATGATAAGAAGGAGAGGCTTGATTGACTTAGCACAGAAATAAATGACAGATTGAAATATTATAACTATTGAATAGTGAAATAATATCAAATATGAGAAAGAAGAACAGTTAT
The DNA here is from genome assembly GCA_018340805.1 of Microvelia longipes. NCBI lineage: Eukaryota > Metazoa > Arthropoda > Insecta > Hemiptera > Veliidae > Microvelia > Microvelia longipes. The sequence goes on from JACMZG010001911.1 coordinate 14,171,183, forward strand.
AAGATAATTAAACAGTCACATTAAAGACAATAAAAAATACGTCTGAAAGAAAATGATAAATTAATGCTAAGAAACAGTTAACTTCAGACTAAGTGAGAGAGACTATAAAGAATTGAAATTAATAATAATTTTAAGAGAAGAAAAAGAAGTAATTGAATAATTGACAAGGATAATAAGATTAACTATAAAATTAATATGGATTTTAGGATTAACAGAAATTAGAAGAAACAGTTTTTGTTTCAAAGGAAAAATCGGGCGCAGGGTTCCTCGAAGCTTTTTATCATACTCGCCAGTTCGCACACGCTTCGCTTGTCTTCAAAATATAAAAATCGCCTTATTTATATTAAATATATCCAATTATGTATGTTGGAGAATGCAAAAAAACTGTTTTCCTAGCGGTCTTCCATCCACGTAGTGACCTCACTTGATGCTGCTAACTCTCGAGACTGCGCAAATGGGGAGATACGGCAATGTTAGACACGTAAAGACAAATAGTTAAAGTCTTTAATGAGGTCTTTTAAACACCTGAAACTGGTTATTCAGGTGAAATCTTGCTGTCGGGTTTCATTTGCGCAAACACAATAAATATAAATAATAAAAGAAAAGAAGTGTCTCCACAAAACACAACTTAATAGGCAAAACGCTTTCAACCTAACTAGAGGCCATCATCAGTGCAAAACCGTTGAGATGTTAAAGAAGTATAGAAGTGAGTCTATGTTTTCTTACTAGGTATTAGAGTCAGACAATACAATATTAATACGTACAATACAAATAACTTTTCTTACATAACTTATTCAGTAAGAAAAGTTAATACCTATCATCTGTGAAAATGAGGAAGCAAAAAAAAGGAAACAAACATGGATTAGAAGAAATAAAAGACGATTAATTTATTCAGACTCTGCTGACCAAAAATAATACAAATTTATAACTTTCATAATTTACTAACATTTATGACTTATTTATATAAGTTGAACAATTAACATAAAAAATAATCTATATAAACTAAAATGTAAACAATATATTAGTTCTATGTAGTATTTATACTAGAACTTTATTGAGTGTACTTAATTAAAAACATTATTTGAGTGTAAGAAAGGCTTATTCATGCAGTATTCACCGCTTATGAAAGAAAGGCATGCAGTATTCACCGCTGATGTAAGAAAGGCCATGCAGTATTCACCGCTGATGTAAGAAAGGCTTATTCATGCAGTATTCACCGCTGATGTAAGAAAGGCTTATTCATGCAGTATTCACCGCTGATGTAAGAAAGGCTTATTCATGCAGTATTCACCGCTGATGCTTATTCATGCAGTATTCACCGTGATCTGCTACTAATTGTAAGTGAACCACAAAAATGAAAATATAATTGGTTTTGAGAAAAAAGACAACCAAGTACAGAGAATATAGCCTCTGTGGCATGCTACAGTTACGCCATCTGAAATGTTTTAACTAGTAGTTGTTAAAAATTACATAACGTAGCCCTTAACATTACGCCTTTGATTTTCTCCCAGAAAGGTCAAACTCTTTTTCAGCCTAGTGTAAGAGGAATTAAAATTTAAAAAATAAATAATATTTAAAAACTCAGATATAAAATTAAAAAGCAAAATTAATTTTATCTCATAAATAAGCACAAATTCGGTTTTAAATTCATCAAATTTGAATTGGAACAACACAGCCCAATAGCTTTAGAGCCTGATTTCTAAGGCAGTTCAATGACCGCACATGTGTTAGCAAGAATAAATTGCAGTAGAAGGGATATTATTGGGTTTATGTCAGCATATGCTTAAATAATGCTTCTCAATGCTACAAATATCACTGGAGCGTAAAGTCAGAGCAATATAAATCATATCATAAACACCAGCTTCCTTACTTTTAGTGAAAAGAGGCTAAAAAGAGCTTGAAAGAAAATAAAAACCAAAAATTGAAAAATAAAGAAATGTGTTCTTATCAACATATACACTATATAAACATATCAAATTAAGTGAGAAAGATACATTTTAAAAATATAAAAGAAGTAGGCTAATGTTACAAGAAAGGTTAAAATAAAAATAATAGTGGATAAGAGAAATAAAGATGATATGCACAAAAATTTTAATTAAATAAAGAAATATTAAATAAAAAAATATAAAAGTAAAGGAGAAAATGAAAAAAAAAAAATAAATAAAAAAAGCTCAAACATAGTATTGAAACAAATGTGAAAATAAGATGTTCAGAAAGACTGAAGTTACGAGAAATATTAGAATACGAATAATAAGGCCTATATAAATAAAGATGTTTAGTAAATATTATTAACATATGATAACATCGAAGTCTTATTGAAATATATAAATAATAAGATTATTTTTAGAGCATACAAACATTAATCACCCGTGTTGTAGTGGTTAAGGTACGCGGCCAATACAACAGAATAAATGGACTTTAAACTTCCGAGTTTATTTAGTCATGGGTTCAATCCCAGCACGGGTCTCTGGGATATTTAAGAGAGGGATAAAAACTATGCGTACCATGTCCTTCAGAACGGACGTAAAGCCGGTGGTGTCAAGCCTGTGCGTTGTCAGGTACTCGTTAAAGATCCCTTACCCTAAATGAAACTGGGTTTAGGCAAAATTAGGACTCTCGTAGTAAATTCATTATAATACTTTAGTGTGTCTGCCTTGCAGTTTAAAGTGTATGGAGGTTTGGTTTAAAGCGAGGGTACGTGTTGATCCTAGTTTTAATGAACATATGTAATGATTACTTGAAAAAACATGAGAGGAACCATAGAAATCCACGGCACTTCTGTCTAGATTAGATTAAATATACCTACAATTCAAATTAAAAGGAGTATCTATCTTAGGGAGCTAGCAAAAAGGGCCCAACAACGTGGCCTACTTGCCTGGTAGTTACTACCACCCCCCTATATTACTATTACTACCATGCAAATAATAACAATATTTCTTAAAATATAGAATAATAAAAGTATATCGAGTAATTCAAAAAATGAAACACTTTCACTATAAATGAAAACACAATAAGAAAATAAACAGTAAGTATGGGAATTAAAGAACAATTGAATAACAATATCATATGATTAGATAAAAATAATAATGATAGACAATAAGGTAAAAAGTAAAACTTTGAAATCATTAAAAATTATAGTATAATGAAGAAAATAATCAGAGCGAAGAATATTATTAAGAAAAAAAAGATTAAAGATAAACAGAAAGATAAAGCGATAATAATTAAACAACAAAAACTTAAAAATAAAATAAATATTCCAGGAGAATACACTATAAATACAAACTAAATAATGTTGATAAATAAAATTAGATATTGAAATAAATGTAATGTTATTATCATTACTTTTTTATCAAACAAGATAAACATAATTTTATCCGATACAAACATCTTCAGAGAGAAAACTATGAATTGCTCTAATGAGAGTGAAGAGAAAACTTGCAGATCAGATAAGATTATTAAACAGGATAAAACGTTGTACGATGAGACTCATAAAGATCGTAATAGGGAATTGTATTCTGTTGGATGAACAAATTATATATTAATTTCATCTGTAATAGTGCAATATAAAAAGATTTTAATGAATCTATATAAGATTTAAAAGAACAAACACATTTTACTTATTTTACCACCACACTGTAAAAGAATAACAGAAATTTCTCAATACTTAATGAATTTGAATGCTTGCAATAATCTACCCAAACACAGCTGTACGAACTTTACAGCTGCGTTTTAGTGAAGTAAGTTTTGCTCCCGTAATGAAGCGTTGACGTCAAATAAAGCAAAAAAGGCTATTGTCCGTTTTGCAACTCTATAATATTGAGTTGCAATAGGTAATAGAGTTCACTATTTTTAATCACTCACTGCCTGTGCTGAAGTGAATTACACTCAATAATCGTTTCCTGTTTTTAAACTTCTTTTACAAAGTAAGGAAAAAGGTAAGTAAATAAAATGAAAGAAAAAATTAAAATAAAGTAAGTTAAGAAAAGTAAAATAAAGTAAGGGAAAAGGTAAGTAAATGAAATGAAAGAAAAAATAAAATAAAGTAAACAAGAAAAGTAAAATAAAATAAGGAAAAAGGTAAGTAAATAAAATGAAAGGAAAGAAATAAAATAAATAAGAAAAATAAAATAAATTAAGGAAAAAGGTAAGTAAATAAAGTGAAAAAAGTAAATAAAATGAAAAAAAAAAAATAAAGTAAGTAAGAAAAGTAAAATAAAGTAAGGAAAAAGGTAAGTAAATAAAATGAAAGAAAAAAAATAAAATAAAATAAAGTAAGTAAGAAAAGTAAAATAAAGTAAATAAGAAAAACAAAATAAATTAAGGAAAAAGGTAAGTAAATAAAGTAAAAAAAAGTAAATAGAATGAAAGAAAAAAATAAAATAAAATAAAGTAAGTAAGAAAAGTAAAATAAAAAAATTAAGTGGTGCACTAAGGTTCCTAACATAAAATAATAGTTGACAAATAAAATCATTTGTCTCTCTTCTTTACTCTAATTATGCTCCTTGATAAGTGGTTTGAGGTGGAAAATTAGTGCAAAACTGTGCTATAACTAATATAGGTCGTTTGGATTTATTATTTGGTTAATTGTAAATTATTCATACGCTAAAAGTAAATAAAGATTTCTTTATCATAAAGCGATACTAGCAATGTTATAAAGATATTCTTCAATAATTCTTTACATGGACAAAGTAAAAACAAAAAATTCTCTCAGGAAAAGAGCAACCCTATCTGCATGGGAGAGGGTAGTTTTGGGCATCCTAACACTTAAAAAATATAATTTATTTAATTTGTATTAATAATTTTAGTATAATTGAAGTTATTTCCATATTCTAAAGATTAGTAAAGTGAGTTCGAATAAGGCGAAGTTGGACGTAGATAATCTGATAAGAAAAGTAGATAATCTGATAAGAAAAGTAGATAAGCCGATAAGGAAAGGATAAGTTTAGAGTTACCCCAAACCAAATTTTTCCCATTATGTTATTGTCAATAAAAACTCTAAAACGAAAACGAAATTTCAAAAATACATTATTAAAGATAAAAACAATAATTCCCAATATATAATTACACAACTACGAAAATAGGAATCGAATTTTTCCAATCTTCTACTTGTCTTTTATAAGAATCCTTTCAACCCAATTACCTCTACCCAATCTTAAACCTATCAGACCAATCTTCAGGAAAGAAAACCCAATTTTTAAAAGACAGTAATAAATTTTTCCCTTATTGAAGTATAAATTCTAAAAAAAACTCTTTAATAAGATTTTTAAGATACATAAGATTATTTTTTTTAAAAAAGTAAAAAGTTCTTTCATATATTTTCAAAAAAAATATTTCAACTACATTATTATTTTTACCCTAAAATCTTTTTTTAACAACATAATCTAGAATTAGAGACTAGTTTGAAATGAAGCCTAATCTGAACACGGCCTAGCCCAAATAACCCTGTTATTACAAGATTTGTCTAAAGATAAGTTATTACCTAAACAGATTTACTGTTTTTTCTCAAAACTTATTATTGTAGATCGTAAGATACGAATAACTGCTTTATAACGAGCACTAAATTGTAGCACGATTGCTTTCACAATTTTATTGTTTTATAAGATATTGATTTACGATTTTGGAAATTCAGTATTTTTAATCTGATTCGAAGTGGTTTTTGTATCCGATTTAATGTTATTAGTTAATCGGAGAGAGGATAATTTTGTTCAAGAGCAGTAAATAAGGTAAAAATTGAACTGACATGTAAGTTAAAAAGGCGATTAGTATAATCCAATGAATTAGTTATTTATCTAAGTAGAGTTATATACACTAAAGGAGTAATGAATGCTATTTAATTCCAAAGGCAAAGACAAAGGAATTATGACAATTGACTTCTGAGGCGAAACTGAGGATGGTACCTATTGCGCAAAAACGGAATTTTACTCCCAAGGTACACACAAGATTTCATCTCCAGACGTTGTTGTCATTTAATTGTTAATGAAATAGTGTTTTTCTCTATTTATTAAGAGTGTTTCACACTCTTATTTTCATAATAAAAGAGGAAGAAGGTTCTCTACAATAATATATTTCTTTATAGCAAAGCGCTTTCAACCTAACAAGAGGTCATCATCAGTGCTAGCCGTTGAATAAAGAAGAGGGTGATAGATGAGTCTTACAGATCAGATATCAAAGATGAGTCTATCTTTGATATCTGATCTGTAAGACTTGTCTATCACCCTCTTCTTTATTCAACGGCTAGCACTGATGATGACCTCTTGTTAGGCTGAAAGCGCTTTGCTATAAAGAAATATATTTTTGTGGAGAGACTTGTTCCTCTTTTATTAAGATGAACTCCATTAACGCTCACCTTGGTTCTTTTTCTTATTTTCATACATTTTTCCCCTAAATATTTTTGGTGGTGCCTACTTTAAAAAATAATCTCACTGGTACCATCTGAAGATAAAGTATGTTTTAATATTATGACAATAAACTTTAGAAACGAGCAACGCGAGTTGGGAATAATTAGAGAGAAATTAAGACAATATTAGCGATTTGTTTTCCTATCCACATCTATTATCCCTAGTTTGTACTATAAATCTATAAAGCCAAAATGATAACTAAATTATTGGTTTTAGATGTTTTTAAAGCATTCTAAGTAGTTTATATCAAGTTGTCCGTCTTTATGTGCTTGCGTGTGCCTGATACAATCGCAGCTTCCAGTGTGTTAACCATACAGAGTTGAAACTTGGTACAAAAAATATTTAGCTTCAATTGAGCTGTCCAGCTATTGAGCATATAAATATTTTTATAATATCATTAACCGTCATTAATTACTCAGCAAAAATGTAAAAAAAGCATCACTCGAAAAAATCGTATTGAAACTTGGCGCACGCATGCTATACATATCTATACGACCTACGAATATGTCAAGTTTATGTCAGCTATTTCGATTTTTATACAATCGAATCCAATACAAAGTTCTTCAAAAATCGTTAAAAATCTAAAAATTATCTAATTAAGCTAAAATTTGGCACAAGTGAATGCAGACCTGTATATAATGAATACGTTTAACTCCAATACTCCAAGTATACCTACAGTTTTGTCGTACCACTAAGAATAAGCAGCATCGAGCGAGGACAGTACGCGGATGGGTGACCCTAAAAATAAAACTGATTGCAGTAAGGATGTACGTAGCGATTCAGATAACGTGTGAAAATAATTCGAGATACCCAAGACCCCATATTTTAAAAAGCTTCAAAATTACAATGGCACATATTTATAAAAACAATAAATATTATTTATACATTTTTTTACAAAAATATTTGTTTAACAGTTTCTTTTGCTGTATTGTAAACTAAAACAAATACATTTCAGACAAATATAAAAAGAAAGAAGGAAAATATGTTAGAGGTATTCACTCTAAAACAAAACTTTGTTAAAAATATTTTCAACGAAAATATACATTCAGTTTTGGCATATTTACTCGGACAAGAATAGTTTATTGTTAAATCAAAATGGAAATTCCCCTAGAAACATTTAAAAGTGTTTTTCCGTAGAGAATCATTTATTTTATCTACTTTAAATAAATAGAGAAGGTAGTAAATTTTAAATGTATTCTTTGATTAAATTTGCAAATCTAAATGGTGCAGTTGAGGTTATATTTAAAAAGAAAGTCCTGCAAATAAAGTTGCTGCGGTGTTGTTTTTTGGATATAATGCCAAATTATGACAATATGACAAAGTTTATGTCATATTGTCATAATTTTACGTTAAAGATGTCATAAAATCATAATTTGACAATTAAGGTGTCATAGTGACATAATTTGACCGTAAAGATGTCATACTGCCATAATTTGACCGTAAAGATGTCATAGTGCCATAATTTGACAGTAAAGATGTAATAGTGCCATAATTTAATCGTAAAGATGTCATAGTGCCATAATTTGACAGTAAAGATTTCATAGTGTCATAATTTGACCGTAAAGATGTCATAGCGCCATAATTTGACATTAAAGATGTCATAGCGCCATAATTTGACATTAAAGATGTCATAGCGCCATAATTTGACGGTAAAGATTTCATAATATGACAATAAATATCTGATGTCAAAATTTATCATATTAGGTGTTAATTTGTTGTGATAAAAATTCATCAAATTTGACTCATATAAAATATATTGTATTGCAATAATTCGTCATAAAATATGTCATATCATATTTATTGAATACGCTCAACTTGATCGTCTTCATACATGATTTGTTAATGTCGTTGCAGTACTTTGCGACACTTAACAGAGTATTTGCATTTTTTCAAAAAAAAATGTTTTTGCACATAAAATGATGAAATATGTTTAAAAAATGTATTAAGCTGAAATGAAATTAATTCAATTTTAAATAGTCCAAAATCAGCATTTAAAGAAGAGGGGAGGGGGAATGGGTGAGAGAGTGGGGTGAAAACGGAATGTTCAAAAGATTGGGTCGTTTAAGGTAGATGGGTGTTTCAGTTAGAATTATCGTAAGGTCAATAGTTCAATAGATTGTAAAGAAGATTGGAAAAAAAAACAATTCTGTGAACCAGGTAATTGGATGCCTAAGGAACTTATGTCTACAGCTGTCTGTATCATCTTGTTGACAGTACACTATACTCTATACATTATACTATACGGCGGAGTTTATACCTCTGACGTCACAAAAGCAGTCGAGGCCGTTTTCCTGCCTCAAGAACATATTTGAATATATTTTTCGTTTTTTTTCTGTATTATCCAAAACAATTTTTTTTTCAATTCTAATGTGTTACGGTGTGTTTTTTTATAAGACGTTCTTATAAAAGAATTGTGCAAAAAAATTGTGCAAATACTCTGTTGTTTAATAATATTAATTTTAAGCGATTTAAAAAAAAACGAGGATTAAGAGGAGAGGGGATGAAAAAGTAGCAATTTTGAAAGAGGTGACAGCCAGATCAAAAATATATTCTGAATCTTAAACAGTATTAATTGATCTTGGAGGGACTTCGTAACGATTTTCAAGCAAATATAACATGCGATTAAAAGCTCGTTTAAAATAAAAAATACGTTTAGTATTTCAATACAAAACAATGTGAATAAATTATACATTTTTTAATCTAATACCTACTGAAAAAAAAAACTAAACGCAATTAAAATGATTAATTGATATTAATTTAATGTAACGCGAATCTCAGTTAACTTAATCATAAAAAAAGGCCTAGTAAATTATACAATTTTCTCCAAGAAAAAATAAAATATAGAGAGTACAACTCCCTAAGTGAAGTGCCTCGAGAGTGTAATTAAAATTAACTTCCTCGGTTTAACTGAGTCGGGTTTAACTGAGTTGGGTTTAACTCCGTAATAACTAATAAAAAATGAGTTTTTCTTAGAGATTAAAAAAATATCTAACATTTAATACGGGATTTTGTAAGTAATAATTTTAATTTATATAAAACAATGAAATTAAATATTTAGCTTACAGGATGGAAGTAGTTACAGTCAATAGTTTGAAGTAAATTAGTATTTAAATTATTTTTAAGTATAATTTATATCAATTTAATTAAAATCGCTAAAAATACTTCGTCAATTATGTATTGGAATAATATCATTGATAAGAGGGCACAAATGAGACTGTTATTTGTTTTATGGTACTATATTTCACCCATACCTGGGCATATTCATGTAAAAGTAACAACTGTTAGGATATTCTAACTACGTTATAGAACTAAATAAAGTGATTTTTTTTGAAAATTTTTGCTCTTTGAATTTATTCATTTTATTTACTTCCATAACGTAGTTAGAATATCCTAACAGTTGTTACTTTTACATGAATATGCCCAGGTATGGGTGAAATATAGTACCGTAAAACAAATAACAGTCTCATTTGTGCCCTCTTATCAATGATCTTAATACATGGAGACCAATTCCTCAATCTATTGGAATAATATTTAAATTCAATATCTTTTAAGAAATAGTACATCTACTTCATTATTTAAATTTTATTAATTTTCAAACATTCTCATTTTGTCATTTTAAGGACTGAAGAAGCTCAGGATCCCTGGGCGAAAGCTCTTCTTCAATTTATTTTCAATAAATTTTAATAAAAAAGGACTGAAGTCTTCGTTAATTTAATTGATATCACAATTTAAAACAGTCCAAAAAAGCTCTAAAGTTATCACTATTTTAGTTCCGATTTATTAAGGCTAGAATACACGCGGTTTTTGTCAGATCACTTATGTTAGGGCAGCACCGAGATAAGTCAGTAGGTGGAGAGGAGACCGCTGGTATAAATATCGATCTTACCTGTCTGAAAACAATTTAAACGAAAGGGATGTTTGACAACCACTAATCTAAAAACCGGCACTTCTTTTTAGTTATACGATAATAAAACAATAAAAACAAATTAATTAAATACATATTTTTTAGATGATACAACAATTTTATTAAAATTTTTAACAACGTAAACTTAATTCATTAAAATCAGTCTTTCCGTTTAGAAGTTATGAGCGTTTAAACTCGGGGGTCTACAATTTATTTATTAAAGAATGCGTGTACATAAAATATAGCATTTTTTATTTATAAACAGTAAATTAAAAATTAGGCATTTTTGCATATTTTGAGAGCAAGTGAAGCGAGTCCGGAGTTGTAAGGTTGAGCGTAGAGAATCCTATAAAGCGAAGATAAGTTCAACAGTGCCCGGTACCCGATTTTTTAAAATTAATATCCAGTTATTAAAGGACAACTAAGATAAATAATATTTTTTTATTTTGTTAAAACTCTAAAAATTATTTGAATTTATAGAGTTTTAATCACAAATCACAATTAAGACCAACAATCACAAAAATTACCAAATTTCAGAAGGAAGCTTGGCTATTTATAACTAATATAGGACTTGAAGAGTAATTATTTGTTTTGTTTTGAAGTGCTATTTATTTTATTACAATTAAATAAGTTAGAGTTGAACTGTTAGTGTTGAAGAAGTGACACCGTTAAGTAACGGTGCTAGTAAGACAGCTAGTATTGGAACAGTTAGCAAGCTCATTACGAGGGTTTAATGAACTGGTCCAGAGGTGGAAATATTTGTAACTGGAAGGTTGTTAGACCTGTATGTGGGTTAGGGTGAAGTGCATCCCATATCCGCCTTTCTCAAAACTGGTCAGACTGGTTACTGTATAACGATACAACCTAACTTTGAAAACAACATGCAAAGAGTCTTATTTATCAAGGAACAAATTTATACAATTTTAACTCGATGAGTTTACTAAGAAGTTGAATTAAAAAAATAACTATGGTGAAATTTACTAGGAAACACTCCATGGTATTGAACTCTGGGTAGAACCCTAAATACGGAGAAACACTCTACGAGTCAGGTATTGTACCCTGGGTAGAACCTTAAATACGGAGAAACACTCTACGGGTCAGGTATTGAACCCTGGGTAGAACCCTAAGTACGGAGAAACACTCTACGGGTCAGGCATTGAACCCTGGGTAGAACCCTAAATACGGAGAAACACTCCACGAATCGGGTATTGAACCCAGGGTATAACCCTAAATACAGAGAAACACTCCACGGATCGGGTATTGAACTCTGGGTATAACCCTAAATACGGAGAAACACTCCACGGATCGGATATTGAACCCTTGGTAGAACCCTAAATATGGAGAAACACCCCATACATTTCTTTACCTTAGGATGAGATTTCATATTAAAGTTAACTTAATATTATTATTAAGTTGTAATGTAATAATATTTTTCAATGTTTCATTACTTTTCCTCTTTTATACCGTAGGTATATAGGAAAAGTATTGTGTTAGCCAAAAATCCGAAACCGGGATGTCACCAAAATTATCCGTTTCAGATGTTTTTAAGGACTCCTGAGTGCCTTTTGAAGAATTGTCTGTCTGTGTATGTGTGTGTGTGTATGCCTGTTATCATCGTAGCTCCCATTGTATTTATGCTAGAGAGTTGAAAATGTGTAGAAAAGTTAGTCTACCTACGAATACCTAAACGTCTACGAATAACGCAGTTGTGCTATTCGGGAAAAAAATCTTTATGAAGTTATTAACCCGCAATAATGACTTAGCAAAAATTTAGAAAAATAATAAAACACGGGAAAATGATGCGATCTGATTAAAATTTAGCACGCATGTAGCCATGTGTAAGAATAACATACATTTTTTACACATTTTTTTTATTATGATTTTAAATGATTTATAAATCAATTTACATATTTTTTTTTCTGTATATATAAATATCTTTAAGTATATAATTAATTATGTGCTTATTCAAGCTACTTTGCATATCTTGTTACTACTTAAAGAGTCAAAATTTTACATATTTGCCCCTGTTAAAATTTAGCAGATAACACATGTAATATTTGTATGGAGCATGTGGGAAAAAAAATAAATGCATTTTAGGTAGGGTTACTACCTAAAAAAAAAAAAAAAAAAAAAAATAACATACATGCTAAGTTTCATCTCATTATCAGAATTAGTTCATTTTTTTCAAATTACTTGAGTACGTTTTATAAAAAAATGGAATACAATCCAATTAAGTTAAAATTTGGTTTAAGTGTATAACTTTACGTAATAAATAAGTACACAAAATTTCGTTTCAATACAACAAGTATATCCATGAGTATTGCTGGATCATAAAAGTTAAGCAACATAGAGCGAGGTCTGTGCCTGGATGAATCAACACTGGGAATGAAACGAATTTATTTACTATCTGAGGACGAGCGAAGCGAATCCGAAGACGTATCGCAGTATAAATTTAACAACTTGTATATTCTGAGGACGAGCGCAGCGAGTCCAAAGCTGAAATTATAAGCGTAGCGAATCCAATATGACGAGAAAAAGTTTCGAGGTATATAAATGTATATGCAGTGCACCTATAAACGTACTTTTTATGTGTAGTTGTCATCTATTATAACATGACGTTATAGTATAGACGAATTACTAAGAGTTCAATAAAATCTAAGTAGGGAAGATTATAGAAGAGTGCAAAGGAAGGGGATATACAAGATGATATGACACTCCTCTAACCTACTACGCTGGACTTGGAGGTGGTATTTGCCTCAGTCGATGACCCAATAACCTCTACAGTCCAGAGAGAAACACAATATATTTACAAAAAAATACATAGTGGGGCTGCTCATATACAATGAGTTGCTAAAACACACAGCGTACTAATCAATCACATTAAACATGACAATTAACAATGAAATAAGTAAAACTATAGTAAAAAAAAAATTAAATACATAAAATAAATTATTAGGTTAAACAAACAGAAAATTAAATTTGTACATTATATCTAAAACTAGATAAGTTAATTATACACATGGTTATTAATTATTCCTAACGAATCTAAAATAATACTCTCAGATATTTGCGTCAGTTTTTTGGGGTCAATTCCCATATCGTCGAAGAATTTTGATGTTATTGTAGGAATGGCACCTCTCGAGCCAAACCATAGTCCTATTACTCGGAACTCTCTGTCGCCCTGTTGGTCTCTATATTTCTCTTTATAATAATCTAAACACTTTTCGTAAATCTGTTTCTTTTCCTCGTGGACTTTCTCACCTTGTAAAGGATCGTTAGTCTCGTACCTCACTGTAGGGTCAATCACCAAAGCTTCCTTACTGTTTTTATTAAAGGCTATAATGTCTGCGTACCTCGTGGAACCATTTGTATCAACGCCGAAGACTTCCTCATAACAAGTGTAACCTTTTTCTCTTAACAAGTCAATAATGGTGTGTTTGACATTATGGTGGCGGCGAGTAACAAGAAGCATGTTGTTAGGACAATTACCAAGCACATGTGCTGGTGTTTCAGTCTCTCTGCTGCATTTGCGACAGAGGGGTCCACGTCTCCTGTATACTTGCTGCCTGTAGTCGGTACACCACGTAGAGGGGCATAGTTGATATTCAATTTGATCGCGTTGGTCCACTCGGAACCTGTAAGGATTTGCCTATTACTAATGAATTCGTTAGCTTTGGTGTTTTCCTTAAAGTGGCACACTCCGATTCCTTGCCACTTACACTTTGACACTCTTCAAACGATTTTTCGCGAAGGGATTGTCGAATATTTTATACTAATTCGACCGTTTAGATCTTGAAGTTCAAGACCAAGACGATCAGCACAATCAGACAGTTCGGCGTCATAATCGAGTATACCTTGTAATTGCACTTCATCGACGTCTCTTAATTTTTGCAATATACTCATATGTTGTAACGGAGCTTCCACGAACAACGAAGAATACCTAATCCTCGATAACGGCGAGGCGCATACAGCATAGTTGTAGAAGTGTTGGCTGGTAGTCCTACGATTGCTTTGGTACTTCTCCGGATCATGACATCAACACCTTCGAGAAAAGCCGGACGAAGTTTAGTCAGAGGAGCAGTTTGAAGAGGGTACGTAAGCGTTGGAAAAATATACTGGTTTAATATGTTGAGTTTTGGTCAGGTTTTAGCAGATTAGAAGTGACTAGATTGTTCAGGTTGGTATTCAGTTTCTCTATTGCAGCGTCATCATTAACAATCTCACCTGTAAAACTACATCCTAAATATTTAATAATTTCGTTATCGCTATTAGATGTTATATAGCTTCCGTCTTCTAGATTTAATCTGGAGCTTATTAGTTTACCTTTAGATAAAATAATGCACGTACTCTTAGCCGGGTTGATATTTAAGCCAATTTCCTTGAATCTACTAGCTAATACTGTTAATAACTCTTTCTGCTGCACTAACACTGGAGGCGGTGACAGCTTGGTCGTCGGCGAACCCCGATAGAAGTATTTTTTCCTGACCTGGATTGAGGCCATAACCGTATTGGTTTGAGAACTGGGGGTCACAAAACTCTCTATAGATGTGATCTATAGCCAGGTTAAAAAGAGTAGCAGATAGAGGTCCTCCTTGTGGAACGCCTGTCTCAACACGTATATCGTCAGTGTCGTGAAAACCGACGCGTATTCTTATTAAGTTAAAGCACAGTAGGGCTTCTATGTAAACAAGTTTTAATACAATACCAAACATATGTCACACAACATAAACAGTATACAACTTAATAACTAGAGATAGTAATATTAGAGGGTATTATTGGTTGAATTTTGAAACAATCATAGATATATTATAACCAGAGAGGACATATCATAGACATATTATTACTAGAGAGAACCTACAGGTTAAAATTGAAAACATCCGATAATTAAGCTGAACACGACGCCTTCGACTAATAAGGCTTTAAGGCATTTTAAAAAATCAAGCTTCAGATTAAAATATCAGTTGTTTTGATTTCAAGTTTGTTACAAATAGGAACGGGAAAGATCTCAAATTTAATCGAATTAATAAGAGTTTAAGAGACTTTGCAGCTCTTAAATATCGAAACAACTTAAAAGAGGATCGATTGCTCTTTAAAGTAATAAAAAATATAGGCAAAGCATTTTTAATGACATCATAGAGCACTAACTTAGGTTACCTGTCTGGCCTTTAGCAATCTATCTTTATTAATCAAAATCTCGAGACACCTTGAATCAACAGGTTTTGATAAATATTTAAAAATAAATCATTTTTGATACATTTGATTTTTAAATCAAAATCTCGAGACACCTTGAATCAACAGGTTTTAATTTTTTTTTAAAATGAATCATTTTTGATACATTTGATTTTTAAATCAAAATCTCGAGACACCTTGAATCAACAGGTTTTAATTTTTTTTAAAATGAATCATTTTTGATACATTTGATTTTTAAATCAAAATCTCGAGACACCTTAAATCAACAGGTTTTGATATTTTTTTAAAAATGAATGATTTTGATACATTTGATTTTAAATCAAAATCTCGAGACACCTTAAATCAACAGGTTTTGATATTTTTTTTAAAATGAAATCATTTTTGATACATTTGATTTTAAATCAAAATCTCGAGACACCTTAAATCAACAGGTTTTGATATTTTTTTAAATCAATTTTTTGATACATTTGATTTTAAATCAAAATCTCGAGACACCTTAAATTTTTAATTTTTTTAAATGAATTTTTGATACATTGATTTTTAAATCAAAAATCTACCTTAAATCAAATTTTGATACATGATTTTTAAATCATCTTCTTAAATAGGTTTTGGTACATATTTATCTTAAAATATATGAGTTATGTACATATTTATCATATATCTAATATATTTATACATATTATTTATTTATATGAGTTATAATATGATTATATAAAGATAAATAATTATAATATAATATGATAAAGATAAAAAATAATAGAAGCTAATTTAAAATTGAAACATTCGGTCACAGGGTTCTCGCAAATACTGAATGATGACTAAAAAAAATGAAGGCTTCCCGTACCGCGGAAGCCTACGCAGTTTATTAATAAAATACGTATTTAAATGAAATCGGGTACGGGACCCTCGGAACTTCTCCTCATCACATCGGACTCGCTACGCTCATCCTCTTTGCTTCGGACCAGCAGCATGTTTTCAGACTCGCTTCCCTCGTCCTCATATAAATATATCCGCTTCATTTTCAGCGGTCACCTATACAGCACTGACCACGCACAATGCTGCTTAACTTTTATGATATAAATAAACCATAAATATACTTGTTGTATTGAAACGAATCTTAGTGTATATATTTATTACGTAAAGGTGGTTAGAGGTGGTTACTTGTACTAAATTTCAACTCAATTAAATTGTTTTTCAATCTTAAAAAAATTTGCCAACAACATACTTTCCTATTCCTAAGGTATAAGAAAACTGTAAGACCCCCCCCCCCAAATTACACCACTAATCCCATAAGCTGATTTTTCTTTGAAAAATCGCTAAAAATCATCAAATTAATTAAACTATAATGATACTTCCCGTTTCTCAGCAAATATCATTATTATACAATTCCATACCAGACATGACATAATTTAATAAACATGATAATGAAAATTAGGAGCATGATAAACTAATAAAAGGGACGTAACTCGGTCAACATCACGCTTTAATATAATTTCAGCTTGTCACGCACATAAAACACAAACATAAAACTACATGAAAGTGACAATGTTAAGTCTTTATCAAGTTAAAATTATAAGCTATATATTTTGAAAGGTAAAATTGAATTTCTTAGTTTCTTCTACCGCAGTAAATCATAAGTAGTCGACGTTGCAAGTTTAGGATATATTTCTCAAGTTCAATTTATGAGATGTTATAGTAGTTTTAGAAAACGACTAACATGAAAAAAAAAAAATAAGAAAACGCTATGGAAGATATTTTTGAATTTAATACATAAAATAGTAGGTTAACACTGAACGAAAAAATACGACTTAAGATAAAAACTTAAGAAAAGATATACTATCGTAAAAAATAAAACATAAAAAGGATGTCATGTAGCAAAAACCCATATAGAAATATTCAAAGGTTTTTATTAGGAATGTAGAAATAGTCAAGGGCTTAAAGAAGAATGTATAAATATTCCCAACCTTTTAATAATAATGTAGAAATATTCATAGTTTTTTTTATAAGGAAAAATAAATATTCACGGATTTTATTAAGAGTTTATAAATATGCATAAGCTTTAATTAGGATTTATAAACATTCATTCAGATTTATTTGACGAAGATTGTAAAAATATAAACTTGGTTTAAACCAATGATTATTAAAAAATTAAGTTTAATGGACTGTGAGAAATCTTAATTAGGAAAAATAATAATGAAGACAGCTGTCCGAGTTTTGTTAGATTAATTTATTTCATCAGAGCTTTCGCACAAGCGATGCTTGGCATCCTCAGTGAATCTACTGCTTACTACTTACTATAGTATAGCACATAATCTTTGGTTTAAACAAGAATGTATTAATATTCAATTGCATATAATATTCTAAGGAATATGAAGATATAAATTCTCAGGGATGGATTAGGTGACTTGGAATATTTATGAACATTTACGAGTAAGGAATATTTGTCACCCAATAATAAAAAATCAAAATAAATGTTCACAGGATTTTAATAAGCAAAAAATGGTAATAATAGAAATTGTAATAAGTTTTAGTTAATTCGTTATAACTAAGCATTTTAAAAAAGGCTAAAGAAATATTTACAGAATTAAGCAAATTAGTAAAAGTAGGATTCGTCAGTAAAAAAAAATAATTTTATAAATAGTGTTTATATAAATGCATTTTATCCCCAGTATTCCATTCAGGCCCACCATAGTCATATGCCATAATGCATTCAGGTCTAAGCCCCTTAAACGTATTCTCCTAGCTATCTTTTCAAATTTTCCTAAGTTAGTATACTAAAATAGAAAGGGATTTTCTAAAAGGATAATCGGGTGATCACTGCCTAATACTTCATGGAGTGAGCAAATATCAAGTTAAACTAATAAGTATGCGTCTAAATCCCCACAGTAAAGGTCAACATAAAGCCCCATTATATAAGAGCCATCCCGGTAATGCTTCTTTCAAGTACTTGTTCCTCCATGTCAGGGATCAGGGAGCATTGGATTCAAAATTGAAATTAAGGTGAATACGAAAATTACTTTTAACATCATATAGGTGACAGCAGATACGCAGAAGCTCTATAGGGTAAAAGAAAATAGATATAGCTATCATGGTGATCAACTAACTATCACTACTATAATAGTAATAGAGACTTGTCTCGTGACAGTAACGTATAATTCAATAGCGTGCCGTAAGAGTACTCACTTGTGTTCCTTACCATCAACATTTCTGCGATACATTAATGACTAGAGTATTTATGACACAGCTATTGCAAAATTTTATAAAAATTAATGGTTTCTGTTGATCAGGTTGTGCAGGATTTCACTTAAAGAGGCAAACCAGTTCAACCAGCTCACGTGTCTATACTCAGAGGGAAATTACAGCCTGTATGTTACCGGTGCCCTGCTCCTTCAAGCTGACTTTATAGTGGTATTCAATAGACACAGTTCATTATAGATGAGCAGAGTCTTGCATTGCCACGTCGACACATCACGGAGACAGGTATGAGTAGTTGATAATTTAAAGAGAAAACAGCCAAGCATCGCGTAAAATACCACATGTCATTAGTATGTCGGGATCGGATGATGGAGCTATTAAGGTTCTAACCATACTTACTTATTAGCCTACTCTCTCATTGTCCGACACAGCATCTCTCAAGTCAGAGTACTGAAAGATGTAATCGAGATGCCAGACAGTTACTGGCTTTTCCTATAGCTATATTTAATATAATCTCTTAATAAAGTTCAATTTTAAAACAACAACACCCTCTTTGCTGTTTTCGTGAATAATTGACCACACGGAGAGGTCCTTCGACTTTTTAAGCATCTGTTTTTTATCTCCAGTGGGTGACGGATCAGTGATTCCCCTAACTCCAGCATCTCACTCCTGTTCATGATTTTGCTGCCTTGATCTTGCCCACACATACTACTTACATCAGACACCTCTTTTTTGCCACCCAGGATAAAGAAAGAACATATTGAAGTTATTTTGTATTCAAGTACAACAAATTATTGGATTGGATTATAAGTGTGTGCCTGTAATTCATTTCTTAGTAGCAGTATATTGTATGACACGCCGCGCGGGTTAATAGTAAAGACTGCTGAATCGAGACAGTATACAAGCTCACGAGATAAGATTCTTATTATTCTAAAAACGTAGTGTTTGTAAAGAACACGATACAATATTTCTCCTGTTCTAAAATGAATTCTCAACGAGAATACTCTAAACTTAAATACCAAACGAAAGAGACATTTAGTCCCTTTTAATGTAAATTTATCTATCGAGAGCGATGAAAAAGTTGTCGAGAGACTTTATCGCCACAGGGAGTCCTGAGCTCGATTTTTTTACATATATATTCAGAGTCCTAAAATGGTCAGATATCCCTGACGAAAGCGCTTCTCACACCTAATCATCATCAATCTTTAAATACATAAGATAGATGACGAACACCATATGTGCATTATGATATTGACTTTATAATGCGTATGTGATATCCGGATAGTAGGGATCTCGTATCGCTGAACATAGTAGCCTCAATGCAGCTGCGGCAGTATAGTGATATATCACCTACCACACAACACTGAGAGTTCCATTAAAGATATATTTCTCAATTATAGTGCTCATACTCAATATTAATATTTGGCCATCTGTCAATGCTACTATTATACGGGGAGAAAAATTTTATTTAAAATATCTTTATTTCTAAAACATAATGTTAAAAAAACAAAGAGAACTATTCCTAAACTGTAAAGTACGGAGAACAAACGAGTCACTCTCAAACATTAAACACACTATCTCTCCAATTCCTGTTTTGTGGCACATATAGAGTAAATATCACCCGAACATATGGCGTATTCCAAGCGTAATTACTTCAGAAGAATCAGATCACAGAAGTGTAAAGCAGTCTTTTGTAAAGAGTGTGATCAATGTTGACAATCGTACGAGGTTTAATAACAGATAGGCATAGTATTGTTATTGTAACATTTATCATTAAGACCATTTATAGCTCACTTAGACGTGCAGTATACAAATAATGCTTATGCAGTAGCCACTCATAAGTGACATTTCACACAACACATTAGGTACGCGCAATGCACTCTACACGACGCTACCACACTACACCATAAGAAAGATTTAAAAGGATATGATAGAGCGTTACAGATTCACACGTATGGACTAAAAGTCAAAAATCATGGATTACCAACCGCACTACACAATACACCGGCCAACACAATATGTAATATATACAATCGTCTCTGCTCACTAGGAGTATATAGTAGCACCATACAGAGAGTTCAGAAGAGGGGATGGAGACTGGAGCACTACGCACCCACTACGACCCAACACACATTTTCTCTTCTGTGCACGTAGCGCCAAGCTGCTCGCCATGGACTATTGTACGTGGTGAAGTAATCGACCTGCACAGAACGCGGACACGGAGGCCGAGCTGGTCTGCGACGGCAGAAGTCCAGACGATGGGGAACCCGGCTCAACAGTGGTAGATTATGCGGCGTCGCCTAGCTGGCCAGGATGGCTGAGCAGAAATATGCATGATGTTAACCATATGCGACAGTGAACTATACAACAGGTGTGTGTAATGGAAGACGATCCTTGGTGACTGATGCAGCCGTGATTATCGCCTGCTGTGCGAGGAGGCACGTGGCACTCGTCGTGATCTGGACAATCTGCGCCCCGTGTTACACAACATACTACTCTTATAGATCTCGGATGCGATAGTATAATAACATACGATGATTATTAGGGATGCAGATATAGTAGTATCATATCTAGCAGAAGATAGTTATGGACAGGTACTAATATAACGGATTGCGTGCCATTTATATATAGCCTGGGTCTGACCAGTTACTAACACACATATACTCTCTTACACAGATATGTGACGAATCACATTAGTGCGTCACCCACGCGTTGTACAGCTAACTATTACAGGTCAAAGCACGCTACCGACAGCGTAAACGTCTACGTAGTTTTCCAGTATATATATAGTACCACTGTTAGAGAGACGCGTTCTAATTGAGACCACCGAATTGGGATATACAATTCTGCTTATCCGCTTAAGCCCTGTTTGACCTTTATGAAGTTATACTTCATTCAGCCCACTAGCGTTTCTGTTAACATCACAAAAGGCAATGGAAATAGTGCTTTAGTGAAAATATCCCCGCACGCAAATTATACATACGACGCACACTACCCACACACACCACGCAGCTCACAAGATAAAGTAGGTTAGGGACCGTGTGCACTGAATAAATTCTGAAGACAGCAACTATTACACGATTAGAATAATTAACGCTGAATGTAGAGCTAGCCTTGTATCCGCGCTGGCCTTATGAGGATAGTCGAAAGTTGTTTTTATCTCACCACATCTGTTCTGTTTTAATTGTCAGCACATATATGATGAGTGAGGTTCTCGTTTCTTTCCGTCTAAGAGATTAGATTGCGGTTTGATAGGAAACAGTACAGGAAAGTGAAAGAATCCGTGAAAAAAAATCGAAAGAAGATAGTTAGAAGGATGAGTACCTCTCTTTTGAGAAGGTGTTTGAATTTGATTATGGAGCTAGATAGACGAACTATAGTCAGACTTAAGAATCGAGAGACGGGGTCGTAAAAGGTGACTAGCAGACTCGCGAGTAGATGAGTCGAGCAAGAGGATTTGGGAACATGGAGATAAAGAAGTTATTATAATAGATCGATCAGTGAGACAGAGCATGTGCAGGCTCGATGCTATAGGTGCGACGCAGGGGAATCTCGCACGAGGTCATTGATAATTGATACCAGAGTGCAGTCCGAATCGCGCACGACAGGCTTACCAGAGATGTCCAGACGTTAGTGTAACTATTAGTTCAACATCTATTAATAAGACTATGATGAAGAACTCAGTTCATATCGCAGTCGATAATAGTGTTGTGACACTATGTAAGGGTCGTTTGATGGGATAGGATTATTGAATGTGAAACAAGAGAGTTGATGTATAATGCATTATAAACTGAGATATGTCATGAACTGTTGATCATATGGCACTAAACTATTTTTTAAATGGAGATATACCGGTCTGATCGAAATTGATTGAAAGTACTCCTAATATGGTGAAACATGCATTAAGTGTGCATTCTATTTTTATTCAACACAGTTTTAAAAATTGTGAAATCTTTATAAAATAATGTAAAAATCCCTAACAACCAAAAGTACAGAAATAAACGAGAAAATCTTTTGAAAAGATGAAGAAAATACATTATAATTCATGAACTTCAACAAATTTCCCTTTCCATAATCTCTACTTATAACGCCCTATAAGATGGTACATATTTTTCATTTCTTTTTCTTGCCTAAAATATTACTTTAAGAATATGTGGTGATGAGAAAAATACGCTGTTTAAAACAATTTTTCCTCTGGCTTTTTAACATCAGTTTTAACACCGATTTTAAAACTAATATCTAATCTTAAGTGCGCAGATCGTGGTAACAAATTTATAATATTTTTTTATTAATTTATATACCTTTTAATAATTAAAAGCAATAAGTATTATATATATATATATATATATATATATATATATATATTATATATATATATATATATATATATAATATATATATATATATATATATATATATATATATATATATATATATATATATATATAATATACACACACACCTATACATGCTTTTATTTCATTAATTAAATTAATTAGTGACTCCTTCCTCCCCAAAAATCCACTTATCACCCATTCCATAAGCCTGAACCTCAAACTTATCTGGTCATTAAAAAATCGCCAAAAGATTACTAAAATAAATATATCTTACATCCTAAAAATTAATCTTCTAAAGCGGTACTTTCCTTTTAAATAAAATTCAGTAAATTTTACAGTCTTTTAATTATTTTATATCCTTTAAATAAGGGCATAATTTAGAAAGTAAAACAAAAAGTTAGCTTACTTTCTAAATATTGTCTTTATACTCAGTCTAGCCTTTGAAACACTGATTGAAATAAACAGAATAAAATGTAAGATTAGACAGCTTTATTCTTAGTCGACTCTATGAAACACAGACTAAATTATAATGGAATTTAAATTAATATGAGTATTTCAATTTTTAACAATTTCTTGAAAAACGTTGATAAAAATTATAAATAAAGAAAAGTAAAAATATTTCTTAATTATTTAAATGAATTAATTTTGTCAATTACTTCTTACGGTTTTGTTGTGAGAAAAACGAAAAGGTGTAACCCGCCCTGTCTGTTATCAGCCAGGGCTGCCAACTATATGGTAATAATACAGCTGGCTATTAACAGATAAAATCCATACTTCTTTATGGCCCTGTCGTCAGCCAGG